>MU968411.1:86352431-86952431 GCA_034641835.2 Pinus albicaulis
GATTCCTCTTCCAAAACTGCATTGTCCTTGTTGGTTTCCCTCCTCTTCTAGCAACGCTGTTGACTTGGTCAACTAGATATAGTTCACCTACATTGCCACCCTTTCACACCAAGTTGGCTTTATTTTCCCTCCTAATCTGATCCCTTTTCACACTAGGATTGTTTTATGTTCCTTTTACTCTTCTAACTACAAAAATGGAACAATTATAATATTCCAACTAGCAGTGGCTAATTGGGAATATTACAACGTTTTATGCATCATATGTTTTGTGTTTAACATCATCAAGCTATTCCCACAAAAAAATATTTTTGGTTTAGTGGTTCACACATTAATTATTTTATTTATCAGTTATTCATTTCAAAGAAGAAACACACATAGATATAATCAACATGTCCATCAGTGACATATCCCCACAAATATGTAACCACATATTTGAGCACTGAAAACACAAATGGAGTCCCGAAATCCAAAATTATTACGACGAGAAATTCATCACACATTCATTAAAATATAAACAAGTATAAAAAAATACTTATATTTGAACTTGCACGTCACTATGTCTCGGACAAGGACTCTTCACCCAACCATTGATAAGTGCAACCACACTTCCTTGCAGTGGTCACCACTGAGCCAGATTCCAGAGTCTAAGGGGGATGCTAGCTTGAGGGATTAGTGCACCAAATTCCAACTAAAACAAGGATTCCATAGGACTTCCTTCCTCAATCCCACAAGCTGACTGCTACCTCTTTTTTCAACACAAGGGTCCAAAGGTACTCTAGCTCACCCCCAAGTGCACACACAATGGTTCAATCCCTACTAGGGAATCAAAAATCTATTGTAACAGTAATTCACAAACCTCAATCAGTTCTCACTTTGATGTTTTTTTAAGATGGCCTCTTCCTAAGATATTACAGGGCTATAGAGTCTGCTACATCAACCCACAACCAACAAGGGACCCAAAGTTTTACAAGGCTCGAGAGATTCCATCCAAACCCATATCATCTAGGGACCCAAGTTTTATAAGTCTCTAGAGACATCAGTCTCAACCGCAAGCCTCCAGGGACCAAAGCTATTACAGGGCTCCAAGGATCCTGTATCAACCCACAACCTCCAGGAACCCCAAGTTGCTACATTGCTCCAGAGGCTAGGAACTCAACCCACAACCTCTAGGGAACCATATAACTAATCCCATTCTCTTATCTTATTTTATCTTCTCTTCTCTTCAGCTCAACGATCACTATTGATTACTCTCACTAGATGCCCGATTCCCTTCCATTATTTGTTTTCATCTTTCACACTATAATTTGAATGGGTGTCTTCCCATGTCTACTTCTAACTTTCCTTCAAATTAATCCTCTTCTATTGTCTCTTTCCTTGTTTTATAGGAACTATCCCACTCATGATTTTTTCCTTGAAAGTCACAACCCCCTTCGTAAATCTATGTCATCTTCTATTGTTTTATAGGGATTCTCCCCCCTAATGTTTGATGCCTTGAAATTCGTAGTCCCCTTCATAAATATCTATCCTCTTTTCTTGTTGTTGTTTTTCAAAAAACATGGGCCTAAGTACTTCCTCTTGCAGCCCATTCAATTTCAAGAGCTAGTTCCTTAAATTAATTCACCAACCAACCTTTAATAGTTGTCATGCAATTCAAGTTTCTTTATCTGCACAAGAAACCACAACATACCAAGAATGAAATCCTCCTCTCCACCTTTGGAATCCATGAATTTATTTCTTACTCTCCTTGTTTTTCAAATTTCACATATAGAAGAAATATTTACAATGTATTTTATGGGAGGACCATTGGTGGGGTTTCCACGGTCCCCTTCCCCTTGAGGGAACACCACCCTTGATTTTTTTCTGGCCATATGCAACACTAGAAATGAAACACAAAATATACTATTCCATGGATTTTTATATACACAACTTTGTATAATATTTACAATCATATACAAGCTTTCTTTAACCAGAAAATTGGAAGGGATAATTAACTTTATTGGAATTATCCATTTTCCATGTGGCCTCTTATGTCCCAAAGTGCTTCCAGTGCACCTTGACTTTCTCTGTGGTTCAATTCTGAAGCATGAGACTCTTTGGTCTAGAATTCACATTGGCTTTGGTTGGAACTCTCCCTGTGCTTCCACCAGCAGCACCGACCAATGAATCACATGGTTAGAATCATGTACATATATTCTAAGTAATGAAACATGGAAAACATCGTGAACTCTAATTGATGGACATAAAGCCATCATATATGCCACTATTCCAATCCTCTCAAGGATTTAAAATGGCCCACAATATCGCGTTGACAACTTGGCACATGTCCCAATTCAGAGGGAACTCTTCTTGGATTTAATTTTCAGGTAAACATGTTCCCCAACTTGGAAATATTTATGAAACCTATGATTATCTACGTAGCTTTTTTCCTATCTAGTGCCACTTTCAAACTATGTTTTATGATTTGGACTTGTTGCTCCATATCCTTGAGCATATCAGGTCCTACCTGGACCCTATTAACTAGATCACTCCAACTAATAAGAGTGTTACAAATTCTGCCATACAATTACTCAAATGGGCTCATCTTTATTGATTCTTGGTATCCATTTTTATATGAAAACTCCACAAGTGGAAGATATTCTTCCCACTTCTTCGGTTGATGCATGACATACATCTTTAACATTTCCTCAAGGATTTTTTTGATCCTCTCTATTTTCCCATCTATTTGTTGATGATAGGTTGTAATAAATGCCAATTCTATTCCTAATCCTAAAAACAACTCCTCCAAAACTTGGAATTAAAACTAGCATCTCTATCTCACATAATCCTCTTGGGAATGCCATGTAACCTCACAATCTCCTTCATGAAGAATTTTGCGTTGTCACTAGATGAGTTAGTGGACTTGACTACTGCAAAATGAGCTACCTTTATAAGTTTATCGACCACTACCTTTATTATATCATGTTTCTTGGATGTTATATGAAATATCATAATGAAATCCATAGAAATAACTTCCCATTTCCATTTTGGAATGGGGATAGGCTACAACAATCCTGTCGAATGTTTTCATTCGAGCTTTACTTGCTGACATTTAATGCATATTTCCATGAAATAATCAACTTCCTTCTTCAAATTCGACCAATAATAACATTTCTTAATGGTTGTAAGGGTATTTTGATACTATGAGTGGCCCAAATAAGGCTTAACATGGGACTCGTTCATTATCATTCATTTCATTTCATCACTGCTAAGAACATAAATTATTTTTTAAACCTAAGTAGGAAATCCTTGGTGAGGTGATATTCTTCATCCCCACCCCTTTGTAGAAACTTTTCTTTCACTTGTTGATATTTTTCATCTTGCATTCTAACATTTTTTACTCTTTTTATCAGATCTATTGTATAAGAACTTACAAATTCCAAGTGATTTAATTCTATTACACCATTTTTTGGTCATCTAACCTATTACTATTAGATGGACCTAAGTACACCATGTAAGACCAATTTTACCCTAAGTAAAATGGCTTTCACTATGAAAAATAACTTTAGTAAAACACCTTTATTAAGTTGTTTATGGTCTAAACAAGAAACCCCATGAGGAAATATTAAATAAATCCACATTTGTTCGATTTTCCTCAAGGAATAATTAGTTAAATAGTAGTTTAATTACTATTCCTAGTCATAGTTAACCCAAAACAGGAAAATTAATTAGATAAACTATTATTTATCTTATTGTTTTCTAGAATAATTATTTAAATCTTATTTAAATAATATTCCTTGTTAAATTTGGCTAAATCACTCATAAACCATTATTTATTTAATTATTACTCAATCACATCCTTAAAATGATAAATAAATCATTTATTTATTTATTATTTACAAATAAAGGGATTTGACCCAAGTCAAATTCCTTTTCCCTCCAACAAAAATAATAAAATATTCCATAAAAGTTGGATCATGATTTGGTTAATAATATTTTAATTATGCACCAATATCTAGACTAACTCAAAATTTTGTTATAAATAGAAGGGTTTTTCCATTCATTCATCACCTTTTGTTGCCAAAATATCACTATGGATCTATAATTTTGGTCTGACTTTGATCCACCATCATTGTCATATTTTTCTATCTTTTTGTTTGTGAGCTCCCTTTGAGTTCCATTTTTTGTCTGGGTTTTCTACAACATCAAGAGAAAGGAATTTTAGATCTAAAGTACTAAGGACTTACAAGAACCCATCCCATTGAGGATAACTAGTAACATCCTTAATATAAAATTCATTCAACATATTCTTATCTTGTCTATTGGATGGATGGGGTAAATCTCATTTTTATTTAACTACTTAATGTCTTTTGATGCATAGATCTAGATTTTTGCAGCATTTATCTTGATCAACTAATTGCAGATCTAAAGATATTGGCAGCCATATTTGCTATTAGGGATGTTTGTTATGTACAACTAAAGTGGTCTTTTTTCGTACACTTGCAATTAATATTCATACTAACAACTAGCGACTCCACACGGGTTTACAATTACAACCACTATTGATTTTCAGATCCCTGCATATCTAGCTACTTCAAACCCTAGGATTTCTCTTCAGCCTCTGGTTTTTTCTTTTCTTGATGTTTTTTTTAACCTATAAAACCCTAAAACATTGAAAATTCTAACTTTCGCGTGTTTCCGAACCCATTGCGCAGGTGACACACATCAGCCGCAGTTGAGACGACACATTTTGCTGAAATATGCCGCCAAGAATGCCAAAAGTGTAGGTTGCACTTTTTGGCACTAAAAATGTGACTTGGAGCTTTAGGATGCACTTTTTAGCCCAAAAACTACAACCTCTGTAGAAAACAGGTCAAAAACTGCAACCTAGACTTTTTGCGGGAATTTTTCTGAAAGTTTTTTGGGTTTGTCTGGGCCTCTGTTTAGGGTTGTCTGACCTCTGTCTCCACCCGTTTCAGACCTGTACTTATTTTTTTTTACTCAACTAAGTGGGAACCTAGCCCCGTAGGGCTTCAGTACCCTCCACACTTTGTGGAAGAGTTTTAGCTACTGTAGGTTGTCTGAAATTTTCAAAGTGTTCAACCATTTTTCAGATTTGATACCTCACCTTCAAATCCACTTCATATTGGCTATTTATCTATCCATATCGCCTCATTTAGTTTTTTTGGGGTTTTCGTCTAGGGTCTACTCTGTTTCCCTCCACGAGATAGCCTTTCGCCACCTCATTTACAACAATATTTCCTCTAATTTGTTGTTGTTTTCTGCACCACTTTCTAGCAGATTTGACCTTTAGATCCCTGTCCCTCCCGACCTTAGATCTATTGGCTATTTTGGTGTGTTTTGACTATTTTTTTGCCCACCTATAGACTACTTGCTGAGAGGCCCACCTTCTTGGTTTTATATTATAGCATTATTAGCTATTTATTTACTGTTATTTTAATTTCATATACTGTAATATACAGGTTTATTTACAATTACACAACACACTTTTTCTTTTCTCTACAAATGTCTGGGTCTAAAAATTAAAATTTACACACTTTGCACACACACCCTAAGAAAAAAAGAGCTTGGTTAACACCTCCAAGAAAAGACTCTAAAACATTGAAATCAATTGATCCTGCACCTCTGTGCCCTTGCTTCGACATTGTAATCAGTTCATCCTACACCTCCTTGCCCTTGTTCGTCTCTTTTTCCCTTTGTGCCATGTTTGTGTCGTCATCATTACACCACCAAGGTGTTTATCTCGGAGACTTCTTGGCCTTCATCCTTAGTTTCCGGTACGAAGACTTACTCCTCTGTGTAGGATTCAAGTTAGTCCTCTGCCGAGTCCGCACTTGAAGTCTTATATTTACTACGGTTCATTGGCTCTCACATCTCATTCTGCCCCACGGTCCTCCTCACAGTACCTTCACCATGTCTGGTTTAGGACCTAACGCTGGTGGTAGCGCCAGAACTAATGCTAGGAATACTACTAGTGGGACCACAATAGGAACTATCCCGGCTACTCCCTTGCTCCCCTATATGGAAGGCCTCAGTCTTCCTGATTTTCACTAGTTGATAAATGAACCTATACACCATGACGCTAGTTGGCATGCTATGCCGACCAAGCTCCCTTCAAAAATCCCCAAGGTTGAATGCCTTGCTAGAGAAGATCCTACAAATCATGTTCGTTCTTTCCACATGTGGTGTTTGTCTAACTCCAGTACCAATGACTCTGTCCGTCTTCAGTTGTTCCAACGTATGCTTACAGGTGAAGCTTCTAAGTGGTATGTTAATCTAGCCTCATCCTCTCATACCACCTTTGTGACTCTTGCTAAGGCTTATTGTCTTATTTCCAGCTTCCTCTTCGTTATGACACTGGTACCGAACTTTTGACTTATTTCCATCGATCGTCTACGACCCACCTATCCGACCATGTTCAGGAATGGTAGAGAAGAAAGAGCCTATGTCAAACCCTACCTTCGAAGACCATGTCTACATGGATTGGTTCCTTAGGTCTCTCTTGCCGCCTATAGGAAAATATGTCACATCGCACTTTCCTCAAACCGAAGAAGGCGCTCTCCAAATTGTGTTAAAATATGACCTGAACTACGCTCAGTCGGGTTATGTTTATATCGTTCTACTTGATCTTCCTAGACGTGGTGGTGCCAACACACCAGGGGCATCTCACGCCGCCGACGGTATCATTGGAGCTCTCTTTAATCCGTATGCTCAACTCCCATGGGCTATGGTTTTCCTCAGGGAGGGGCCAGCACCTCCGACACTTTCCCCTTCCTGGTAGCACGTATCCAAGATACGTCATGCCTCCTTTTTTTTCCCAACCTCCTATTTACCACACTATTACCCAACCTCCTTATTATCTGTATCGACAGCCTGGTTCTCCAGCTCCTCCAACATTAGCACCTCCTCCTCCCTTTCCTTCTCAACCCACCTGTAATGACACCGCCCCCTCGGGGGCATGTGTACGCACATGTATGCACAGCAGGGTGTGACTAATCCTCCTCCTTCCAAGAAGAATAGGAAAGGCACTCAAAATCAATCTGCTCCTGGTAATCCTGGACCTAATCCTCAAAATAATGCCCCTAACACTACCAACTAGCAAGAGGTCACTCAGCCCAAGCAGGACAGGCCTGTTCGCACAAACAAGCCTTCTTATTGTTGTGGTGTTTATGGTCATTACACACATGATTGTCCTCTTTTACTACATATGAAGTAGATGTGGGAGTCTCAAGCAAAATTGCGAGGATAGAAAGCCTCCCCTTCCATCCCTCCCAGTGTTACGCCTAGTCAGTCAGCTGTGTTTACTAATCCTTTCCCTTAGCAAGGATTAGTGGCTACCCAACCACCTAAAGTTCAGGTGGCCACTCAACCTCTTCCATCTGGTACCTCTGATTACCAGATTATCATGATGAACTCTGATCAACCTCTAACCATAGACATCAATCTTCAAACTTGGTCCCATCAGTACAACAAGCCTCCTGCTATGTCTGTCCCCAAGCCGCCTCCTTTGGTCTCTACAGAGCCTCTTTCGACACCTAATGTTCCCTTGCAGATCCCTCAACCTAAGCCAGAGGTTCATACCAATATCCCTAAGGGACCACTATGCTAAAATTTTGTTTCTGGCAAAGCTTCTCATTCGTATAGCATAGTATATGATTTGGCATAGTCTCCTACTGCCATTTCAATGCTGGAACTCCTCTAGTCATGCCCTTCACAATGAAAAGCTCTACTATATGCCATGGGCATTGTAGATCCTTCCGATGATCGATTGATTGTGTTTGATGTTGACCGGTCATAACACCTCCTCACTCTGCTTCCGTCACCTTCCAATTCCCAGTCAAGATCCAGAACGCCAACGTTTCCTGGTGCATCACTGATGAGGGGGCATCCACCTGTGTGATGTCTGCTTCGATTTGGAAGCAACTCGGATCACTTGAGTTGGCTTCTTCCATGATCACTCTCTGAGCATGGGATGGCCATGCCTCTCAGCCCATTGGCCTATTCCACAATTTTCCTATTACTCTTGCGGGTAAGACTGTTTGCGTTGACATAGAAGTCATAGATGACCCTTTAGATTACAACATTCTTTTGGGTCGTAGCCACACCTATCTGATGTCTGATGTCCCATATGTGGTTCATCGCAAGATGTACTTCCCTCATAACGGAAAGATACTCACCATTTACCAATTGACATATTACGAACCGAAGTCTTAGACCTCCCCTGAGTCCATCATCTCTTCGGTGGCCAATAAGCAAACCCTCGATCCTTTGACCAATGTCTCACCCGGAGTCTAAAAAGACTCCTCATTTCTTGGTACATTCCCTGCTCTTCCTCCTCCTGTCTCTGATCCCAGCTCATCGAATCTTTGCATGATGCAATTGTCTCGAGCTACCGTCAAGCGGCCCACCTCAGCTAGTCAGCAGCCTCCTTGCCCTTCGTAGCTTACTCCTAGCCCTTTGATTCAGCCTTTTGGACCTCCTCCTCTTAGCCCTTCAGCTGGTATTCATGAGGCTCTTTATCCTTCTGGAATGGTTCCTCCAGGCCTTAACCATTTAGGAGCCATCCCGCTTGGCCATTACCCCTCCGGTCAGATACCGTTCGTAGCTCCCCCACCAGGAGTGTATATGGCACCTGTCATGGCCACTTTCTCTCTTCCTAACTTAACCCTTAGGATTCCTCTCTAGTACCTTGATCCTCCAGTCTCTACCCTACCTAATCAACCCAAACCTTATCTTTCTTTGACCCTAGTTCAACCAATCCCCATGACTTCTCTTGTTGCAACAGTGCCTCGACAACCTCAACAGGAACCCCCTCCTGTTGCGACCGCTTCGGGTAAGAAGGGCAAAGCTCGCAAGGGGGCATCAAAGGACAAGGTCACAATGTACAATGACAAACCCTACCCCTCCTCGGCCTCCAAAGCATACCAACCAATGTGCTTTGTGTGTTTTTGTTGGTCATGCCACCCATACCTATCCTGAATTGCCTCATCTCAAGCCCATGGTTAATGTTGTGGTTCCACAGTCGCGGCCCCTGAAGCCCTGTTTCTTCCTCAAATACATCAACTAACCCTAAGACTATTCACACCAACCAACCTTATGCTTTATGTAGTCTCCCTTAAGCATTATTCCCACCATTTTCCCTACCTCACGCATTACGCAGCCTCTTTGAAGTATTTGGGAGTATGAGATTGAACAAAACTAGTCCACCTCTCCCATCCTTGTGCGGTATACTTCAAGCCGGCTTGAGGTTACACTGCTCCCATTGAAATTCCCCCTCCCAATCTAGATATGACGAACTGCTACCATCATACACTGTCATCATTCATGAGATGCATGGTGGAAGACCCCGTAGGACTTCCCCTTCATTTGCTTTGACCTCCTTCGGCGATCACCTTGGACTCAACATCGGTGGATCCTTCATCTGCTTGTTTATGTCACCCCTTGTGACCATGCGCATGTGAACTTCTATTCTCATGATCATAATTAGAGTAACTTCGCCACGCCGAGGGTGGTATTTCTTCCACGGTCCACCCCATATTCTATTATGATGATGACATTATGGAGTAGTCACCACCCACGACCTTATCTATCCCCCCTTACATCAAGCCCATTCATTCGAACCACAAACACCTTATGGCCATTACATTGACACCCAATTTTTGGGTAAAGGGGAACCCATATTTGAGGGCAAGAAGAAATTCTCCACCACTCTCCTAATGTCTGGTCATGTGACTCTAGTACCCTTATTCTTCCCCATTTAGAAGAACCTCTAGAGTCCCATATCACTTCATATCACTCTAGGGATGATACCCTCATCATTCCCTTCATATTACATCAGAGAAACCGAGTCCCCTAGACATTGTTGTTGACCAGCATGGATTTTCTTGGAGAGCACCAGTTCATTATCTCCAAATCCTCTCTTTGGGATAGTGACACCATGTATGCCAACCAAGAAACTTAATTCCATTTTCTTCATATATGAAGTACCAAAAGAGATTGGTAATCCTCCATTCCCTTTCTCAAGCATCATAACCATAACAAAAACAAATGGCATACCACATCATAAAAATGTGCTTAGATTATCCTTTTCTAAATACATCTTGCCATAGACACAACATCCTTGAGAACACCATGCCCCTCGGCCATAAAATCTGGATCTTAGCCAAAAAATAACCCCGAAACCCCCTTTCTCGGCCGAATTCGTACTTTTCGAGTCATTCTTGGGGCCAGTCACAATTTTACGCTTGATGCAGCTACACAGGGTTGTGAAACGGAACCAAAAAATTCCAGCAGAGCACATTTCATGAGCTGCGGGTACCTAAATTTGAACTTTCACTCCACTAAAATGAAATATTAGGGTTAGGAATCTTACTTGCAACTGAAGGTTCTCGATTCCAATGGTTTATGCTACAATCGCCGCAACATTTAGGGCCTTCTCTCCTCTCTGCATTCTGCAAACTACGCTTGAAAATGAGTGAATTTGGAGGGAAAATGCCTTATTAAAATAGAAACTATATTTTTCTTTACGCCGCTGTGGCCAAAACATATCTCGGTTTGACAAACCATCCATACCATTATAAAGCTCTCCAGAGCCCTCAAATGGGTATTTGTTAGTTTTTTGTGATTTGATACTTCACCATGATACATTTTGTCAGGAAGGGTCATGACCACTCCTTAAAATCAGAATTTCTTCACTTGAAACACTTGTACTTAGGGCACCACTTTGCCTCTATACTTGTCCATGCTCGTATTCGAATTTCTTCATGAGTAACCATCTTGTACTCATGCCTTTTTGTCCCCATTAGACCTTTTTGTGTGGAAGCATCATCGAGTCACCCTTGTTTATAACATCCAAGTTGAGTCATCATTGCATCCATGGAGTCTATCCCGAATCCCACTTTGTATCCGCTATAGTCCTCCATCCTTCATTGCTTGGTTCCTCTCTTGTGTTGCATTATAGCCTTCGGTCCTAATGTCCCCTATCACGATGTTGTGTCCAATCGCTGCCGGGTCATACATGCCCTTTATTCTCTATGAGAGTCGTTAGTCCTTCACTGTTTATTTCATCATCATTCTAGTGTCGATCTAGTCACTCTACTATTTTCTCTCGTGCCTTAGTTGAGTATCATGTGCCTCACCTATGATGGACCTCCTTAATTGACATCGAGATAATTCATTCTAGATGAGAGTTCTAGAGGGCAATGTGCCTTGGTTCCGGCTTCCCTCTTGTTGATTGCCTCGGATCGAGACGAGGGCCTCAAGTATTTCCCTTTGAATAGATTTTTCTCAGCTCTAGCTCCTTGCAACATGATCAAGATCTGTATACTTGATGGTTCAATGATGTAGTAGATTGTCTTGGTGATGTATGGGTGTGTGTGAGGTGTTTCGGACCTCATGAGGGTGGCCCTTCGGGTAGCCCCCACATGCTGAGATGACCTCTTCATTGCATCCTTTGATCCCAGCTCCATAGATTTGATGATATCGACCTCGGCCCCTTGCAATGCCTTTAATTTTTCATGTATCGAGTCAAATTTTTAGAGCCCTTTCCTATTCTGAGGGAAATTTGGTTGTATTTATATCTCATGTACTCAAATATTATTGTATAAGTCTGGATGTTATCCCAAGCACGGTATGTATGTGGGATTTATTATCATTTTTACCTCGCTCATGTTGCCAAATAGCGTACTTCATATTGTTCAATCCCTTGTTTCTTGGATGCATTATTCTTTGTACTTTGTCTCGATGGGCATAGGTATGCCTCCCCATACTATAACGCGGTAGTCACTCATAAAAAAGATTTGTCGCACTGTAAGTCTCGTCTCCTCTTGATCCCAGTCCTCTAGCATTTGTTCTACGTATATTTTTCCCTCTCGACTTCCTTCGGTGTCTAGTGATTGAGTTCTTACAATGTACTTCGGTCATACGATTAGCTCCTAATGCTTAAATCTTTGAAATCGGTTACCATTTTTGGTCATCTAGCTTTGTAACTATTAGATGGACCTAAGTACACCATGTAAGACCAATTTTACCATAAGTAAAATTGCTTTCACCTATGAAAAGAACTTAGTAAACCACCTTTATTAAGTTGTTTATGGCCTAAACGAAACCCTATGAGGAAATATTAAATAAATCAACATTTGTTTGATTTTACTTAAATAATTAGTTAAATAGAAATTAATTAATATTCCTAGTCATATTAACTTAAAATAGGAAATTAATTAGATACATTATTATTTATCTTATTATTTTCTAGGAATAATTATTTAAACCTTATTTTAAATAATATTCCTTGATAAATTATTCTAAATCACTCATAAATAATTAAATAAATCGGTATTTATTTGATTATTACTCGATCACATTCTAAAAATAATAAATAAATCATTTATTTATTTATTATTTACAAATAAAGGATTTAACCAAAGTCAAATTATTTTCCCTCCAGCAAATATAATAAAATATTCCATAAAGTTGGATCTTGATTTGGTTAATAATAATTTAATTATGCACCAATATCTAGACTATCTCAATATTTTGTTATAAATAGAGGGTTTTCCATTCATTCACTACCTTTTTTGCTTTACAAAGATCCTCTTGGATCTATACTTTTAGTCGACTTTGATCCACCATCATTGTCATATTTTGCTACAATTTTTCTTATGAGCTCCATTTGAGTTCCATTTTTGTACGGAGTTTTCTACACCATCAAGAGAGAGGGATTTTAGATCTAAAAGATGTTGAGGACTTACAAGGACCGGTCCCATTGATGAGAATTTGGAAACATCTTTCTATGTTCTCTCCCGAGTGTCATAAATACAAAAAATTAATTAAAACAATCTTGTCTTGTCTATTGGATGCATGGAGCAACATTTTCTTTTACTTGCTTTGCTTAATGTATTTTAATGCATAGATCTATATTTTTGCAACATTTATCTTGGCCAACTAATTGTTGATCTAGAATATTGGCATTATCTTTTGTGTTAAAAATTTGTTTGTTATCTTGCTTGACAAGTGAGCCATTTTCATATACTTGCAATTAAGATTCATAAGTAACAAACTTGTATGAATAGAGAAGAGGTTGGGTGTAGTTCTTATGCCTATTTTAGATACCTTCTTTCCCTATTTTTCCCTTTTTGACTTAGACGATAAAGATTTACATATTAAGCGTTGTCCCTTTCTTGGATGTCTAAATAATACTTTGTTATAACATGTTACTTTTCCATTTTTGTTAAATATAGTGGAGTGATACTTCTTTTTTGGCTAAGCTGAGACAAATGTGAACAAGTATTTATGGTTCTCATTTTCTCTTCAATTATTTCTCTTGGGTGCAAGGCCATGGAAGTGAGCGACTATATCAGTTGATCCATGAATATGATGGGGTAGGTTATTTTTGCTATGATCTGTTGTTACACCTCGATCTTGTTACATAATTTTTGTTGTTGGAAACACTAAGAGGGGGGGGGAAATTGAATAAATTATTTCTTTCAATTAGAGCATTAGTTAATATTCAATTATTATAGGTGTTTGTACAATGGTAGCGACAAACAAGAGGAACAAAATGCGCACAATTTTTAAGGGAAACACTCCGAGACAAAAACCACCTAATGCTTTTCTAATAATTCTTTAATATTCAACTCAATTGAAAATAAAGCTCCAACTTCTAGAATCTAGAAAAGCATTCTTCTCTAGCTCCCCCAGCGGATGGATGACTCCAAGCGCTGAGTTATTCAATATGTTGAATGGATGCCCCAACGCAATGAGCTCTGACTCACCCTAGCACCACCCTACCAACCTATAGAATAATAAAGAATGGACTCCTGTTCGGGGAGAAGTGGTCCCACTTTACAATGATATAGAATGATGCGAAGAAGAAGATATACTAGACCATAACCCAAACTTTGACACAACCACCTAGCCAAGTGATCCTAGACCTCCCAACAACGCCTCTTCAAACCTTGGAAGATAGATACTCAGTCTGATTTGTACAATAATGTATTCCTGATGACTAAGTGCAATGATACCTTTACAATGATTGTATGCAGTCTTTGTTTGAAGACTTCATATGATGAACTTCTTGCTATTGTTATGCACCTTGTTGCTGCTCTTATCATGCTACCCTTTGTTGTACCTTGCTTTTCTTTTGTTGTATAAAGTTTGGTCTTTGCGATCCTTGACAACACATGATCTAGTTTTCTTGCCTTCTAGGGCTCGATATTGAATATGGTGTATCTCATTATTCGAGATCCTCAATATCGATTTTCTGATCTGTAGTATTACTCTATTTCATCTTTCCAATCATAGGTATGACCCAATTTGGATTCTTCAAGAGATTTATACCCAATTTCTCACAATGCCCTAATTATGGAGCTGTTTTCGGAGGCGCACTTGTGCGGCATGCCACGTGTCATTGTTTCTTCATTTGTTTGTTAAATTGATAGAGTGAAAACTAGATACTATGAAATATCTACCAATTTTCACGAATTCCAATCCGATACTCATAGAGAGAGTTATGGCGATTTTACAGTCACTTCTTTGAGATGAATTTCGAAATTTCATAAGCCATACTTCCCTGAGATCATATCTTCAAAAATGTTGTGTAAATTGACACGAAAGTTTTACTCTTTTGCTTCCTCGGGGTTTCATATTCACCTCATAAAATTTCAGTCGATATCTGAGCAATTTTCTTTATGGTTGGGTCCCGATATTGGTATGTCAAAATCGTTTTCTAATTTTAAGAAATCATCTGTGTTTGTCAAAGTCAAACACTTGCCGGTGGTCTTTGTTATCAAGCACATCGGGCTTTGTGTTTTACCTTTACGTTGAAATTTGTTCATTTTATCTTAGGTATTTGGCAGTTGCTAGAATTGAAGAGCGAGTTCATTTTCTAGATGATTTAGTGCTCTAGGGATGAAAATAAGTTCATATTTTTCAAGGTTTCAATAAATCAAGAGCTCACATTCCGATATTCGCATTGGATTTCTAGTCAAGTATTCTCCTTTTATTTGTCTTATGACAAGTTCGGAATCTCCTAAGATTGATATCTCTGGGCTTCTAATTGTTTAATGCTTGTAAGCCTAGGAGAAGTGCTTCATACTCAGCAATATTGTTAGTGCACGGGAAATATAATTTCTATGAAAAACTTTGATTCATATTTCGAATCAGAAACACGCACAACACTTATTTTATTACGGGATCCATCAAAGTTTATTGTCCAAAGTATATTTGACTCATTTTCATTTTCTTGTTATTCTTTACATCGGTGTCAATGTTTTGAATTTGATTAGAGGGAATATTTGATTACTGGTGGGCCAGTTAGTCTATATTTTCCTTATCTTGTTGGGAAATTTCATCTTTGTTACATAAGATAAAGGAATATAAAGCTCAATTGAATAGAATAGATTGGAGAAGTTGTTTGGTTTGTCTATGTTGCTTACCATGTACTTCATGTGAGATTCCCTGAATAGTCTTCTTTTTTGGTTAAAAACAGGGATGGTGGCATGAGACATGTCCATTTGAAGGCTCCCCTGAAGTTTGGCTCCCCAAGATCTTGATAAGAGAATGCCATACTTAGGGGGAATGTCAGCTACAACTATGTCCATGACTAAGCTCTTAGCAAGGATTTGGGATAAGTTAACACACAATTCCTTTATTAAACCCAAACATTTGACTCTACTTGAGTCAAAAGAATACAAGTCTTTATATGGTTTAGTAATTTCTAAGCCTAAGCTTTCTATCAGTACCTTGGGCATTAGATTATGTGAAGCTCCAGAGTCTAACATGGCATTATGTAATATTTTCTCATGTATGTTCAAACTAACATAGAAGGGAGGGACAGCCCCTTCTTGGTATTTTCCTTCAACTTCTGGACCAAACAACAACTCAGGTTTGTCATCTGTCAAGTTTAAGGTGTCAGTATCACTTCCTAAGTTCAAAGAATTCAAAACTTGGTTTTTATGCACCTCTTGGGTTACTAGTTTAGATAGGGGGATGGTAATTTTTATCTTGGCAATATCTCCCTCAAGGCTGAAAGGAATAATTGACTTGTTGATATTTACATCTGCTTTTTCAATTGAATTCTTTTCAGCTACTTTGATTTGCTGAACCTTGTTTGGACTGGTAATTGGGGGAGTTTTATTAGGACCACTAGCTGAAGTTCTAGGGGTGCTTTGTTCAATATTTGGCTGGACACTATTTTCTTTGTTTAAGTCTGGTTTCTTGGCCAAAATGTTGGCTTTCTCTGCTGTCCTTTTGGGCTGTTTTTCTACGTTTTTCTTGACATAGGTGCTAGTGTTTTTTTCCTTGGAATTATCTATGTTCCCTTTGCTCCTAAGATCATATTTTTTGTGTACCTCCATGATTGCATTTTCAAACCCAAATCTATAGTCATCAGAATCTTCATAGGTGTTTGTATTTTAGTCATAAAAGAAACCTTGTTCTTCCTTAGTGAGGAAAACATCATCCCCACTGTCTGATCCAATCAAGTTTACATGAGACTCTTCCAACCTTTCCAACTCCCTATCTTCCTCATATTGATCTACATAGTTCTGTTGAAAGGAAGGTCTAATCTGTTGGTCACTTTATTTTTTCTTATCTTGATTGTTGTCTCTTCTATAATTCTGATTTATATTTATGTTTTGGTTATTTTGAGGTTCTCTTGGTAGCACTCTATCATTTAATTTTATCTTTTCAAGCATCCTCTCCATCACCTTCACTATGTTATCAATTTTTGTGTCAGAGGTTGAGGGTGCGATATCATCTTTATAAGTTACCCTCTTCTCTACTCTTAACCTATTTCTCTTCTCAATAATGTTTACTTCAAAACTAATAGCTCCTTTCTGCGTGTCTTCCAAGGTTAATTAATCTCTCCCTCTTAATTCATATGTCATTTCAGCATCAAGTCCTTCGGGATACCTTACCAAGGCCACGCCCTGAGGAGGTTTCATGTGAGGTGGAAGAGCATTGTAAACACTATTGAACCTAGTGGAGTAATCATGAACACTCTCCCCTTGATTTCTCTTAAGGCTGCTATATTCTGCTAGTATTTGGAGAGGATTATTTTTGAGTTCCCATTTGTTGATGAATGTCTGATGCAAAGCAGGGAGATTGTTTATGTTATTAGGAGGTAGGTTTTTAAACCATTTCTTTACATCTCCTCCTAAAATTTGGGCGAAGATCCTCATCTTCACAGTTTCTTCTTCTATCTCCATGTAATCAAATGCATCTTCCATCCTATCTACATGATGTTGAGCTATTGTAGATTTTTTTCCAATGAAGTGAGGGATTTTGGACTGGTAATCATTTGGCAGGGGAAGAAGAGGTTGTGGTAACACTAATGGGGCATACCATGTTGCCATAGTTGGAAATAAGGGTGGATTTACAAGAGGTGGATTTGCAACAGGGAAATTAGGCTGCAGTGAAATGATTTGAATAGTGGATGTTGGATGAATAGATTGTTGAGTTGATCTTGGACGAGAGACACCTAAATTTAGAAGGAAATGTAAATCGGGTGGTGTGGTTTCTCTACTACCAGGATGTTCACTTTTTTGTGGGTACGAAAGTGAAGACTCAGAGTCTATCTGAATTATATCATCAAGCGACCTAGTTCTAAAAGGATTTCTTAAGTCGACTTGTGATTGGTGTAGAGCTGCAAGATTTTTAGGAAGTGAATTAGTTCTCAAGCGTGATTTGAAAACAGTTGAAAATTTAATCTTAGGAAACTCCCTAAGTATACTCTCAGGGTTGTCAACTATTTCCGGCGGGTTTGGGTCAGGGAAAGCTCTAGTATGAATCTTTCTAGGAGCCACTATGCTGTGTTTTTCAAATCTAGCTAAAAGAAAAGTGTTGACCAAGTATGACAATATTTTTAAGGGGCTAACTGATCTTTTTAAAGGAAGAAAACTTTAATCATAAATCCTTCTAACTGAGTTTGTATGATGTTATAAAGATTATGGATCTTCCCAGTGGAGTCTAAAGGTCTGTTTTGTGGAGTCACCAAGTGGAAATTTTTAGCTCTTTTGGAGGTAAAAGGTTTTATGGTCCACCACCAATTTTATTATGAAGCCAAACTAAAATATTTTTGGGTTTTTCTGAGTAAATTCGATCTTACAAGTTAAGAGAGTGTCTTAAAACTGATTTAACACTTAGCTAAGGTGTTTAATCATACAGATTTCACTCTTATGGCTTGGTAACTGCTTCCTTCAAGGTTTGATAAGGTTTAACGAGAATCCTAAGGGTTACTTAGTTTGTCACTGATTCAATTAAGTCCTATGATGATTACCATTGATTGGTAGTGCTTGAGGGAGGTTACTTATGTTATACTAGACAGTGAGTTTTTTGTTTTAAATATTTTACTCAGGGTCCCACCGTGATCGCCATTATGTTGGTGTCCCGTGTTTTGATAGTTTGGAAAATCAAAAGACAAGGCAAAATCAGAACCAATATTTAGAGTTCCAGGCTCTAGTCCACCTGTTCTCAGAGAGGGATTTCTCAAATGTTTGTTTGCAAAGGTTTATCTTGTGTGCTTAGCATATGGATTTTAGACTAGTTATTAAGTGCAGGTGTTTGTTTATTTGTTTGGTTGGATTGATACATAAGAACATGAAAGGTATAGGAAAGATATATAGAATGGAGAAACATCTGGTTCATTGGGAAATGGAGTCAATAAGAGGTCATAACATACTCATCAATGGATATGGGATATCAGAGGGAAAATTTAACTTGGCCGTAGGATCCTTTGGTTTTGGAATGAGATGGACATCAATGATTTGGAGAGAGAAGTTTCATTCTCAAACTAAGGGAATTTGAAAGCACAACTTGAAAAATAAAGAGCTATTTGGTAGACAGGGCTAACCATGAATTCTACAAATCACAGCTTTAAGTAAATAATGATTTCAAAACAACTTTTAAAATGAAATCTAAGATTCGGGGACCACCATATTTCCTCAAAGATTTTATTTCAAATGACTTAGAAAACATAAAAGATTCACTGATAATTGCAATCATAGAAGAGGGAACACCTAACACATCTATGATTTCAACTATAAAGACCTTTAAGGCAACTGTTTAAGCAAAGACAAAGGGAAAGATCGGAACGGACCTCCTTGATTCACTATAAACAAGAAACTTCAAAGGGAGACTTCAATTACAGTTTTTAAGTGGCAGCAAACAAGCAGGGAAAACCATAAATCATGTTGAAACCAACTATTAGAACTATTAAGGAAATGAACGAGAATGAAGACTAAAGAGAGAGATTAAAGACTCTAAAATACTTCAGCAGAAGAAAACATAAAATAGTGAAGGATGAAAAGGTCTAAGGTGCTTCCAGGAGTCATTTATTAGCCTAAAACTTTCAACCTACTATAGTAAGAATTTATGGAACATAATGAAAATAGGGGAAAAATATTAAACAATTCAGAATACTTCACCAACAGCCAAGCTCATGGATCCAATGATAGAGCCTTCTCAGTCACAAGCATGCAACAACATCATCAGGGCTTCCAAGACTTCAATTTGTTTTTCAACTTCAACAGACTATGTATTATTTCAAAGAGTTCCAATGTTACAACTAGTGGTCAACCAACCCACTCCTCATCTGCTACAGAAGTATTTATAGAAGAATGAGGAGGTGAAAATGGGATAAAATATCATCTAAGTTCAATCAATATAGTGCACTGTCTCTCGGCCTTTGAGGGGCTCAATAGAGAAGGTTTTTTATATGTCCCCTGTATTAATTGGTTTATCAGGCTTGCTGGAAAGAGTTTGTTGACTTCAAGGTTGCTCGTTATCTTGGAAATAACTTCTGCTGATGGTTTACAATAAGTTCCTTTAGTTGGAATAACTGTTCAGCTATATTGATGCAAAATATCTCCTGGTCTAGTAATAACTTCGGCCTCCTTTTGATTGCTTTGAGGCTGCAGGTGGCTCGGAGGTAGCTGGGGGATTCAATTAGCCCCTGATGTGGCAGCTTACGCTTTCTGTGTGATAAAACACTTACTTCTTTCTTTAAACTTTGTTTCAGTCAGAAGGATTAGGCTTTTGATAATCCTTCCTAGCCAAAAATTCCCGCAAATATGTCTTCAAACTTCTGTCCTGGTACCCTTTTTCCTTTGACACTGATATTCTCTGACTGTGCTTGATTCATGCATTTTTGCTGGTGTGCAGGGTTTCACAGGGATGATATGGCATCAATGCCTCATGGTTCTTTGATGAAAACATGAATTTGAAACCCCACGAATGATCCTGTTTGATGAATCAGAGGCGGGAGGATCGTCACCTTCTGCTTCTGAATTCTCTTCAGAAATGGTGAGAAAACCATTTAACCCTACAAAATACAAACAAATATTATAAAATCCTGTGTGCATGGGCTAACTGCTTCAGAAGGCATGTGGAGGAAGCATGGTCGTTGGATGGCATCATCCAATAGTCGAGATTGATCGAGAGAGGTCAAAGGAGAGCGAAAGAAGGATTTGAATCGGAGCCTTCGATTGCGCGAAATCGATGGTCGGGAGCATAGGTGGAAATTCAAAATGGAGAAAACGAGCGATGAATTTTGGTTCGTCAATCTGCAGATCATATTGACAGCGGAGATGTTGTTATCAATGCGTTGGAGCCTGGTTATCATGTGGGCATGTTTGGTGAGTGATCTTCGTCTGATGGGCGGCCTCAGATTGGACGGCGCGCATCAATATCGCGTCGAGTCCACGTCCGATCTTTAACGCGCGATGGACGGCGGTTTTGCGAACGGTGCCCAGGACAAGCGTCGGCCAGCGTATGGAATTTCTGTCAATCGGGAAAAACTGCCCGCGCTCAAAAAGCGGTGCGATGGATACAGCGTGGTTTTTGCAACGGTGAGTGGTTGGCGGGGACAACCGGGGAGATGAATTCCGCACCATCCGATCTTCAGATTAGATCAACGGTGCGGAGTGATTTAAATTCCGTGCCAGTGGTAATTTATAAATATAATAAAAACGTTAAAATAATATCAAACCAAAGGTTTTACACTTCGAGCGGACATTTTTAGTATTCAAAAAATGACTTGGCGCCCGATTGCGGGGCCACGGGTTATATGGAAAGCCATATGAACGGGGAATTGTGGATGAGGGATAATAGGCATGGGGTAATGTAATTAGCACTTAGAAGACTTAGCACTCAGTCCTGGCACCTGGGCATAAGGAGAGGGGGGAATTAAAGACTTAGCCCAAGGGGGCTTAAGTCTAAAATACATAAAAATATGATCTTTATGGATTTTGAATGTTTTTCAAAGGTTTTGGGGTGTTTCGATAAGGCTAAGAAAGGTTTTTAAGATTTATCAAAGGATTTTGATGAAGGGGAAAGGGAAAAATCATGAAAATGAACAATTTCAAGGGAGAAGGAAAGGCAAGGATGAGGTTAGTTTTGGAAGAAAGGGAAAGGGGAAAAAATGGTGCTTGCAGCAGTTTATTTATGTAATGACAGCAGAAATTCTGAGTTGAAAAGGGTGAAAAGCAGTGACAATTGTCCAAAGGATAGGATTTTATCAAAAGACTTTAAGCATCAACAATTTTTAGTAATGAAATTGTTTGTTGAAGGCTATCTAATATCATTTAGCCATCACCTAATATGACAGAATTTATGGGTGGCTAACAACGGCATCTCCTTTTGTCACATCGGTACCTGTTAGACCTACTCTTTGTGTGGTTTTGTCTACGCCTGTTGTCACCACTCAATCGACTAGGACCTTGTCAGTTCCTGAAAATGTTTATATAGCTTTTTCCATTCCAGAGAACCTTTCTCCTGAGGAGTATCGGATGTATTTACAGTCGTCGATCTCCCAGGTTGATTATTCCTCTCAGGATCTTTATCATCCTTAATTTTCTCATTATGGAGCGGATGGTGCCCTGGTCTACTCATTTCCATGTCAATATAATGAGTAGGGAAACCCCATTCATTTGCCTTCTCCTGAGGCTTATCATTATATTAACGGCTTTATATCTACCCTGCCTATGCAACCTTCTAACCAACAAGGAAAACCCTTTCAGGGACAACCTTTTTTTCAGCAAGGATATGCTTATGGCCCATAAGGACAACCCTTCTAGGGACAACCTTCAACCCAGCTAGGGTATGCGTATGACCCGCAAGGGCAATCCTTATAGGGACAACCTTCGGTCCAACAGGGATTATTGTACGGCCCGAAAGGGCAATCTTACAATCCTCAAGGTCAACCTCTGCAGCCTCACCCTGTGATCCAACAAGGGAAACCTCAAGGACCGACAGGGCAACCGGGGTATCAACCTGTACCTCCATATGGTCCTGGGGGGAAAACCCATCCTTCTCAACCTTTGGTGCAACCTTAGCAGCGTCATTGTCCAATTGGTAAAAATGTTGCACAACCAGGGCCATCTTATGGTTCTGTCACAGGTCAACCTAGTTATCAGGCACAACCTGGCCCACTCCCCCCACTAGGCCAACATGCTCAGTCGGGTCAACCTGCTCAACCAGGACAACCTGCACAGCCTGTTAACCCTGCTCAGTCGTCGATCTATTCTATGCCACAACCAAATCCACCTGTGCACCCGAATTATCTGACTCAGTAGGGCCCCACTTACCAGCAGCCCATTCGACCCCAAGGTGGCTATTACCCTCAAGATTAGTCTTGGCCAGTTTGCAACCCACCTCAAGGTTCTGGTTATTACCCTCAATGGCCAGGCTATACTTATACTCCACAGAAAAATATGTTCACTGCTCAATCGGGGCCCACGTATAATCACAATTAGTACCCTAGTTATCAACCCCTGTATCCTAGTTTTCAACCGTTGTATCAACCTAATTATCCGGCTTATACCCCCTATGGTCAGAATGCTCCAGGACAGCACCAATGGGGGTAGAATTACACTCAACCAGGATGGAGTACAGGTACAGGTCCTTATCGCGGACCTGGCATGCCTTTTAACCATCAATTACCTTTTCTCACCACGTTGGAGTTACCAGATGTGTCCAAATTGACCAATGATCTGATTCTTCATAATCCATATTGGCCTCTGGTTCTAACGAAGGTGCCTGGTGATTGTCCTAAGTTTGAGGGAAAATATAGAGAAGACCCCCAAGCACACGCCATGACATACCATTTATGGTGTTCTTCGAATTCTTAGGTGGATGACTCGATTCGTCTACGTCTTTTCCAGTGCACTCTCACTAGCATTGTTGCTAAATGGTATATAGAACTGTCCCGCGGTATTTTTCAAGATTTTAATACTCTAGCTATGGCATTCCTTATGCATTTCCAATTACTGGTTCGTTACGAAGCCGGGATGCATCTCCTGACATCTCTGAAACAGGACAAAGCTACTCATATTTTAGATCACATTCACGAATGGAGACATCGTCGTCGTCTAATCAAGTTTGACATTCCTGATCATCTTCTAACTCACTAGTTCACTACCTCATTTGTCAATGATATTGCACAAGACATTTCTATGGGGGCATGTGTAACCGAGGAAAAAGCCATTGCTTGTGCCCAGTACCTCGATTTAGTGTACTCTCAGTCTGGCACATTATACGACATCTTGACTGATGCCCTGCAACCAGGGACCTTTAAAGCACTGGCTACTCCATTAGTAGACAGTGTTATTGGTTCCGTCTCTCAGACTTCTCACAAATCTTCCAATGGGAAGCAGAAATCGAATTCTTCCAACAATTTTGCTCCTCAGGCTACTCCAGATTCTGGTAAGACCACGGAGGTTAACACTGTCCAAGCCAATCCTGCGAACAAGACTTCCAAAGGGAAAAAGAAGGGAAAAGCCAAAGCCAAATCCGATGCTCCAAAACTAGAATCGTCCAAACCACGTGTTGATGATGGTTCACAGTCAAAACTGAAGTACCCTTGCCTAATTTATGATGAATACCACTACACCAAAGATTCTCCTAGACAATCCAAGGTTAGTCAACTTCTTAAGGGCTCTAAGGGAACTCTAGAAGTTCTTAAGGAACCTTTTCCATCTCAGCAGACCCAGATGGTTGAGCAGCCTTTTCCATCTTCACCGTTTGGGTCTCAGGTTTTCATGATGAATGGTGTTTCACCTATTTCTATAACCACTCGATCGAAGGATTATGCTGGGTCATGCCAGGAAGCTAGGAAGGAAGTCATTTATGGCCCTCCTCCCCCGCCTTCCTCTGGTCCTCTTGAGATTGAAAGGCCCAGTGCTGAACCCGTTGTATGGCCACCTTCCAAAGGTGTTCTCCGAAAGTCTTCCTATAATCCGAACGCTTGTGATGCTCAGCATTACAGCATTGTTGAGGATTTGGCACAGGCGCCTTCTGCGATGTCCGCGTGGAAGTACTTCAGAGTTTTCCATCTCAATGGAAAGCTTTTTTTATCTGCAATCGGCAGAATTGATGCTGCTAATTCTAGCCTTCTCACCTTTGATCTAGATAATTTCGTCCCCCGACTTCCACACCAGATTGCACTTGTTATACAAGTCGACATTAATGGCCTCAATATTCACAGAGCCATTGTGGGGGAAGGTGAATCTACCTGTGTTATGTCATCTTCTTCCTGGAAGGCCATCAGCTCTCGAACCCTCACTTCATCTCCCAATGCCCTTGAGGAATTCGATGGAAGGGAATCAAAACCCTTGGGTGTTCTCGAGAGTCTACTGATTATATTGCAAGGAAAGACAGTCAACGTTGAGGTGGAAGTTGTTGATGCCAAACTCAACTAAAATATTCTACTCGGTCATAGTTGGACCCACACCATGTTGTGTGCTCCGTTCACCCTCTTTTGAGTTTTGAATTTTCCACATGAGGGCAATATTATTACTGTCAATCAGTTGTCTTTCTTTACCTCGTCTTCCGAGAACAACGTGTCGTACAAGGATCAAATTCCTAATCCCCCCGACAGTATAGGACCAGGTATTTTCAAGGACCCCGTTCTCATGGGTATTTTCCCCATTCCACCACCGAACACCATTCAATTCAATATGATCTCTAGGTCAGGTGACCCATGGATCATCCCTTCTCCTGAACAGGTTGCCTTTTTTGGAGAATCGATGCCTCTAACCCTGGTTGAAATCAATTGTTGTGAGATCATTGATGCATCGGACCCTCCTCCTACTGATAATGCTCCTTTGAGCATGTCTCTTGATATTTATTCTCAATCCCCTTGACTCGGAAACGCAAATTCACCTGATCCTTTGAGAGAATATTTTCCATCTAACGAGGCTATCATGGAGGCTATGTCTCACGAAGATCTGCCATGGAGCGATGGGAATCATCGTTCCTCGTTTATGCCCAGCCTGGGGGCAATGTCTAATTGTCTCGAGCGTTTTCCATCTCAGGTTCTCGATCCACCACTCCAAACGCCAATATTGACTCATGAAGTTTTTTTAGAAGGAAATCTGAGTAATATTACCCAAACGATGCCTATCGACATCTCCATTAAACCGGGGGTCGTCGAGAACATCCATGTGGGAGTCACTTGTTCTCCCGATGAGATTCAAGTGTACACTAGTCTCTTCCGTGAATTCTGTGATGTTTTCACGTTGTCTTATGAAGAGATTCCTAGAATTGATCCCAATATCATCGTGCACGAAATTCTCACCTATCCTGGTGTGAAGCCTATGCCCCAGTGTTTGTGTCCAGTGCATCCTCGAAAAGCCACTACTATAAAAGCTGAAGTTGAGAAACTTCTTAAAGCAGGTTTCATATATCTGATCCCTCTGACATAGTGGGTTTCCAATATTTTCCCTGTGGATAAGAAATAGGGCACAATTTGGGTCTTTGTTGACTATCGATATATCAATCGAGCTTGCCCCAAGGACAACTATCCCACCCCCTTTATCGATCAGATCATTGACGATTGTGCGGGGAGTGAGATCTTTTCCCTTATGGAAGGCTTTTCAAGTTATAATCAAATAAATATTCTTCCATTCAATCAACATAAGACCGCTTTCATCTATCCATGGGGGGCATTCACCTATAAGAAGCTCCCTTTCGGCTTAAAAAACACTGGGCCTACCTTCCAGCATGCCATGTCTTACGCCTTTCACGACATACATAATGTTGTTCAGCCGTACCTAGATGACCTTCCGGCTCATTCAACTCTACGCGAAGACCATCTAGAACATCTCCGCCAGATTTTTCTCCATTGCAGACGTTACAACATCAGGCTTAATCCTCACAAGTGCGTCTTCTGCATTGACTCTGGTCGACTTTTAGGATTCATTGTCTCTAAGGACGGAATTCGCCTTGACCCTCTTAATTTTGAGGCTATTTTTAATCTCCCCTCACCATCCTCGTTACATCAGCTTCAGAGTCTTCAAGGGAAAGTGAATTTCTTTCATCGTTTTATCTCGAATTATGCAAAGGTAGCCAAAGGGTTCACGCAAATTTTAAAACAGGATGTCCCTTTCTGTTGGGACGAGATTGGTCAGCAATATTTTGACAACCTTAAGACGTTTCTTTTCAATGCTCCATTAATCTGTCCTCCAAATTATCATCACGACTTTACCCTCTATTTGGTTGTTGCATTCTGTACATTTTCCATGGTTCTGGTACAAGATGACGATGACGGTAATGAACACGTGGTTTATTATCTGTCTTGGAACCTCCTCGACACTGAAACGCGTTATGCACAAGTCGAGAATTTGGCACTGGCTGCGGTCCAGGTTGTTCAGCGATTTCACCATTACATCCTATTACGCACGATAACTGTGATTTCCAATTGCAACCCCATGACTTACATTTTGTCTCGACAATTACTCAAGGGAAAGTACTCAAAGTGGATTTTCATCCTCCAAGAGTTTTATTTGGAGTTCACTACTACCAAATCGAAGAAATCGCTGGTTTTTGCTGATCTCATTTGTTCTCTCCCTACCGACTCTATTCCGTCTCAATCCGAGGATCATATCCCTGACAAAAATCTCTTCTTAATCATCACTCTTGATCCATGGTATGGCAATATCATTGTGTAGCTCTATACATCTAACTTCCAATCCAAGTTAACAAAGGATGCTCGCATTTGACATTAGTCTCAACCATATCGCATTGTCGAAGATACCCTATATCATGTTGGAATCGATTCCATACTCCGTCGATGTTTGACCTTAGAAGAGGCTGAGAAAGTTATGAATTACTATCACAGTGGCGCCTGTGGCGATCACATGTTTGTTTATGCTACCGCACAGAAGATCCTTCGTGCGGGCTATTTCTGGCCGTCTATATTTAAAGACTGTATTGTTGCAGTACAAAAGTGTCATGCATGCCAAATCTTCCAACGCAAGATGTGTGCGCCGCCCTCCCATTACATCCTGTCATTACCATTGGCCCTTTTACCAAATGGGGCATTGATTTTATGACATGTAACCCTCACTCGGGCAGGGGGCATACTTATATCATCATTTCCGTAGATTATTTCACCAAGTGGGCTGAAGAAATGCCTACACTAGCTGTAGACGGTAAGATAGCTGCACAGTTCATTTTCAACCATGTGATCACTCATTTCGACATTCCTCAAGCCATCATCACTGATCATGACTCTCATTTTCAGGACTATATGATGGTAGAGCTGACATCTAAGTTGGGCTTGTGTCACGATAGCTCAACGCCATACTACCCTCAGGAAAATGGCCAAGTTGAATTCGTGAACAAGGTACTTGTCACAATGCTTCAACTAACAATTGGTATACACAAATCAAGTTGGCATCTATAGTTATTTTCAGCTCTTTGGGCCTACCAAACGTCAGTGAAGAGTGCAATCGGATTCACACCATTTCAGTTGGTGTATGGTCTGGAAGCTACTCTTCCAGTTGAATGTGAGATCCCTTCACTAAAATTGGTTGTGGAATTATGCCTGACACTTCCCCGGAGGAAGAACGTCTCCTATATCTCGAGAGATTGGATGAAACTTGCCGCTTGGCTGCTTTGGTTATCAAGGCAAAGAAAAAGCGGGTTAAATCTCATTTCTATCAAACGGTTTCTCCTCACTCTTTTATCGAAGGGGACCTCGTCCTCTTGTATGATCAAGCCCATGACAAGCTTGGGGTAGGAAAATTCCAACCTATTTGGCATGGGCCCTATATCGTTAAACGTGTTTTGAAAAATGGGGCTTATGAGCTGATCTATTATGAAGGTATTTCTTTGGCACAGCCCAGAAATGGGTTGTACCTAAAGAAATATTATTCTTGAATCATTCTTGCATAGTATATGTACATAGGTGATTTTTTCATTTTTATGCATGTGTGATGTGGTGTGCTTTGTCAGCATTTTCTGTTTATTGGCTCTTCCTAATTGTGCATATGTCTATTACTCCTTATGTCAGTTTCAAGGATGGTGCCTCCCGCAGTACCAAGAACCTGTCTTCGGCAGCCTGGGTAATTTACAATCCTGCCGGTGAGTTGGTTAATTTACAAGGTGTTTGTCTAGGGCCTACTACAAATAATGTCGTGGAATACAGTGCCATTTTAGAATTATTAAACGAGGCTATTAACCTCGGTATTCATGCATTACTTGTACATTTGGATTCACAGCTTGTGGTTTTACAGCTCAATGGTCATTATTCAGTTATAAACCCATGCATTTTAAGACTGTATCTACGTATTCGTTTACTTGAAAGAAATTTTGATTACATTACATATCAGCATATACCAAGACGAATGAATACACTAACAGATGCAGTAGCCAACATGGTATTAGATAGACATTTACGCAATTTGTAAAAAAACATTATCATATGTAAGCAAGATCCATGGAGAAAATATATGTATATATATATATATATATGTCAAGTGTTTACAACGTGTGCATCATATAAAACCAAAAATATACATGTTTGTTTCAGTTACATATGGAGATGACATGTCTCTCAAAAAATATGCAAATAGAAATCCTAGGTGACTAATCGGCATGGTGCTCATGGTAGCACGTCACTGCCCGCACCAACCGCCTCAGCAAGTGGTGGAGACGACTCGGCACCCCTACGATGTGCCTTATATAAGCTAGGGGAACATTAGCTAAACGAGCATAATCCGGAACTCCATGAGCAATCCCCTCTAGGTTTTGTACAAGCTCATCCGCCTTGCCCCCCTCACCTTGAGGGTCGTAAGCAAGAGGGGTCCTCCTCACTATTGGTGACATTCCAGCGGACCTCTCTAGGCCAACATCTGCATATATATAGGATTAGCTATTAGAACATACATGTATACCAAAAAATCATAAAACTCATGAAATTAAAAAGAGTCTTACCAAGATCCTCGTCCCAGTCCTCTCCTTCCGGGAGTGGAAGGTCTGGGTCTCCGGTAAAATCGGTGCTCGCATAGGGCCAGTCCTCCATGACGATCAATTGTCGTTGGAGTCAGTCAAAGAACTCGGGCCGCTAGGAAATCTGTTGGCCGCCCCCTGCCCTAGGCATCAATGCCGCCCATCGAGCCATCCATGGCTCTCTTAGTGGTGGATATGGGACTATGGACCCCTGGCACTGGAAAATAAGTAGTCGTTCCAGGAAGAGCGACACCAGGATCGACCCATATTCGAACTGTTTTAGTTTGGTCTTCTTTCATTTTTTCAATTGCCATTTAATGTTCATAGTCATAGTCATGTTCATGGCCCAGTCAAAGATATTTGGGTTCATGCACTCCGATGCGAGAAGAAGCTGCGTCTTTGTGGCCTCGTGCGGTGCCTGCGATCCTGCGGCTCGCGTAATGGTATGTAGCACTACTCTCAGTGATAGATTGGGGACAGTCTGAATGTCTACTTTCCTGCTCCCTGTTCCTTTGCGTGCCCCTTGGCACACCCTGTCCATGACCATTGTCATGTTTTCGCCTGAAGGCCTGGTGTCGGTCAAGATAGGGATTGGACCCCTGCGTGACAGTCCAATAATGAAGTACACGTCTGAAACTTCAAGTTCAAGTACCTGATCTCAAAGTTTTAACTTCTCCTCATCCTCATCCCAAATGCTAATCAGATACTGCAGTAGTTCAGGCTGAGCCTGGAGACATGGCGTCAGGAAGAATTTTTTCAGCGCGCAATTCCAGAGAGCATTCATACAATGCTCATTTCCCATTGCCAATTCATCTTCCTCGTTGTGCTCTCTCTCTGTCCATTCAATGACCATATTTTTGTTGGGTACCTGCATCAAATCAAACATAGGAGCATTATAAACCTCCTCAAGTATTCAAAATTTCATTTCACTGGTTCATTTTTGAGATTTTTAGCCAGAATTTGCGTTGCGCCGTTGTATTTTATACTTTTTCGAACTCGGTAAAAACATGAAAAAAGTCACTATTGGAGTCACCTTTCAGCTCTTTTCTGACTCTCTAAAACTGAAAATATTGTTGAGTTACTTGTCATTTTGAGCTCGTTAAATTAGCTGCGAAACGACATCTACCCAGTATACGTTTACCCCTTTTTCGGGCTGGGATAGATTATTTACGAAAAAGGAATACCCTAGCCTATCGCGACTAGGAGGTTCTCTCAGACATAGTTTTCTACCTTTCGGATCTATGGGACTACATATGAAAAGGGCCTACTGGAGTTTTATTTTTCGCTGTCTTTTCAAACTCTCTAAATATGAAAAGATGTTGAGTTATTCCTTTGTTAGACTCGTTAAAAACTGATGACATCGGACTCTGTCGTAATGACATTACTCGAGTTCCTCCTTCCTAGGACTCGTAAAATGTACTAGGTTGGATTTGTGAGAAGGAAAAACTTACATCGCAAGCATATGCTATCCCCTTCAAGCTTATTTTCAAAAATAACTGGGGTAATCGCCAAAAATGGTGGGGGAAAATGGAACCAATCTTATAGTCGTGTCGGCAGTATGTCACTCTTGAACATGGCACTTTTCTGCATTCGTGTCGGGTTGGGGACATCTCATCTAGTTATCTGCTTTCCTTCATGGGTTTGGGTAATCTCTTTTGACCTCTCATCTTCTCTTTGCCATGTCACCATGACCTCAGATCCCTTGATGTCAAATACTGCCAAATCCAATGTCGTTCTACCGATATGTTCAAGAGAAGTTTGCCTCTGTAGTTTTCAATCTCCCTTTGATTCTCTGTTGGTCTTGATTCACAAAAAATTATGTCCCTCTGTCTCGTGTCGATGATGTGGGAAACATCACGGTCCACCTTCGATCAGGGTCACTTCCTGTCGACTTCAGCTCATTATCCAGGAAGCTAATCTAGAGACTCCCGTCAGGTACCTTGGAGCCTGCATGCCTCAATGGCAGGTTCTTTGCATAAGACGCAAGATTTTCATTATTGGCCTTCAATCGAATGATTCTGCTGGTGTTTGACGCCAGCTCATTATTCACATTTCATGGATTGTACCTTTTGTACCTTGAGATCCATTGTCATTATTGGTGGTTCCTCTCGCGTCTATTAATGGCTTTCATTATTGGATGGTAATCAGACGATGTTTTTTCATGTTCGACTTCAGCTCACATATTCGCATGCTCAAAATTGTACTCTGTTCAGGTCGAGATGGAGCGCAAGACCCTGGATTTTGTCTGATAACATCCAGGCTGCGGGTTCTCTATGGATTATTATGACTTATTACATGACTCTTTTGATTGGAAGGCTGCAACCATACCTGAGTCTACTTGTTGATCCTTATTTTCTGGATGGATGCACCCATACCTTGGATCTCATTATTTCCGTACTTTTTATGGATGGCTGTGCCCATACCTTGGATCTCATTATTTTCGTACTTATTATGGATGGATGTGCCCATACCACATATCATATATCAGAGATATCAGTTGTATTTGTATTCGTAGGTCTTCTGACGGCAGTGTTTTCAGTTAGACACGTTCTCATAAAGCATTTCACCCCTCCCTCTCTCTTGGACCTCATGCTTTAGGGGCATCTGTTACACAGCATTTTGTCACCGTCCTTGCAATCCCTCGTCCCGTACATTGGAGGACTATTCCCATGACCTGTGAACAGTAAAATGTCCTGAAAACACTTTTATGGCATCCTTCTACATAAGGGAAAGAGTTCTCCTCAAGAAAATTTCCTCTGAAAAACCCTAAAAACCCATGTTTTGGCATTAGCGCAAGTAGCCTGTTCATCCCTCACGCCAATGGGGAAAATTTACACTAGTGGGCGCGCCAGCTGGCGCTCTATCCCTGTGTTGTACCTGCACCAAGCCTATTAAGAAATTTTTTTTAACAATAGAAGGTGGAATTTTGATTCTAACAACTTCATAACGAATCATCAAAAAGAGGTTGGGCTTTTTGGCTCCGGATCTCCCTGATTAGGAAGTGGTTTTCCACCTCTCATGGAACCTTCCTAAGAGATAGGACTCTCCCCCATGATTATAGGGAGACTAACCTCTCCTTCTCCCTCTATAAAACCCTACCCTCTCCATTTGCTAGCTAGCTGAACTTTGGGGAAGGAAATTATAACTAAGTGATAATCAAGAGCAGAGCTAAGGAGAACCCTATGAGAGAGAGAGTTTTGTCAAACCCCTGACGAACTTTGTGAGACACGTCCTGCTGGAACCCTGTCGAAGCAAGATCACGATGTCAGAACACCAATTATAATCGTTCTCTTGTATCTTAATATACATGACTCTGCTATTGGTTCCATGATTGTGTTTTTCCATTATATAATGCAATTTAATTCGTTCCTCTCTGACTAATCGATATTTATAAAGTGTAAAATATTGTGTTGCATGCTGTCTCTCTTCTTTGCATGTGCACAGGTATCTAGATGCAACAAGCTCACGGATTGTGACCTGCCCAGCTTGGAACGGAAGCGCCACTTCTTCTTCGACAACAGCAGCGAAGGAATCACAGTAACCGATCTATCGTGATTCTATATTTTGTAACTAGGAATCAATATCTTTGCGTGTTTCGATTGTTGCTAGACCCACTCTAGGGTTAGTTGGATCGCCTTTGTCCGCAGAGGCGATTTACCTCCACAACACATATTAATGGTTTGTTCAACTATACTAGTATCTATGCCTGGCATTTCCTCCTAAGACCAAGCGAATACGTCACGAAATTCACGAAAAAGAGAGTGATATAAATCAATTTATAATGGAGAAAAAGATACCCCAGCATGAATATTTTCTACAATGCCAGGTTTGGTTGAAATATCGATAGAAATTGTTTCTTCGATATTTGATAAATTTCGCTTAGAATCGATTGCATTAATTGGAAAAGAATTCGAAAAGAAAGTTTTGATGGATGGGTGATATAGTTCACTGAGATTGTTTTCTTCATAATCAGGAAGATGGGAACAATGATGATAATCTTCCCATGGTTCTCCTTCTGACATCATAGCTTCCAAAATATTTTCATCTGTCAAAAACTTTGAGGAAAATGGATCAGATGGAGTACCAAAATCTAAGGAATGATCCACCCAAACACTTGGCAACGCTGAATTCGAATTTACCGCCCAAGCCAAATAGATTTATTTTTATGCCAGCTCAATAGGGCTGGGAAGTAAAACATCATCCAACGTAGAAATATTATAATCACCCATACTCTCCCTTAACCCAGATAGAGTAGAAGAGATCATGTAGGAAGTCTCTATACTTGCAATTTTTGTCGACGTCGCGGGCGACGGTAATGCAAAGGTTCCCATAAGAGTGGAATCCTTTAAGAGTCCTACACCAATGTATTGAATGTCTAGTTGGGGTAAATGAACAAACAGAACACTTCCAGTTACCTGGGAAGCGAAGGAAAAAAAGGATAATTGATTAATGACTGTGATTGTACCTTTATGTGGAAAGGAAATCATTCTAAAGTATGTAGAAACAATGGCAGTCATTGCATATACCCATGGTCTTCCAAGTAAAATATTATATTCAAGGGGTCCGTTAACAACCTCGACACCAATATTCATTGTTTTTCCCCCTAGTTCAACATGCAGGTTATTAATAATACCACAAGGTTTATATGTTCTTCCATCAAAAGCCTTCAGCGTCAATGATGATTGTGATAATTGCGGCTAGCCAAGTGACTTCAAACGGTTTAGAGACATAATGCACGTAGTTTCTTCCTCATCAATAATAGTGCGATGAACAAGGTGATTCAGAACATTTAATTTTATGGAGAATGCCAATTCTGCTGGTAATTGTGGCACATAACCCGTATGCTTAAAGACAACAAGATTCGAATCAGTCGGATCAATTCCACCAATGGCCGACAATAAAGCCTGCTTCTAGGAGGGACAATTTTGCAATACCTCAAGAGTAGACATAGATGAAGGGGATTGAGCCAAATCTTCAACTACATTATAATTTTGTGCAACTCTTGCTCGAGGATTATATGTCGATTTATAAATTACTCCCTTTGGTGGCTTAATTTTCAATTCAGGAATAACAGTTCGTGGTACTAATTCATTAGATGGATTCGTTGTCGAGGTAGTAGCTTGATCAGTGGCCAGACTACCATAGTCTTTATTACGCGTTGACACCAAAATATCTTGTGAAGGTTTTTTGGTGGATAACATTAACACTTGGGAACTAGGAGCTGGATCTGTAGCAACCAAATTAGTGTATGGATTTGGAAATGGGTCTATCAACACAGCTGATGCATAGGAAGTCTTGATTATTTTTGAGACTTCAGCACAGTGAGAACAATCCCTAACAAAGTGTTCCTCGTTACAGATTATGCATGGATAACGAGGTTTCCGTGGTCTAGACGGTTGATCAGATGATCTTTCCTGTAGGTTAGAAGTTTTGTTTTTCTTTGATTTCCCCTTTTTCTTACCTCCTAGTTTCTTGTCACTTTTTCCTTTTTCAAATGACATGTCATTAATTTCGGAAGTAGGAGCAGGATCAGATGCAGTAGCGTGATGTGTGTTTGTAGTGCCTATCAAGTCGTCTCCAGCATGAGAGTCCTTTATTTAAGGAGGAACATTGAAATTAGATCGCAGCACATTAGGAACTTTTTCATAGAGCCTGTCGGACTGAGTATAAACCAAGTCTAAATATTGGACACGAGCGATAACTTGCTCTTCTGTGACGATGCCACCTTTAGACACATCCTCAGTTATAGATGGTAACAGGGACTTAATGAACCATTCAGCAAGGAGTTGATCGGGAAAAAATCTCATGAATATGATCAAAAATGTGAGTAGCATTAGTCTTTTTGAAGTTGGTCAAGAGTTTCGTTCCAGTTTCGTATCTGATTAGAAACTGGAAATGGGTCAAAAAGGCAGTAGCTAAAGCAGTGAAATTGTCGAAAGAAGCTCTAGGTAACTCAATGTACCATTTAGCAGTCGGACTTGTGAGCGTACGCTGGAAAAGACGTAGTCGAAAAAAATCATCATTCAGGGAATTTGATGAACACCATAAATGATAAGTCATGGCATGAGTTGACGGATCTTCTCCAGGGTTTCCATTGAATTTAGGAATATCGGAGGGTAATTTATGAGGTATCACTGGCCACCAAGGGGCATAATTTATAGGATCATTGGTTAACTGGTTTAAATCTGATAATTCCAAGGTTGCAACAAAAGGCAACTTTCAATTAAGGTCAGGTTGAGCATATCCAGGGTAAGATGGAATTGCTTGGGAAACAGGCCTTTGAGCACTAGCATACGGAATTTGCTGCTGGTAACCCAGATAGGGGTTATTTTACATAGCAAATGCTTGAGAATTCTGTTGACCAAAACCTAGATATGATACTTGTTGAGATGAAGTTTGAGGCATTTGCGCTTGTGGCTGCCAAGAGGTCTATCCACCAATGTTATAACCCAAATTAGTATAGTTTGGATTCTATTGATATGTATAACTAGGTTTCGTTTGTCACATCCCATAAAATGGTACACCAGTTTGTGAATAAATGATTCCTGATACAGGTTGTTGTAAATTAACCAAAGGATCTTGAGTCTGTGGACCCAACATTTGATGATATTAAGTCGAAGAACCCGACTGATAAGGTTGATGTACAATATTTTGATTCAGTAACAGGGGTATAGATGTATTAACAAGTGGTAATGAAGTGGGTGTGACAGGTTGAACAAGTTGATACGAGTGTACAACCGTTTGTGGTTGGATAGGCAGAGTGGGATGCCATTGACAAACATTCATGTCAACATTAGTTTGACCAAAAAGTGACTGAGTATTGTCATATTGGGTGACCAAAGGTTGCCCCCCAGCATAAGGAGGATAATAAGACAGAAAATAATTTTCTCCAAATGCTAGGAGTCTAGTTGATATTGTACTTAAAGGAATTCACCCAAAAGGACCGACTTGATATTGCCCTGATGATGTATGTAATTAATTAATTCATTCAGTACTAACGATAGGACTACCAGTTAAAACATCGGATGATGACATTGGAAAAGACCATGAACATGAAGATGCACCAGAGAAAGTGCCAGACAATGATTTGTAACATGTAGGGACCGAAGGGTCACTGTGCAAATATGACTCTGGTGAGGTAGTGAACATCAACGGAGTAGCGATTGTATGAGCTTGCATAATTAGAACAGCAGACCCCACCGAATATTTTGGTTCAGACATGGTTGTTTGACCAAATGTATACCCTCGAAAATCGACGGGAGATTGAATGGAAACAAGATCAACAAAAGTAGATGGAAACAATTGAGGAAAATACTGGTACAAGTAAAGGTCCTCCCCAAAATGGGTTGGAGTTAAAGGTGGATCGTCTTGTGGGATTTCTTCAATCGCAATTAAACCAGGAGGAAGAACTTCACCGTTAGGCCCAAAATATATTTCAAACGGTTGACTATGCGATATAGGAGTTTCAATAGCTAAAAAACTTTGTGAGATGACCAAGGTAGGAACAACTTCCAGTCATTCGACTTCAGGATTTAGATGTTCTAGCAAAGAAGAGACAGGATCTGGATCAATTTGTGATTGAAAAACGGCGGGTCCAGGAGGTATGGTCTCAGTGATTGAATGCATCGTGACCATGGGTAGCTGTGAAGACTCTGTTTCGACAACAGTATACGAACCAGGATGTGTAGAAACAATTTGAGCTAACTCTGGTTTAAAATATGACGTTTCACCAGAGGTACAAATTGTACTTGATTCGGCAGATCATGATCGCCTTCGCCTACCAGAAGTAACTTCTGGTGGTAAATATGGTTTTAAATCTAAACTAAGCGAATGATGGGGGATAGGATTTTTTTCTTCCATGATTACTGATTTATTTTATCCAAAAAAAACAAAAACAAAAAGAGGGTAATGCTAGGCAAAAGGGTTTACCAAGAAACTGTGAACTGCATAATACCTCCTGGCAAACCAATAAGTACGAGCAGGTAATCTCCTCGAATGTTGTGTTTGGTGTATCAAAATTTCAAGGCAGCCGACTTGGTTCACTATGGATGGATAGCACCTAAAATTTTTCCTCCCAAATATACCCGAAGGTACGTGGAGGCCCAAGTCTGTATTAGCGATGTCTGATGCGAAACCGCACAGTGAGAGCACCCCTTTATACTTATCATACTGTAACATTGCCCGATATGCCTGAAAGTACGTGGAAGAGCTACGATATGCTTACGTACATGGAGTGAGGTATCACACTCGAAATGTATCGTAGACAAGTTAACGACAGCTGCTATGTTTTACGACGCTGGAACACATCTCTAGCCTAGACCTTCTAAATGTTATCGTTATGGTTCCAATGCATCGTTAAGTAAATTGAGATTAATTTTATGTTGATATTGCTTAAAAAATTTCCTTTCAAAGTTTCACCGTGATGATGTGTATGAAATTCCTAAAATGCAAGCTAAGAATGATAAACAAACTTTCACTTTCAGCTTTTTCAATGAAGAACCTAGCTACTAAGGGAAGAGAGCAAATAATTTGTGAGCAAACAAATCAATGAAGAAAAAAAAATCAATGAATCACAAACTAAATGTAGATTTCCTAATGTTCCTTTTGCAAAATGCACATTATTCTACATGCAAATGCAAGTTTTTCTTTTCAGTTTCCTTAATGTTATGAAGGCAGAAAAGAAACTAGGTGCACTAAATCAATAATTCAAATGCTTTTTACTTTTGAGAAACGAATAAAACAAACAACAATTTCTCTTTTGAAGGAAAAACGAGGATTTCAACAACAATTTCTCCTATCAAGGAAATGAATATTTTATGACAAATTCTTATTTCGAAAGAAAATGATTCTTAATGTGACCATAAAAAGTACTTTGAAATCAACTTGTCAATGATAAAGAAAAACTTTTTTAAACCAACATTGAAAAAAAATTTAGTCAAAGGCGAAGTATATAGAGTCACTGGTCAATTGAGGATCAAAATTTTCAGAACACAGCAACAAACAAAACTGAAGAAAATTGCAAAGGAAAATTCAAGGTAATTTGTGTACTTTCAGGAGTCAATGCAGTCTCCAAGGGGAGATAGTGCTCTGCAACGCAGGCTAGGAAGGGAGACAGTGCTATGCAAAGCACTGTGTCCAGTCTAAGGGTGCGTTGGGTGCAGTATAAAAGAAAAATACTACCATTTAACTCACTGCCTTCGCAAATTAAGCTCTGAAAATTTTTAATCTTTATGTGTAACAACTATTGGGTGGATAAACAAAGAAAATCAGAGGCTTAAATACCTAGAAATAAGAGAAATTCTCCCCAGCGAATCGCCAATTTGTTGGGCCAGAATTGTGAATTACGAATAAATCACGCTTCCCTAGAGAGGTTCTAGTCTATAACAACAGGTGAAATACTATACGAATATTTTTCCTAACTCAGAATAGATACACAAAAAGGATTGGAGGCTTACTTGTTCAGTCACTTCCAAATGGCTCCTTTTGTCACTTCTGTTGCAGCTTCAAATTCAAGCAGTTTGTGGGTTGAATGCTTCCTGTAAGAAAGAACACTGAAATAGCAAAAGATGCAATAATATAGATATCTATTCAAGATAGTTAGCTAAATTAGTAAATCATAAACCATACACATCAACCAAGATCTTGTAATATGGAAAATCAAAGTCAATACAAATGCATATAGGGAAAAATAAGCAGTACTCTTTATTGATGATAGAAGGAGAGGTTACAACCTAGTGACTGATTTGAAGTGACCTTCTAGCAACGTTCCCAAAACTCATCATAGTATATTTCTCTCCAGCAGTAGCTACACAAATCTAGCTCTCAATTGAAAATTCTCCAACATTGCTCTACTCAAATTCTTCCTCTTCAAGCACTTATATCTGTGCTCAATTTATAGATGAACTGTAGGTTGTTTTGTGATCAATGACTTTCCAATAATAGGCAAGACGTGTTTCCAGTCATGTAGATGTCAAATGGACACTTGGATCCGAAGCTTGACACATGTGAACTCTTCTAGAAGGCACTAGCCAAGTGGAGATTCCGGAACAATGAGAATTTCGCTCCCAATGTGACCAACTCACCTGTGAATGTTCGAAAGTGCTTTGCAGAGCAGCCTTACATGGTGTTATAGGTCAATTTGGGCACCATTCCCAATGACCTAGTTAACTGGGCATCATCTCCAGGACCAATGATCAAGGGTATATCATTCCCTATCATTTTAGTTGCAACATGCCCTAAGACAAGAAACAAGACAAACCAAGCAAGACTTTCATCAAGCAAAGGTTTCCATGGTTTGAAGCTTATTATTTAACATATGAGAGCTCACCAACGCAAGCTCTAAGGGGTCTAAGTGCATTTCATATGCAGATAGCCCCATGCAAGGCCGCTTTGCAAAGCACTTCCCGACATTCACAAGTGCGTTGGTCACATTGGGAACGAAATTCTCATTGTTCTGGAATCTCCACTTGGCCAGTGCCTTCTAGAAGAGTTCACATGTGTCAAGCTTCGGATCCAAGTGTCCATTTTACATCTACATGAATGGAAACATGTCTTGCCTATTTTTGGAAAGCTATTTATTGCAAAAAAACCTACAGTTCATATATAAATTGAACACAGATCTAAGTGTTTGAGCCTGGAAGAATTTGAGTAAAGAAATGATGGAGAATTTTCAATTGAGAGCTTGGTTTTTGAATCTACTGCTGGAGATATTTATGTTGTGATGAGACTTGGGAACGTTGTTGTAAGGTCACTTCAAATCAGTCACTAGGTTGTAACCTCTCCTTCTATCATCAATAAAGAGTACTTCCTATTTTTCCCTACATGCATTTATGTTAACTTTGATTTTCCATGTTGTAAGATCTTGGTTGATGAATTTAATTTATTATTTATTGATTTAGCTAACTAGATTGAATAGATATCTATATTATTGCATCTTCTGTTGTTTCAGTGTTCTTTCTTGCAGGAAGCATTCAGCTCACAAACCGCTTGAATTTGAAGCTGCGACAGAAGGAACCATTTGGAAGAGACTGAACAAGTAAGCCTATAATCCTCTCTGTGTATCTATTCTGAGTTAGGAGAAATTATAGTATATTATTTCACCTGTTGTTCTAGACTAGCACCTGTCTAGGGAAGCATAATTTATCTGTAAATTACAATTCTGGCCCAACAAACTGGCGACTCCACTGGGGAGAATTTCTCTTAGTTATAGGTGTTTTAGTATTTGATTTGCTTTGTAAATACACCCAGTAGTTGTTACACATAAAGATTAGACTTTTTCAGAGCTTGATTTGTAAATAAAGTGAGTTAAACAGTAGCATTTTTCCTTGTCTATTGCACCCAATGCACCCTTAGACTGGACACAGTTCTTTGCAGAGCACTGTCTCCCTTCCAAGCCTTCGTTGCAGAGCATTGTCTCCCCTTGGAGACTGCATTGACTCCTGAAAGTGACCAAATTCCCTTGAATTTGAATTTACAACTTGCTTCGGTTTTGTTTGTTGCTGTGTTCTAAAAAGTTTGATGCTCAATTGACTAGTGACTCTATATACTTCTTCCTCCTTTGGCTGAAAATTTGTTCAATGTTTGTTTAGAAAATTTTTTGTTTATCATTGAAAATTTCATTTCAAAGTATTTTTCATGGTCGCATTAAGAATAATTTGCTTTCGAAATAGAAAATTGTCATAAAATCTTCATTTCCTTGATAGGAGAAATTGTTGTTGAAATCCTCGTTTTTCCTTCAAAAGATAAATTGTTGTTTTTATTCTTCATTTCTCGAAAGTAAAAAGCATTTGAATTATTGATCTAGTGCACCTAGTTTCTTTTCTGCATTCATAACATTAAGGAAACTAAAAAGAAAAACTTTCATTAGCTAGATTCTTCATTGAAAAAGCTGAAAGTGAAAGTTTGTTTATCATTATTAGCTTGAATTTTAGGAATTTCATATACATCATCGTGGTGAACCTGAAAGGAAAATTGTTAAGCAAGATCAACATAAAATAATTCTCAATTTACTTAACAATGCATTGGAACCTTAACAATAACATTTAGAAGTTCTAGGCTAGATACGTGTTCTGGCGTCGTAAAACATAGCAACTATCGTTAACTTGTCTACGATACATTCCGAGTGTGATACCTCACTCCACGTACATAAGTATATCGTAGCTCGCCCATGTACTCTCAGGTATATCGGGCAGTATTACAGTACGATAAGTATAAAGGGGTGCTCTCATTGTACGGTTTCGCATCAAACAGTGCTAATACGGACTTGGGCCTCCAGGTACCTTCAGATATATTTTGGAGGACAAATTTTAGGTGTTATCCATCCATAGTGAACTGAGTTGGCCGCCCTGAAATTTTGATACACAAAACACAGCATTCAGGGAGATTACCTGCTCGTACTTCTTGGTTCGCTAGGAGGTATTCTGCAATTCACAGTTTCTTGGTAAACCCTTTTCCCTAGCATTACCTTCTTTTTGTTTTTTTTTTTTTGGATAAAATAAATCAGTAATCTTGGAAGAACACAATCCTATCCCCCGTCGTTCCCGTATATTAGCTTTAAAACCACCTTTACCACCGGAAGTTACTTCTGGTAGGAAAAGGTGATCACGATCTGTTGAATCAAGTACAATTTGTACCTCTCGTGAATCATCATCTTTTAAACTAGAGCTAGCTCAAATTGTTTCCACACATCCTGGTTCGTTTATTGTTGTCGAAATAGAGTCTTCACAGCTACCCGTGGTCACGATCCCTTCAATCGTTGAGACCATACCTCCTGGACCCGACATTGTTCAATCACAAATTGATCTAGATCATGTCTCTTATTTGCTAGCACATCTGAATCCTGAAGTCGAACAATCGGAAGTTGCTCCTACCTTGGTCACCCCACAAATTTATGTAGCTATTGAAACTCCTATATAACATAGTCAACCATCTGAAATATATTTTGGGCCTAATGGTGAAGTTCTTCCTCCTGGTTTAATTGCGATTGTAGAAATCCCACAACCTAATACACCTTTAAGTCCAATCCATTTTGGGGGAGACCTTTACCTGTACCAGTATTTTCCTCAATCGTTTCCATCTGCTTTTGTTGATCCTATTTCCATTCAGTCTCCCGTAGATTTCGGAGAGTATACATTTGGTCATACAACCATGCCTGAACCAACATCTTCGGTTGGGTCTGTTGTTCCAATTACATCAGATCCTACCCTCGCTACTCCGTCAATGTTCACAACCTCACTAGAATCATATTTTCACGGTCGCCCTTCGGTCCCAACAGGCTACAAATCATTGTCTGGTACTTTCTCTAGTACATCTTCAAGACCATGGTATTTACCAATGTCATCATCTGGTGTTTTAACTGTTATTCCTATAGTTAGTACTGAACGACTTGATTCATTACATCCATCATCAGGACAATATCAAGTCCGTCCTTATGGGTCAATTCCTTTAAGTACCATAACAACTGGACTCCCAACATTTGGAGAAAATTATTTTCCATCTTATTATCCTCCTTATGTTTGGGGGAAACCTTTGGTCACCTAATACGACAATTCTTAGTCACATTTTGGTCAAACTAATGTTAACATGAATTTTTTTCAATGGCAGCCCACTCTGCCTATCCAACCACAAACAGTTGTACACTCGTATCAACCAGTTCAACCTATTACACCCACTTCATTACCACTTGTTAATACATCTATACCCCTATTACAGAATCAAAATATTGTGCATCAACCTTATCAGGCAGGTTCTTCGACTCAATATCATCAAATGTTGGGTCCACAGACTCAAAATCCTTTGGTTAATTTACAACAACTTGTATCAGGGATCATTTATTCACAACATGGTGTACCATTTTATGGGATGTCGCAAACGCAACCTGGTTATACATATCAACCGAATCCAACTTACACTAATTTGGGTTATAATATTGGTGGACAGACCCCTTGGTAGCCATAGGCGCAAATTTCTCAAACTTCATAACAACAAGTAACATATCCAGGTTTTGGTCAACAAAATTCACAAGTGTTTGCTATGCAAAACAACCCCTATATGGGTTACCAACATCAAATTCCATATGTTGGTGCTCAAAGACCTGTTTCCCAAACAATTCCATATTGCCCTAGCTATGCTCAGCCTGACCTTAATAGACAGTCTCCTTTTGTTGCAACCTTGGAATTACCAGATTTAAACCGGTTAAATAATGATCCTATCAATTATGCTCCTTGGTGGCCAACGATACCTCATAAATTACCCTCCGACATTCCTAAATTCAATGGAAACCCTGGAGAAGATCTGTCAACTCATGTCATGACTTATCATTTATGGTGTTCTTCAAATTCCTTGAATGATGATTTTGTTCGACTACGTCTTTTCCAGCGTGCACTTACAAGTCCGGCGGTTAAATGGTACATTGAGTTACCTAGAGATTCTTTCTATAATTTCACTACCTTAGCTACTGTCTTTTTGACTCATTTCCAATTATCAATCAAATACGAAACTGGAACGGAGTTGTTGACGAACTTCAAATAGAGTAATGCTACTCACATTTCAGATCATGTTTATGAGTGGCATCGTTGTCGACAAATGGTTAAGACATTTGTTCCTGATCAGCTCCCTACTGAATGGTTCATTAAGTCCCTGTTACAATCTATACCTAAGGATGTGGCTAAAGGTGGCATCTTCACAGAAGAGCAAGTTATCTCTCATGCCCAATATTTGGACTTGATTTATACTCAGTCTGGCACGCTCTATGAAAAAATCCCAAAATCACCGTGATCTATTTTCAATGTTCCTCCTTAAATAAACGACTCTCATACCGAAGACGGATTGATAGGCACTGCAAACACACACCACACTATAGCATCTGATCCTGCTCCTACTTCCGAAATTAATGTCGTGTCATTTGACAAAGGAAAAAGTGACAAGCAACTAGGAAGTAAGAAAAAGGGTAAATCAAAGAAAAACCAAACCTCTAACCTGCAGGAACAATCATCTGATCAATCGTTTGGACTACAGAAACCTCGTTATCCATGCATAATCTATAACAAGGAACACTTTGTTAGGGATTGTCCTTATCATGTAGGGGCATCTAAGTGATTCTAATTCAAGCTCGAATTTGAAGCGAGTATGCGAACAGTCATGCAATTTGGGGTCAAATTTGTTTAACCCGATACTAAGTTTCTGTAACAGATCTGCCATGTGGGCGTTGAGAAGATGAAGGATTGTTTGAGACTGTGGATCTCATCTGATTCACGAACCTTTTTAATATCTATATGAATGAAAATCTACGTGTGCGTGAGGACAGGGGAGTAGTTGCAATGTAATAGCAGAAGGATTTCTGTCTAAGGCTGAAATGCCTTAGTTTTGTAGTTGGTTCTGTATATAATTGGAATGTGTGGATTTCTGTGTATCTGCGTATTCGAAGTTGTTTGTTTGTGATTATATTTCTGAGTTAGTGTCGTGTTGGTTTATGGGATTCGTGTTAAGAATTGTTGAACGGAATTGAGGAAGGAATCGATTTCTGTGTTAAATTCAACAAACAGGAAATCGATGATGGTGGAAGGAGCGTAATGGTTCTAATTCTCTGTTTATTGAAAGCATTTTAAAACTCTATCTAAAGTTGCAAGCATTCAATTTTTTTTCCTTATTTTGAATTCTATTGAATTGATTCATAAATTTTATGATTCGATGGCTCATAAATTCGATGGTTCTGCTATAGGACGCAAGCAAATACCATAGCTTGATATTGAATTTTGTTGAATCAGTGTTGAACTCTGTTCATTGTGAAATAAAACGTTGTTGGTGAGGTTGTTTTTCATTGAAAGACAGAGATGAATGGTTTCATTGAATGCAGTGTGAAAGCTTATGGGTTTAAGCTCTGATTGAAAGTTCATGGTTTTAAGTTCTGTTTGCAGCGTTTTGAAATAACGCAATTTCTATCAGTCTTGTGAAAGATCTGAAGAGTGAATGCGTTGGAAGGGTGCTAAATGCAAGGTATGAACAATGTTTCTTTGAGATGAAACTTGTTATTTGAATATTTGAATGCGTGGGCCAAGAGAAAGAGTAAGACATTTTCCAAGATCTATTAAAATGTCTTATTTCTAAAAGTTGACATAAACGCTACAGATATTTTAATATCTGAGTTTATAATTGAATCTTTGTTCCAAGTGATCAATTCAATTGCATTTTGATGGATAAAAGTTCATTAATTCAATGAAATCGAATTATGTGTGGGACGAAGGGTTTAATCGTTGATACTACCTTTCCGAAGGCCTATTGACCATTGGTATCGAGCATTGATTCCATAACCCACAGGTCCCAGAATCGATTTTTGAGTAATGAATCTGTCGCTTTAATTCTAATTTTGAGGTTGCAGGTTCATATGAGAAGGTTTTGAAGTGAACTTGCTTATGGTGGGTTTCACTCTTCATAAAGTGGTATCAGAGCGGGAAAATGATTTCCTGCGAAGAAGAAGTTTGCATATAGAGGAAGACGAGGTGTAGTTTTGTGAAGTTTTGTTGAGCTTAAGATTTTTATGTTTTTTGAAGGTAGCAGCAGAGGAAGGTGAGAATATTGCAGCAGCCTAGAGCATGAGTGCTCAAATGGTTCCACAGGAGCGAACCAGATAGATGCCAAAAGTCGGAGCTCAGGAGAGAAGATTGGCGAGGTATCTGGTAGCAAGAAGGGCTTGCTATTGCAAAGGTTTTATTGCAGCTCACAAAGGACATTTCCGCAGAGAATACAGGTGAGAATTGTTCAAGCATGCTATTACAGGAAGATCACAAGGAGCAGTTCCACAGATGACGTGGATCGCTGACAGTGAGAGAAGACATATGACCAGGAGGTCACAAAATTTTTTTCCTCGGGAGTCTAATGCAGGGGCATCTGAGCGATTTGAATTCAAGCTCGAATCTGAAGCGAGTGTGAGAACAGTCATGCAATTTGGGGTAAAATTTGTTTAACCCAATACTAAGTTTTTGTAACTGATCTGCCATGTGGGCGTTGAGAAGATGAAGGGTTGTTTGAGACTGTGGATCTCAGCCAATTCATGAACCTTTGTAATATCTATATAAATGAAAATTTGTGTGTGCGTGAGGACAGGGGAGCGGTTGCAATGTAATAGCAGAAGGATTTCTTTCTAAGGATGAAATGCCTTAGTTTTGTAGTTGGTTCTGTATACAATTGGAATGTGTGAATTTCTTTCTATCTGTGTATTCGAAGTTGTTTGTTTGTGATAAGATTTTTGAGTTAGTGCCATGTTGGTTTATGGGATTCGTGTTAAGAATTTCTGAACGGAATTGAGAAATGAATCAATTTTTGTGTTAAATTCAACAAACAGGAAATCGATGATGGTGGAAGGAGCGTAATGGTTCTAATTCTCTATTTATTGAAAGCATTTTAAAACTCTCTCTAAAGTCGCAAGCATTCGAGTTTTGTTCCTTATTTTGAATTCGATTGAATTGATTCATAAATTTGATGATTTGATGGCTCATAAATTCAATGGTTCTACTATAGGATGCAAGAAAATACCATAGCTTGATATTGAATTTTGTTGAATCAGTTTTGAACTCTGTTCATTGTGAAATAAAACGATGTTGGTGAGGTTGGTTTGCATCAAAAGACAGAGATGAATGCAGCGTGAAAGCTTATGGGTTTAAGCTCTGATTGAAAGCTCATGGTTTTAAGTTTTGTTTGCAGCATTTTGAAATAATGTGATTTCTATCAGTCTTGTGAAAGATCTGAAGAGTGAATGCATTGGAAGGGTGCTAAACGCAAGGTATGAACAATATTTCTTTGAGATGAAACTTGTTATTTGAATATTTGAATGCGTGGGCCAAGAGAAAGAGTAAGACATTTGTTAAGATCTATTAAAATGTCTTATTTCTAAAAGTTGACATAAACGCTATAGAGATTTTAATATCTGAGTTTATAATTGAATCTTTGTTCCAATTGATCATTTCAATTGCATTTTGATGGATAAAAGTTCATTAATTCAATGAAATCGAATTATGTGTGGGGCAAAGGGTTTAATCGTTGATACTACCTTTCCAAAGGCCTATTGACCAAAGGTATCGAACATTGATTCCATAACCCACAGGTCCCAGAATTGGTTTTTGAGTTATGAATCTGTAGCTTTAATTCTAATTTTGAGGTTGCAGGTTCATATGAGAAGGTTGTTAAGTGAACCTACTTATGGTGGGTTTCACTCTTCATCACCTCACCATGCTAAAGTCTCAGAAATCATCAAGGCTTCTCATGCATCAGCTGTGCTGATAGACCCATTTCCAAATCCGGACACAAATTTGGTTTCTACGGATCCAACTCCTAGTTCCCAAGTGTTAATGTTATCCATCACAAAACCTTCACAAGATATTTTTGTGTCGACGCGGAATAAATACTATGGTAGTCTGGCCATTGATCAACCTACTACCTAGACAACGAATCCTTCTAATGAATCAGTACCACCTCTTGTTATTCCCGAATTGACGATTAAGCCACCAAAGGGAGTAATTCATAAATCGACATATAATCCTCGAGCAAGAGCTGCACAAAATTACAATATAGTTGAATATTTGGCTCAATCCACTTCATCTATGTCCGCTCTTGAGGTATTACAAAATTTTCCCTCCCAGAAGCAGGCTTTATTGTCGGCCATTGGTGGAATTGATCCCACTAATTCTAATCTTGTCGTCTTTAATCATACGGGCTATGTGCCACAATTACCAACAAAATTGGCATTCTCTATACAAGTAAATGTTCTCAATCACCTTGTTCATCGCACTATTATTGATGAGAGAGCATCCATGTGCATTATGTCTCTAAATTGTTGGAAGTCACTTGGATTGTTGCAATTATCACAATCATCAACGACGTTGAAGGATTTTGATGGAAGAACATATAAACCTTATGGTATTATCAATAACCTGCAAGTTGAATTAGGGGGAAAAACAATAAGTATTGATGTTGAGGTTGTTGACGGACCCCTTGACTATAATATTTTTCTTGGAAGACCATGGGTATATGCAATGACTACCACTGTTTCTACATATTTTAGAATGATTTCCTTTCCACATAAAGGTACAATCACAGTCATTAATCAATTATCCTTTTTTGCCTCTGCTTCACAGGTAACTGGAAGCGTTCTGTTTGTTCACTTACCCCAACTATAAATTCAAAACATTGGTGTAGGACTCTTAAAGGATTCCACTCTTATGGGAACCTTTGCATTACTGTCGCCCGCGACGTCGGTAGAAATTGCAAGCATAGAGACCTGATACATGATCTCTTCCACTCTATCTAGCTTAAGGAAGAGTACGGGTGATTCTGATATTTCTACGTTGGATGTTGTTTTACCGCTCAGCCCTCTTGAGCTAAAATACCAATCAATATATTTGGCTTGGGTGGAAAATCCAAAATCAGCGTCGCCGAGTGTTTGGGTTGATCGTTTATTAGATTTTGGTACTCCATCTAATCCATTTTCCTTAAAATTTTTGACAGATGAAAATATTTTGGAAGCTATGATGGCAGAAGGAGAACCATGGGAAGATTATCATCATCGTTCCCATCTTCCAAATTATGAAGAAAATAATCTCAGTGAACTATATCACCCATCCATTCAAAATTTCTTTTCGAATTATTTTCCAATTAATGCAATTGAATATAAGTGAAATTTATCTAATATCGAAGAAACAATTTCTATTGATATTTCGACTAAACCTGGCATTGTAGAAAATATTCATGTCGGTGTATCTTGTTCTCCATCAGAACTTGATTCACATCATTCTCTTTTTCATGAATTTCGTGACGTATTTGCTTGGTCTTATGAGGAAATTCCAGGCATAGATATTAGTATAGCTGAACACACTATTAATATGTATCCTGATGTCAAACCGGTGCATCAACGGTTTCGTCCTGTTCATCCAAAAAATTCTGCTGCCATCAAACCAGAAGTTGAAAAAATTTTGAGTGTTGGTTTCATTTACCCTGTTCCGCTAACTAACTGGGTTTCCAATATCATTCCTGTTATGAAAAACAAGGAACCATTAGAGTGTGCGCCGATTATCAGGATGTTAATCAGGCTTGTCCAAAAGACAACTATCCTACTCCCTTTATCGACCAAATTATTGACGATTGTGTTGGATGCGAAATTTTTTCATTCATGGATGGATTTTTTGGCTACAATAAAATAAATATCCGCCCAAATGACCAACATAAGATAGCATTCATCTGTCCCTGGGGCACATTCTCATATAGGAAACTTCGTTTGGTTTAAAGAATGCTAGAGAAAATTTTCAGAGAGAAATGCATTATGATTTCAACGACATCAAGCACATTGTTCGACCATATCTAGATGTTTTGCCAGTGCATTCACGAAATCGGATCGATCACCCGATGTATTTGAGAGCCATTTTCTTACGCTGCCGACACTACAAGATACGCCTCAATCCGCACAAATGTGTGTTTTGTGTTGGTTTTGGTCGATTGCTCGGATTCGTAATCTCAAAAGAAGGAAGTCGAATAGACCCACTGAAGGTACAGGCCATTCTTGATTTTCCTGCACCATCAAACTTACTTCAGATACAAAAACTTCAAGGAAAGGCTAACTTCCTGAGAAAGTTCATTCCAAACTATGCCAAAGTGGCTAAAGGATTTACTCAATTATTGAAAAAAGGAGTTCCCTTCCATTGGGACCAAGTTGTGCAAGATTCTTTTGATGTTTTCAAGGACCATCTTGTCCGATCGTCATTAATGTATCCTCCTAATTATCATAATGATTATTTCCTATATATCGTCGTGGCTGAAACGACCATCGCTATGGTTTTGGTTCAAGTAGAAAATGGAACTGAACATCCGATCTATTATTTGAGTCGTAATCTCAATGACATGGAAGTTAAGTACTCGTACATTGAAAAGCTTGCCTTGGCAGCTATTCAAGCTGTCCAAATATTTCGCCATTATATCCTGCTCCGAAAAACAACAATAGTTTCGGATTGCAACCCCATGACTTACATCTTATCACGTCAATTGCTGGGGGGAAATATTCAAAATAGATTGTCATTTTGCAGGAATTTGATTTGGAATTCATAAAATCCAAGTCAAAGAAGTCTTTAGTTTTAGCTGAGCTTCTCTGTGACCTTCCCTCTGATAGTACTGCAACTACATCGAAACCATATATTCCAAACGAGTCTCTGTTTTTGATCAGATCATCTGATCCTTCGTATGGAGATTTCATCATTTATCTCCAAACCTAAAATTTTCAACCTAATACCTTTCACTCTGATCAGCGACGTATTTGATACCAAGCCAAATATTATCTGATCGTCGGTGATACACTTTATCATCATGGTTTCGATACCATTTTAATGAGGTGCCTCACTCATGAGGAGGCTGAAAAAGTATTACATGATTTCCATGATAGGGCTTGTGGTGGACATGAGGAGGCTGAAAAAGTATCCTCGCAGTCATACTTTGTCATGCATGCTAGATTTATGACCATAAAATCCACAAACCGCTAGCGCCAATGCATCATGTTGTATCTGTTGGACCATTTACAAAATGGGGTATTGACTTAATGATCTGCAACCCTCCTTCGTCCGGGGGGCATGGTTATATTATTGTCGCAGTAGACTATTTTACCAAATGGGTCGAAGCAATGCCTACATTAAACAACATAGGACAAACAGCAGCATTTTTTTTCTTTAACCACGTTATTGCATGGTTTAGGGTCCCACAAGCTATAGTTACAGATCATGGGAATAATTTTCACAACCATATGATGTCTAAATCGACTACCAAGTTAGGATTTTCACATGATAATTCTACTCCTTATTATCCACAATCAAATGGACAAGTTGAGGCTTTTAAAAAATTCTTAAACGAATGCTTCAACAAATGATAGGATTCTGTAAAAGGAACTGGCACTTGATCTTGTACTCCACCTTGTGGGCGTATCGAACCTCGGTGGGAAACGCAACCAGATTCACTCCTTTTCAGTTGGTGTATGGTCTGGAAGCTATCTTACCAATCCAATGTGAAATATCATCGTTAAAACTCACGATAGACTTGTTACCTGACACCTCAGAAGAAGAAGCATGTCTCCTTAACCTCATCCATCTAGATGAAATGCGTCATGAAGCCCAATTGGCCAAAGAAGCGCATAAGAGATGTATAAAGGCGCAATACGACAAAAATAACCAGCCTCGCATCTTCTTAGAGGGCGACATGGTCCTTCTTTATGATCAGGAAGCTGATGTAATAGGTACAGGGAAATTCGAGCCATTGTGTCATGGCCCCTATATTGTCAAAAGAGTTCTTGCTAAGGGTTCCTACGAGTTAGTTGATTACGATGGGATTCCACTGGCATAGCCTAAAAATGGGTTGTTTTTGAAAAGTTACTATGCTTAATCATGAGCGTAGTAATTTTTTTTATTACATTATTTATATGATGTTGATTTGCATTCACTATCTTAATTTGTTTTTAGAGTTTTCTTGAAATTAGTAATATGCTTTACATTTCATCGTAAATGAATCAATCTTTGGAACAATTTTTTGGATATGCTGATGGTGCTAGTCGTAGTACGTATAATCTATCCTCTGTAGCGTGGGCCATTTTCGCTTCGAACGGCGAGTTAGTGAGTTTTCAAGGGATTTGTATTGGTAGATCGATGAACAATATTGTTGAGTATAGCACGTTGATCGAACTTCTCTCTGATGCCATTTCATTTGGTATTAACCGCATAATCATGAGGTTAGACTCACAACTTATGGTACTACAACTTACTAGTATTTATACTGTTAGAAATCTAACACTTCTTAGATTGTTCCTAAGAGTTCGACTTTTGGAGAGACATTTTGATTTCATTCAATATCAACACATTTCCAAAAATCTAAACACTTTATCTGATTCATTAGCTAATAAAGTTTTAGATAGACATTTGCAACATAGGTAAAGAAAACATTCACATCATTGAATAGGATTGTGCTTTAAACATAGGAAAAACTCTTAAAACACATAAATAGATAGTTATAGGTTTTTTACAAAATTTGTGACCAAGACACATAGGTCATTCGACCTCAAAATGTATGCAAAAATATCATAAGTAAACTAGTGGTGCTCATGGTAACATGCTATAGATCTTGCAATCCTACGGAGCAACCACATCCAATGGTTAGGAACCCCAATATTGTGTTGCTGCAGTCGCATGGGTAACTCTTTGAGCCGAAAATCCAGAATCCTGAAGGTTAATCCCTTTATGTGTTGATGAAGCTCAGCTAGAGTCTCAGCCATTTCAAGGTCCTAAAGGATTTCTCTCCCGACAGCCCTCTCTGCTGGCGCATCTGCCTCGTGCTCTGGTTCCTCTACTGGTTGAACGCGATCGATATCTGCATTACATTAAAACATTTATTTTAGTCTTGGAAATAATTCAAAACACAAAAACATTGTATAAACCTTATAAAAATAAAAAAACATGGTCAAATCATTCTTACCATTGCACCCCACTCAGCGCCTTCTGGTAATACTAGATCTGGATCTCCTCGGAAGTCGACGCCTACATATGCATACTCATCGATGGCAACGATCTGTCGCCAGAACCAGGAAAAGAATGTAGTCAAGAACACAACGGTCGATTTGCCTACATGCCGACCCATGAGTTCTACCCATCTCTGCATTCGAGGATCTCTAGGACTAGATATATCCAATGTTACATGTTGTGGCTGCATCAATGGAATCCATTCCAAAGCGAAGGATATGAGGATGGAACCATAACTAAAAAATTTCTTCGTTCCTCCCTTTGCTTTATTTAGTTGTTCCTTTATCTGACATAAAACAACTTCAGACCAATTGAAGACTGTTGGCTCTAAACACTCTAGCGCATACTGCATATATGATCGGTTCGCTACATGGAGTGTAACGGTGCCAACAAGTTTTGTAATCGTGAAAAGTATGGTTCTCAAAGGCAAATCCCTAACATCTCAGATGTTTATTTTCCCATATTTGCTAGGTTCTGACCCTGGCTAGCAATACTGCATAAAATAATCCCTCACTGTCTCTCCTCCAACGGTAGACCCTGTGAGAGAAATGGGCAAACCCCTCCTCGACAAACCTGTGAGAAAATACACATCCTCAACTGTTATGGACAACACTTGATTTTTTATGTGAAATTCCTCTATCACCAGATCCCATGCTCGAACTAAGAACTCCAAGAGTTCTATCTGTTGCCTCATTCCCGAAAATTTGAAGTACTTAAGTAGCCCGCAATCTCTTAAGGCTCTTACAGTACCCGAATCATTCAAGGCAATAATATCTTGTTCTTCATGTTCTCTTTCTCTCCATGTAATTGTAACTATAATCCAATGGAAACCTGAAAATCAACCATAAGATCCATTATATACCATTCATTGCAAAAAACTAGGTAAATTTTGGACACAGAAAGAAAATCAAAAACTTCAACTGCGCCCAACGCACTCCCTGGGCTGAGACAATGCATTGCACATACAAGTACCCTTCACTGCACCTGCTATGCAACACAGGTTTTGACGTTCAGGGGTGCGTCGCCCTCATTTTGGGCAGAATTTACCCTAGGGGCCTCAAAACCCTAAAAAACTGTAAGAAATTGGAATGAAATGAATACTGAAAGAAATAGGAGTTTCATGGCACTAACCTAGATCAAACGGAGAAGAAATCCATCCACAGAAATGACTGCAATCAACGACTGAAGTTCGGGGGAAAAATCAAGTTCAGAGCTCCAAAATGCAAATGGTAACTATGGAATGGTAAAAGTGAATAGTGAAATTTCCTTTTATAGTCATTTAATTGTTTGCAAGTTAAATTTATTGCTATGATTATAGTTTTATTATGTTTTTATCATGAAACAGGTATTTTTAATCCATTTGATGCTATTCTGAACAGGAAATAAAACTGATGAACATATTGGTCGTGCAGATTTATTCAAAGAATGACTTTACCACAAAGCATACTTTTTCGCCTTATTTTTCGAGATTTGTTAAAAACGAAAAAGGATTTGAAGTGCACTTTTATCTCTTTTTCGAGATTCGATAACAGCGAAAAAGGAACCCCTGGAGTCTTCTTTCAGCTCTTTTCAAACTTTGATAATGTGAAAATATTGCTGAGCACTTGTCATTTCGAGACCGTTAAAGTAAATGAATTGATATCTACTCAGTATAAGTTTAACCCTTTTCTGGACTAAGATGGATTATTTATGAAAAAGGAATACCTTGGTTAAACATGACCAAAGAGGCCCTCTCAGATATTATTTTACACTTTTTCGGATCTGAGTGTAATGTTCCCAATTTTTAGCCTCAAGCTAAATGGAACATTATATTTGCATATTTTATTTTTGCTTAATTAAATGGGTAAGGAGACACCTTAGCCCTCTTTTAATGAATAAATAACACTCCTTGGGTGAAAGGAGGACAAATAAGCAGTTGAATTAAACACCTTAAGGTGCGAATGGAACCTAGATCACTTGATTTAGTCCTCTTTGACTAAAGTCAATAGCACTGCCTAAAGAGGAGAACCTTGCTAGAGAAGCTACGCAATTTTAGAGGAGGACATTCACATGAGGGTGGAAACTCTAACTGGAGGGGACCATGGTGGAGAAAGAGTTCCCTTTCTTTATATGGAGGAGATGGCAGCCCATTTAGAGGATGTTTTTTGAATTTTGAATTTTGAATTGGGTTTGCAAAGGCTTGTATCCCCGGGTTGTTTAGCAGGGTGGTGGTGCCCTCGGGCACTAGGGTGTTCCCAGTCGAGAATCCCTACCTCTTCCTCAAGGAAGGATGAGGATTGAGATACATTTTTCTCAATCCGGAATTTTCCACAACTACTACCATCATCTACAGTGTTAGCTTTGCAGCAGAGAGGACATTGTGTTGCTGGGGGCAGCAAAGGAGGAACTCATAAAGTCATTTCGGGATTGTATTTTTCAGTGGAGGATGGATCATTTCATTGGAGGAGATGTAAGGAGGACTCTCGAGCTTCATATCAGATCTTTGGCACTTGGCCAACATTCCATCATCTCCCACTACGCAATCCATGGTAGAAACTGCGTTATTTCAGAGAAGGCAGTGAGAGAGGGTTCATAGAGCTCATCAGGAGTGTGTTTTTGAGACAAAGGGATCAGCCCTTTCTGCTTAGAGACATTATCAGAGGAGGGAAATCACATTTCATATCTTCCATAGCCTCATTCATATTTCAGTTCAGTTGCAGTGACAACTCAGTTGTCACACTTTGTATTCTCCGGCATTTCTAGCAATCTCTTCTAGATTGGCTAGGAATCTTGTATTTCAGCCCATTTCTTTGTTATTGGGAATTATTTTGTATTCCTTCAGCCACATGTACATTTTATGCATATTCAGCAGCTGATACTCTCATAGAGACTACACAGGCATGGTCCTCTAGCATTTTGTGTAGTTGCAGCAACTTATGTATTTCAGAGTTTAATCATTGGAGATTGATTCCCATGGCATAAGGGATTCGTTCCTCATGATATTTATGTATATTATTGCTGATATTATAATATAATGATGGTTTTATAATTTCCCCTCTTATGGTACATTCATATTTGTAGATTTAATGAAATTTCCATGTATTGTTGTAAGCTCTCTCATTGAGCCTTGTTTTAGAGATCTAGTTTGGGGAGATCTGTATAACCCATCAAGAATCATTTATTTGAGCCCATTTTCTACAAGGGAGTTATATTAGATATGTTATAGGGAATCCTAGTAGTGGCTTTCCTTATTTATTCAGTGACTTCCTTATACAGCGTCCTCAATGGCCCTGTAGCAGAAATTCCCAAAGTGGAAATATTGCATATCCATAGACAGAGTGTGTGAAGGGCCAGATAGCTTCTAGATCTCACACTTCCTTGTGAAGGTGACATACCTGGTAAATGCCCCAAAATTCAATCTCTGGAATGGACTTGTGGTCTTTATATAGAGGGAATTTTGGAATATCTTAAGATATTCCCGATGGAGCAGAAAATCCCTCATTTGGGATATTATAGTGGTATCAAAGCATCAATATTGGCTCAGTCTGTGCTCAAGATTTAATTCCATCAGCAAGAGGAGATTCTCTCCAAGGAGAGGAGATTTACGGAGGAAGCAAGTGAAAAAGAGGAATGACGGAAGAGGAGGTCTCCCTTCTTCTTTTCCAGACCATTGAAGAAATCATTGAAAATTTTGATGAAAGAGAAAAGTGGGAAGATTCTCTGAGAGGGTTTGTTGATGGGAAAAATCCTAGTTACTATCATGATGGGTGTGAGAATTCAGCCACACATGCAGATCCACAGCGCAGTGCATTTCCCATAGCTACTGCAAGAAGGATGGAAGAAAAATTTGAGGCCTTGGAGGAGCAGCACTGCAACTCAAAGGTATGACTCATGATGATTGGTTTCTGAATTCTATTTAATGTTTCCATGCAAATGAGAGAGCATATGTTGAAGTCACCAAGTGTTTGTCAAAGGGGTTTGATGAAAACCAATGTAAACCCTCATGTGTCAAAACTCAAACACTTTGCATGCATGGGAGGGAACCATGAAACAAAGATCATTCCATCTTTTTAGAGGGGCAGAAAATCAGGAGGGTGGTTTGCTAGAGGAAATAACCCCATTACATGGAGGGTAGAAGGATCAGCATGAAGGTATGATGGGCATTCACCCATATCTATTTCAAAAAAATCTACACTAAGGAAAGAAACTGTACTGCACAATGAAGAGAGGGACAAATCAGTCCACTCATACATACAATCCACTTTTGAGCTTGATGTCTCACTGTATGGAGGCATTAAATTTGGGAGGCCACCTGAACTAGAGATGATGAGAGGCATCATGTATTTTTGTTCACCACTCTTAGATTCTGGAGAGGTGGAGACATTGGAGTAATCCATCACAGCGTAGAGAGTTTGGGATGAACTCAAGGAGGAGGGGTACACTCTCTCATTTTCAGCATCACCCACTCCCATCAATCATACTACACTGATAGAGTTTGTTGCAGAGATGGAGGATAGCATCTTCGTGATGTGTGATGACTTCTCCATATATTTTTTGAGAGAGAGGATACTTCCTTTGAGGAAGGACTCTTTCATTCATTGGAGTAGATGGAGGCCACTCATGCTTACATTGGCCGGGATCGGGAGATTATTTGGAGGTGATAGTCTATCATGGGAGGCTCATTTTCAGAGATAATCATTTCTATTTAAGCATGAGAAACTACATCATGGGAATTGTATCAACTTGGAGGATTAATTTTTCAAGGGGGATGTAAAAGTAGTAGGCAGCAGCGTGAGGGGAGCACCATATTGCTGATCACCAGCGCTGTCTATGAGGAGGATAGTTCAGGACTTCCTAGCTATGCACTTGGATGCATACCTTGTGTTGCTAGAGGAGTTCACTTGGGAGGGCATTCAGAATGACATATATAAACATATGGAGAGATGTATAGCCTGATTTATGGTGGATATAACATCACAGCCACTTCCCTACTCATTGGAGGTGAGGGGAAATTTTCAGTTGAGCCATTTCAGCTCAAGAGATCTAGTGCATGATGGAGGAGGTATAATTTCATATTTTGTATTGTACTTATTTTCATTGATTGATAAGCATGATGTATCAAGGATACTTGTTCCTTATTTCATTTTACATGAGGATGCACTTGCAGCCATTTGCAGCAGTGGAATTGGCCATTCTTATAGTGGTTTGTGGAGGAAGCCACATGCTTCTTGGTTTGCACCACTGGCACCAATTTGTATTTTCATGTTTTCATATTTTGAGATGTTTGTGGCAGAAAAAAAGTGGCTGGGAAAGCACTTGTTCATTCTGATTTTGAGGCAGGCCCAAGAGGCACTGCGCAGGTCCCATGATTGGAGCAGTGACCCACTCTCTAGTTGTCTTATGGAAGCTTGTTTTCATTATATTATGCTTTCTTGTATTGCTGATGTTTGCACATTCATAGGAAGCACTATTGAGAGAGTGTTGGATACATTGGGACAGCCCATTGGGAGCATTATTCTCCCCAATATACATGTTTTATGTTGCAGGAGATACCATGGGAAAACCATGATTGCCACATTGCTACTTGTACCTTCTTGTGGGAGGGACCACTTGGAGAATTTGCAAAGACATTTCATGGCTGATTTTCTTGATGGGGTGGCTTGGGCCATTCTTGGAGGCCATAACATTTCAGCCCAAGGACAGAGGAAACCCCATGCACACCAAAAATGGAGAGAGGGCCATCATGGGAAACCAAAGCACAACTCTCCATTCAGCCCCAATACATTGCAGAAATCAGGGGTGAGATTTTCATTTGGATGATAGCATGGATGAGAGGATCATCATTGGGAGAAAAATTTTCCCATGCATATCATCACTCCTACCTTAAGGAGGCCATAGCACAGCAAGAAGGATTCCACTACACCTTCTATCTTTCCATGAGGAGCATCATTTTCAACTTGCATACTTGGGAGAGAGCATTGGAGGACAGGTTTATTGCAGCATCTTTTGAGTAGTGGTAGAGCTTGTTGATGAGGAGGCCACAAGAGAAGAAAGGGGGAGAAATTTTTCTCTCTCTATGCAGTTTATTGACGACAAGCAACATGTGGGAGGGGAGGATTGTAATGTTCCTAATTTTTAGCCTCAAGCTAAATGGAACATTATAGTTGCATATTTTATTTTTGTTTAATAAAATGGGTAAGGAGACACCTTAGCCCTCTTTTAATGAAGAAATAACACTCCTTGGGTGAAAGGAGGACAAATAAGCAGCTGAATTAAACACCTTAAAGTGTGAATGGAACCCGGATCACTTGATTTATTCCTCTTTAACTAAAGTCAACAGCACTACCTAAAGGGGAGAAGCTTGCTAGAGAAGTTTCCCAGTTTTAGAGGAGGACATTCACATGAGGGTGGAAACCCTAACTGGTGGGACCATGGTGGAGAAAGAGTTCCCTTTCTTTATATGGAGGAGATGGAAACCCATTTTGAGGATGTTTTTTGAGTTTAGAATTTCGAATTGGGTCTACAAAGGCTTGCATCCCTAGGTTGTTTAGCAAGGTGGTGGTGCCCTCAGGCACTAGGGTGTTCCCGGTCAGGAATCCCTACCTCTTCCTCAAGGAAGGATGAGGATTGAGCTGCATTTTCCTCAATCTGGCATTGGCCGCAGCTACTACCATCATCTACATCGTTATCTCTGCAGCATAGAGGACGTTGTGCTGTTGGGGGTAGCAAAGGAGGAACTCATTGAGTCATTCCGGGCTTGTCTTTTTCAGTGGAGGGTGGATCCTTTCATTGGAGGAGATGTAAGGAGGACTCCCTGGCTTCATATTAGATCTTTGACACTTGGCAAACATTCCATCATCTCCCATTGCGCTTTCCATGGTAGAAACTGCATTATTTCAGAGGAGGCAGTGAGAGAGGGTTCATAAAGCTCATCAGGAGTGTGTTTTTGAGACAAAGGGATCATCCCTTTGTGCTTAGAGACATTATCAGAGGAGGGAAATCACATTTCAGATCTGCCATGGCCTCATTCATATTTTGGTTCAGTTGCAGTGACAACTCAGTTGTCACACTTTGTATTCTTCGGCATTTTTAGCAATCTCTTCTAGATTGGCTAGGAATCATGTATTTCAACCCACTTCTTTGTTATTGGGAATTATTTTGTATTCCCTCGGCCACATGTACATTTTATGCATATTCAGCAACTGCTACTCTCATATATACTGCGCAGGCATGGTCCTCCGACATTTTTTGTAGTTGCAGCAACTTATGTATTTCAGGGTTTGATCATTAGAGATTGATTCCCATGGCATAAGGGATTCATTCCTCGTGATATTTCTGTATATTATTGCTGATATTATAATATAATGATGGCTGCAGCATTTCCCCTCTTATGGTACATTCAGATTTGCAAAGTTAATTAAATGTCCATGTATTGTTGTAAGCTCTCTCATTGAGCCTTGTTTTAGAGATCTAGTTTGGGGAGATCTGTATAACCAATCAAGAATAATTTCTTTGAGCTCAATTTCTGCAAGGGATTTATATTAGATATTTTCTAGGGCATCCCAGCAGTGGTTTTCCTTATTTATGCAGTGACTTCCTTATACAACGTCCTCAAGGGCCCTGTAGCAGAAATTCCCGAAGTGGAAATATTGCATATCCATAGACAGAGTCTGTGAAGGTCCATATAGCTTTTGGATCTCACATTTCCTTGTGAAGGTGACATATCCGGTAAATTCCCCAACAGTCAATCTCTGGAATGGACTTGTGGTCTTTCTATAGAAGGAATTTTGGAATATCTTAAGATATTCTCGATGGAGCAAAAAATCCCTCATTTGGGATATTATACTGAGTGACAAATTTAAGAAAAAGTACCTTTGGAGTTCTCTTTCATCCTCTTTTTCAGACTCTCTAAATATGAAAAAGGACTGGGCTATCACTGTCGTTAAGCTCGTTAAAACATAAAATAGCGACGGGCTTGTCAATCATGGCAAGAATCGAGTTTCATTCATCTCTAGACTCGTTAAATTATTAAATAGTAATACTTTATTCATCCGAAGGGTTGAATCATAGATCAAGAAAGTGTTATCCTCCTCAAGCTTGTCAAAAAATAAAGAGGTATTGGTTGACAAATGACTGGGGAAAATTTCGGAAAAGTAAGTAAAGTTTCTTTTTGGTAGCAAGTCGCTCTTGAACATGACACTTCTTTCATTCCATGTCCGTGACTGTTTGGGTTGGGTAATCATCTTTACAGTTCATTCACACCTATGGTTCATCATACCTTCACTTTGGTTTTGGGTCAATGCCGCCAACTCATCACACTGTCTCTGATATGTTCAAGAGAAGTCATCCAGTGATTAAAAACTCATCCTTCTGCAATACTCGTAAACCTTCATTTTCATGACTGTCATCCCTGAAAATTGCTATATCAAGTCATACCCTTGTCTCTGAAATCAGTAAATCCTATTTTTCAATAAGGTGACTTCCTGTCGATGACAAATCAATATCCGAGAATTTCACTTAGAAACATCAGATTCCAGTACCATGAGGCTTGTTACAGCATCAACAAGATCCTCGCTTCCAGACCTTTGACCGAAATATTTTTCTTGTCGTTCAACATCAAATCATCTATTCACGCCTTACGAAAAGTACTACATTTACTTGAGGGCCATTTTCATTAATGGTGGTTCTCTCTCGTTTTTTAATAGCTCACATCATTGGCTGGTAATCAAACGATGTCTTTCGTTCGACGACAAATCATATATTCGCATGGCTATACTTGTACCCGAATGATCGAGTGAACGAGATAAGAAGACCTCGGGTCTAGTTTCATCCATCCGAGCTGTGATTTCAGGATTTTTGTACACATCATCTGTATAGTGACCTTACATACATATTTTCATCCAAACATGGGCCTATATCTATAGGTGTGTCTGCATCTGGGCAACATTCCAATGTAGACGAATTTCTGAATTATGTACATATTAGTAGATTGTTTTATGTGCTGACTATGGGAATTCCTACCCTCAGAAATTATGATCAATAGAGGATACATCATGATGAAATTTATTTTAATATTGATGCAGGTGACCATTCCACTTTGTTTCCAAGCTCATCACAGTGTAAAGCATCTCAATCAAATGTTCATATTATTTGGATCTCATGCTTTAGGGGGGAATTCTTATAGGTCAATTTGGGCACCATTCCCAATGACCTGGTTAACTGGGCATCATCTCCAAGACCAATGATCAAGGTTCTATCAGTCCCTATCATTTCAGTTGCTACATGCCCTAAGACAAGAAACAAGACAAATCAAGCAAGACTTTCATCAAGCAAAGGTTTCCATGGTTTGAACCTTATTATTTAACATATGAGAGCTCACCAACACAAGCTCTAAGGGGCCTAAGTGCGTTACATATGTAGGTATCCCCATGCAAAGCTACTCTGCAAAGCACTTCCCGACATTCACAGGTGCATTGGTCACATTGGGAGCGAAATTCTCATTGTTCTGGAATCTCCACTTGGCCAGTGCCTTCTAGAAGAGTTCACATGTGTCAAGCTTCAAATCCAAGTGTCCATTTGACATCTACATGAATGGAAACATGTCTTGCCTATTTTTGGAAAGCTATTGATTGCAAAAAACCTACAGTTCATCTATAAATTGAACACAGATCTAAGTGTTTGAGAAGGAAGAAATTGAGTAGAGCAATGATGGAGAATTTCCAATTGAGAGCTTGGTTTGTGAAGCTACTGCTGGAGAGATTTATGTTGTGAAGGGACTTGGGAACTTTGCTGGAAGGTCACTTCAAATCAATCACTAGGTTGTAACCTCTCCTTCTATCATCAATAAAGAGTACTTCCAATTTTTCCTACATGCATCTATGTTAACTTTGATTTTCCATGTTGTAAGATCTTGGTTGATGAATGTAGTTTATGTTTTACTGATTTAGCTAACTAGCTTGAATAGATATCTATATTATTGCATCTTCTATTGTTTCAGTGTTCTTTCTTTCAGGAAGCATTTAGCTCACAAACCGCTTGAATTTGAAGCTGCGACAGAAGCGACAAAAGGAACCATTTGGAAGTGACTGAACAAGTAAGCCTCCAATCCTCTATGTGTATCTTTTATGAGTTAGAAGAAATGGTAGTATAGTATGTTGTTCTAGACTAGCACCTGTCTATGGAAGCGTAATTTATCTGTAGATTACAATTCTGGCCCCACACATGGGGCTACCTGCATATGCAACGCACTTAGGCCCCTTAGAGCCTGCATTGGTGAGCTCTCATAAGCTATATAATAAGCTTCAAACCATGGAAACCTTTGCTTGATGAAAGTATTTCTTGATTTGTCTTGTTTCTGATCTTAGGGCATGTAGAAAATGAAATGATAGTGAATAATAGACCCTTAATCATTATTCCTAGAGATGATGTCTAGTTAACCAGGTCATTGGGAATGGTGCCCAAATTGACCTATAACAACCAGTCAATAATGAAACTTGTTAACGGGCACGAGAGAAACCACCAATAATGAAAATGGCTCTCAAGGTACAACAGGTACAATCCACGGAATGTGAACAGTGATCTGATGTTGAACACCCGTAGAATCACTCGATCGAAGGCCAATGATCTGGACCTATTGCCGAATGCGAAGAAATTTCCATTGAGGCATGCAAGCTCCAAGGTACCAGAAGGGAGTCTGTAGGTCAGCTTCCTGGATAATGAGTTGAAGTCGACATGAAGTGAACCAGTCAAAGGAATGCCATAATTTTTCCCACATCATCAACACAAGACAGAGGAACATGATGATAGTGAAACATGACCAATACAGAGGATCAGTTGGAGGTTGAAAAACTGCAATCGGAAACTTCTCTTGAACATATTAGTGACACAACTCTGGATTTGGTAGTATTTGACATCAAGGGATCTGAGGTCATGATGATGTGGCGAAGAGAAGATGAGAGGTCAAAAAATATTACCCAAACCCATGGAGGAAAAAAATGACAAAATGAGATGTCCCCAACCCGACACAAATTCAGATGAGTGCCATGTTCAAGAGCGACATACTTCCGACACGACTATGGACTGGTTCCATTTTCCCCCACCATTTCTGGTGAGTACCTCAAATATCTTTGAAAAACAAGCTTGAAGGGGATAGCATATGCTTGTCATGTAATTTTTTCCTTTGGAAAATCCATCCTAGTACATTTTACGAGCCCTAGGAAGGAGGAACTCGGTTACGTCATGGTGACGGTTTCCGATGTCATTAAGTTTTAACGAGTCTGAAAAAGGAAGAACTTGGACTCTTTTCATGTTTAGAGAGTTTGAAAAGAAGCAAAAAAGAAAACTCCAACAAGTCCCTTTTCATAAATAGTCCCTCAAATCTGAAAAGGTAGGAAACGATGTCTGAGAGAACCTCTTATTCACGATAGGCTAAGGTATTCCTTTTTGGTAAATAATCTATCCCAGCCCAAAAAAGGGGTAAACGTATACTAGGTAGATATCATTTCGCAGCCATTTAACGAGTTCAAAACAACAAGAGTCTCGGCAATATTTTCAATTTTAGAGAGTCAAAAAACAGCTGAAAGATGACTCCAAAAGTGACTTTTTCGTTTTTTTACCGAGTCTGAAAAAGTATAATATACAACTCGTTACTTCATCATATTTACGTTAAAAAACCTGTCACCACATAAGAGATGCACATAAAACCCATTTCTTGAAATAACATAGTGAAATAATTGAAAAATATGTCTTAAAACCTAATTAGGGTTTTGAAAAGTTATAAAATTCCAAAAATGGTAAAAAATAATTAATTTTCACTTTTACCTCTTGTGGAGCAATAGTTACCCTTTTTACACTACAATTTTGCAGCAACGATAGCGAGCGATCTGGAGGACCAATCTCGAATTCATCAGTTCCAGTTAAGAGCTAACGTCCTTCCCTGCATTTTCATTCCTTTTTCATTACTTTCAACCCCAATTTTATGTGTTTATGGGGGAATTTGGAAAAATTTAGGGCGCGGCAGTTAGCATGGGTATGAGGCATGGACTCGCACCAACAAACCAAAATTCTGAACTAGGGCACGCCCATTAGCACGACTATTTCTAAAAAAGTCTCGCCAATCGCAACGCGCAATTTTAGTATGTAAATGTAGACAACCACGCCCATTTTAACCAAACAAAAGCTTTGAATTCAGGTAATAACAGTCATATGAATGTTTTTGCAAGTGTAAAGAGGAAAAATGTTGATTGAATGGAAAGAATGAGAACACAGTGAAGAAGACAAACTTCCATGGAAAACGAAAGATGCATGGAAGCTCTTAGAGATTGTGGGCTCAATAAATTCTTCATGACACCATGCCTCAGAGCTCAACCAGAGCTCTTGCAATACTTGATCAGTGTCTAGGACGTTGATCAGTAAAATTTCATTATTCATGATCAAGAATTCAAGATTGAAGTTTCAAACATTTATTTCATAACCGAACTATCGCGGAGGGGTGCAGTTGCAATCCTGACCGGCACCCAGCCCTCAATGGATAACATGAGTATGGTGATCGACAGGGTGTGTCCAGGGGCAAGGAGAGGATCGGGAAGCAGAAAAGTGGATACCAGACTATTCCAGACTTGGCACTAAATATAGTGCTTCACACCATCACATGAGCTGCAGGATCACATGCATCGCACGAGGCCACAAAGACATAGCTACTTCTTGCTATAGATTTCATGACACCGACCCTCTACAACTGGGCAGAGCCAGTGAAAATCAACATGAAACGTCAACTGAAAAAGTGCAAGAAAACCAAGTTGAAGTAGTTCAGTTAGGAGTCCATTCTGGTATCGTTCATCTTGGAACAACTACCAATATTTCAGCGTCAGGAGGTTATAGTCCAGACACCACCAGCATAGGAGCCACGGATGACCCATTGGGCAACTCTGATGCCAAGGTCAGGAGGTGGTCAACAGATGTCCGAGAGACTGGAGTTCTTTGAGTGGCTCCATCAACAGCTGATCATCGTGGAGGATTGGCCCTACTCTAGCACAGATTTCACGGTGATCCATATCTCCTACTCCAAGAAGGAGAGGATTGGGATGAAGTATTTGGTATGGCTCAATTTTAATTTTCGTGAGTATTATAATTTTTTGATTTATGCATGTTCTAACATTAAATCCATTTGTTTACAGATCTTGGCCCAGAGAGACCTGCAGGTATGTCCACGATAGCGAGACGGATTCCTCGTGACTTTGATATTGTCCCGCATGGTGAGGGAGGCGAGGAGGAGGAAATCATACGCAATTTGTAGGTAATCTCGCGTGGGATCCTAGATTATGCGCGATTCAATGATGTTCCTCGTGCATATCAGAGACACACTACAGGGGTGTTAAACCGAGTTCACCGCTTACTGAGGCGGCTTGTACGGGTAGTGACATGCTATCATGAGCGTCACACCGAGTAGACACCTAGGTTTTATTTCCGCATATTTTGAGAGACACGATGTCTTAGGATGTAACTTAAACACACATATTTTTTGAATTTTATGATGCACACTGATGAAAACATTCGATATATATATATATATATATATATATATATATATATATATATATATATATATATATATATATATATATATTTTCCTACATGGATCTTGTGATATGATGAATATTTTTACAAATTACGCAAATGTATATCTAACACAATTTTAGCCATTGTATCAGTTAATGCATTCATTCACCTGGGAATATGTTGATATGTAATGTAATCAAAATTTCTTTCCAACAAACGAACACATATGTGTGAGTGTTTCTAACTGAATAATGTCCATTAAGCTGAAGAACAACAAGTTGTGAGTTTAGATTTACAACCAATGCACGAATTCCGAGGGTAATCGCCTCGGTTAATAGTTAAATAACAGCATTATATTCAGCGACATTGTTTGTATTTCATCCAAGACAGATACCTTGAAGATCTATCAACTCACCAGCGGGACCATAAATCACCCAGGTTGCTAAAGACAAGTTCTGGATACTACGGGAAGCACCATCTGCGAAACTGACAAAAGGGGTAATAGACATTTGCACAATAAGAAACAACCCAATAAGCCGAAAAATGCTCGCAAAGCAAACCAAGCTAAAAATGCACAAAAATGAAAAGAAAATCTATGTACACAAAACATGCACGAATGACTCATGCATAATATTTTTTAAGATACAACCCATTACTGGGTTGATCCAGAGGATGACCTTCATAATCAATAAGCTCATAGGCCCCATTCCGCAAAACACGTTTAACAATGTAGGGCCCATGCCACATGGGTTAAAATTTTCCTGCCCCCAACTTATTATTAGCTTGGTTGTACAAGAGGACAAGGTCTCATTTTACGAAAGAGCGAGGGGAAACTGAATGGTCAAAATGAGCTTTGAACCGCTTCTTCTGTGCTTCAATGACCAAAGCAGCAAAGCGGCGAGTTTCATCCAGCCTTTCTAAGTAGAGAAGACACTCTTCTTCTAGTGAAGTATTCGGCAGCAATTCAACAACCAACTTACGCGAAGGTATCTCACATTCAATCGGAAGGGTAGCTTCCAGACCGTAAACAAGTTGAAATGGAGTGAATCCAGTCGCATCCTCAACTGAGCTTCGGTACGCCCAAAGAGCCGAAAATAACATGATATTCCAGTTTTATTTTTGCATCCCATTAGTACGTTGAAGCATAGTGACAAGAACTTTATTCACGGCGTCAACCTGGCCATTGGCCTGAGGATAGTATAGCATTGAGCTGTCGTGATGCAGACGCAACTTTGAAGTCAACTTTGCCACCATATAATGCCAAAAATGGGAACCATGGTCAGTAAAAATGGCTTGAGGGACACCAAACCTAGAAATGATGTGATTGGATGTGAATTGAGTTGTTGTCTTACCGTCAGCCGTAAGTGTAGGCATTGCTTCATCCCATTTGGTGAAGTAGTCAACGGCTACGATGATATAAGCATGCCCCCCGGCTAAGTGATGGTTACACGTCATAAAATCGATGCCCCACGTTGCAAAGGGACCAACAGTAATGACAGGGTGGATATGGGAAGGCGGCGCGCGCATCTTGCACTAATAGATCTGGCATTCATGACATTTACAAACAGTGACAATGCAATCTTTGAAGATGGTGGGCCAGAAATACCCAGCACAAAGAATTTTATGTGCAGTATCATAACCAGACATGTGACTGCCATAGGTGCCACTATGACATTCATTCAAGGAGGCTTTCTTAGCCTACTCGAGAGTCAAACACTGGCAGAGAATGGAATCAAATCTGATGCGGTAGAGTGTATCTCTGACTATACGATAAGGTTGCGATTGATGATGGATGCATTGGCGAGCATCCTTCATCAACTCAGATCTGAAGGTAGAAGTCTGAAGATATACAATGATATCACCGTATGAAGGATCGAGAGTGTTGATCAGAAAAATTGTATCGTCCGGAATGCGTTCCTCGGAACCATATGGACCAGAGTCAAAGGGGAGGGAGCGGATTAAATCAGCAAAGACTAATGATTTCTTCAACTTGGAAGTACTAAATTCCAAATTGAACTCTTGGAGGATGAAAATCCACTTCGAGTACTTGCCCCCCAGAAATTGTCGAGACAATATGTAGGTCATAGGGTTGCAGTCAAAAATCATAGTCACTGTACGCAATAGAATGTAGTGACGAAAATGTTGAACAGCTTGAACAGCAGCCAATGCCAAATTCTTGACATGTGCATAGCGTGTTTCAGTATCGAGAAGGTTATGAGACAGATAATAAATGACATGTTTGTCATCAGCATCATCATCTTGTACCAAAACCATGGAAATTGTGCTGAAAGCGGCGACCAAATAGAGGGAATAATTGAGATGATAATTTGGAGGACGCAATAGAGGAGCGTTGACAAGCAACATCTTCAATGCATCAAAAGACTTCTGGGCGATCTCATCCAAAAGGAATGGGATGCCCTGCTTTAGTAATCGTGTGAATCCTTTAGCCACTTTGCCATAGTTAGATATAAAACGGCATAAAAATTTAGCCTTCCCCTACAGACTCTGCAGCTAATGTAATGAGGATGGAGAGGGGAGATTAATGATAGCCTCAACTTTGAGCAGATCGAGGTGAATTACATCTTTGCAAATGATAAAACCAAAGATTCTACTGGAATCGACGCAAAAGATGCACTTATGTGGATTCAGCCAGACGTTATAGCGTCGACAACGAAGAAAAATTTGACGAATATGATCAGGATGGTCCTTACACTTATCTGAATGAGCCAAAAGGTCATCCAAATAAGGCTGAACGATGTGTTTAATATCATGGAAAGCATATGACATCACTCACTGAAATGTAGCCCCAGCATTTTTCATACCGAAAGGGAGATTTTTGTACATGAAAGTACCCCAGGGACAAATAAAGGCAGTATTATGTTGAGTCAAGAGAATATTAATCTATTTATATCCAGAAAAGTCATCCACAAGGAAAAAAATCTCACTCTCCACAAAGTCATCAATGATTTGATCAATAAAGGGAGTAGGATAACTATCCTTAGGGCAAGCCTGATTAATGTCACGATAATCAACACAGACTCAAATGATACCATGTTTCTTATCAACATGGAAAATATTGGAAACCCATTCTGTCAAGGGAATTAGATAGATAAAACCATATTTGAGAAGTTTTTCAACTTCACCCTCAATAGCGGCAACTTTTCTAGGGTGCATAGGACGAAGATGCTAATGAAAAGGCTTCGCACCAGGATAGGTAGGAATATCATGCACCACTATATTGGGATCAATGTCGGGCATCTCTTCATAAGACCATGCAAAGACGTCATGAAACTCGCGGAAAAGACTAGTATAAACTTGAACTTCATATAAAGAGTAGGTGACCCCAATATGAATTTTCTCAACAATTCCTGGTTTCACGAAAATGTCGATAGGCATCATTTGTGTGATATTACTCAAGTTACCCTTTGTAAAAAATTTGTGTGTTAGAATAGGTGTTTGAAGCAGAGGAGACAAAACCTGAGAAGCGAACCTCTCAAGACACATAGACATGGTCAAGAGGCTAGGCATGAACGAGGAATGATGATGGCTATTGTCCCAAGGAGGCTTCTTGAGAGACATAGTTTCCATGATGGCTTCATCGGAAGGAAATATCTCTTTCAAGGGATCGGGAAAATCCGAATCGCAGAGCCAAGGGGATTGAGAATAAGTGTCGAGAGACATGCCAAAAGGAACATGATCAGGAGGCAGAGGCTCCGAAGATGAAATAAGTTCACAATAGTCAATCTTGATCGGACTTAACGGAATCGAATCTCCAAAAGAATCGATCTGCTCAGGCGAAGGGATGATCCATGGGTCATCAGACTGGGAGATCATATTAATCTGAATAGTGTTGGGTGGAGGAAGAGGAAAAATACCCACGAGGGTAGGATCTTTGAAAAGACCCTACCCTACGCTCTCGTAAGGCATAGGAATTTGATCCACGTACGGAACGTTGTTCTCGGAAGAAGAATTGAAGAACAACAATTGATCAACAGTAACGATATTTTCTTTGTGTGGAAACTTCAAAACACGAAAGAGAGTGGACGGAATGCATAGCATGGCATGAGTCCAGCTACGACTATGGAGAAGATTGTAATTGAGCTTGGTGTTAACTACTTCAACCTCGACATTGACTGTCTTCCCTTCTAGAGTAATCAGTAAACTAGTGAGAACACTAAGAGGTTTAGATTCCCTTCCATCAAACCCTTCTAGAGAATTTGGAGATGAATTTAAATTTGGAGAACCAATGGCTTTCCAATAGGTAGATGACAAGACGCATATGTATGTTTTGAATCATTTGTTTAAAAGTCATTATCAAGCTTTGTTTCTGCTTAGTCATAGTTTAGATTTGATTCTGTTTCAGTATTGTATTTGCATTTGTCATCTGTCATCAACCAATTAGGCTTCACTTTGTTTTTTTTTTTTTAATCATTAGCTCCTTTCCATTAGCTTTCTAGTCATTTTCCTTGTGAACATAAAACTACCAAAAGACCAAAAACATCATAAATCATCACAAAAGACCAAAAACATCATAAAACACTACACACAACACATTAAGAAACAAACACCTAGGTACATACAGTACACTTCACTTTAGCAGTTTACCAACCCTGGTTGACAATTAAATGAGCTCAATTTAGGAGAATAGATTGAGACCAAACAATGGCTTCATCGAAGGGAAATATCTCTGTCAAGGGATCAGGCAAATCCGAATCACCAAGCCAAGGGGATTGAGAATAAGTATCAAGAGACATGCCCAAAGGAGCATGATCAAGAGGTAGAGGCTCCGAAGCCGAAATAAATTCACAATAGTCAATCTCAATCAGACTTAACAACATCGAATCTCCAAAGGAATCGATTTGCTCAGGCAAAGGGATGATCCATGGATCGTCAGACTGAGAGATCGTATTAATCTGAATAGTGTTTGGTGGAGGAAGAGGAAATATACCCATGAGAGAAGGATCTTTGAAAAGACCCAGCCCTACGCTCTTGTAAGGCGTAGGAATTTGATCCACATATAGAACGTTTTTCTCGGAAGAAGAAGTGAAGAACGAAAAATGATCAACAGTAACGATCTTTCCTTCGTGTGGAGATCACAAAACATGAAAGAGAGTGGACGGAATGCACAACATGGCATGGGTCCAACTGTGACCGAGGAGAATATTGTAATTGAGCTTGGCATAAACTACTTCAACCTTGACATTGACCGTCTTCCCTTATAGAGTAATTGGTAAAGTAGCAAGAACACCAAGAGGTTTATATTCCCTTACATCAAACGCTTCTAGAGCATTTGGAGATGAATTTAAAGCTACAGCACTAATGGCTTTCCAGCAGGAAGATTACATGATGCACGTAGACACACCCTTGTCCACAACAGCTCAATGGATATTTGGTCCATTAATGCCAACTTGGATGATGAGCGCAAGCTGGTGCTGGAGACGTGGGACGAAATTCTCCAAATCGAAAGTGATAAGGCTTGAATCATAATTATCCACCCCGCCGATCACAGATAGCAAAGCCTTTCGTTGAGACAGACAACTCTGAAGTACTTGTAATGCAGACATTGCAGATGGAGCATGAGCCAAATCCTCAACAATACTATAATTTTTAGCAGCACGGGCGTTAGGATTGTAGGAAGACTTATGGAGTACACTTTTGGAAGGTGGTCATACAATGGGCTTTGTACTGGGCCTTTCAATCTAAAGAGGGAAATAAACAGTTGGAGGAGGAGGACCATTAGCGATCTCCTTCCCTGCTACGTGAAATGGTTCGGTATAATATTTCGACCAAGTGGTGATAGAAACGGATGTAGAACCGTTCATCATGAAAACTTGAGAGCCAAATGGGGCAGAGGACTGAAGTTTCTCTACCAACTGAGTCTGTTGTGATGGAAATGGGTCCTTGAGAATAGTTGGAGTTCCTTAGGTGCCTTTGAGCAATCAACTCACTTTGGCCCATTGAGGACAGTCCTTGGTGCAGCGCTCTTCGTCACATATCAAGAAAGGGTACTTTGGTTTACACTGTGAACCATCATCAGCACCAGATTTCTGAGAATCCTATTTCAGCGTATTGTCTTTGGCCTTACCTTTACCCTTCTTTTTTCCCTTGGAATTTTTATCTGCTCGATGGTCCTAAATGACATTGAATTCTGTGGTCTTACCAGAATTTTGGGTTGGCTAAGAATTAGTATCATTGAAAAGAGTACTTTTTTTCTTCCTAGGGTTTGGAGGAGAAGACTTCTGAGAAGTTTGAGATACGGAACCTATGATGTTGTCGACGGATGGAATTACTGGTGCTTTGGAAGTTCCAGGTCGAGGAGCGTCAGGAAATATATCATACAACGTGCTAGACTAGGAGTACTCAAGATCAAGGGACTGGGCACGGGAAATGGCCTGTTCTTCGATTACACATGCCCCCATAGCTATGTCCTTAGAAATTTGATTAAGAAATGAGGTAGTGAATCAATCAGTTAGAATCCGATCAAGAATCTCAAACTTGATCAAGCGACGACGACAACCCCATTCATGAATATGATCCGACATATTAGTAGCTCGATCTTGCTTCAAGGATGGGAGGAGGTGTGTCCCAGTCTCATACCAAACCGGTAACTGAAAATGTGTTAGAAAGGCCATGGCTAAAGAGTTGAAATCTTGGAAGATACCTCGAGACAATTCAATGTACCACTTTGCAGCAGCACCAGTAAGAGTCCATTGGAAAAGACAAAGTCAGATAGAATCGTCAACCCAAGAGTTAGAGGAACACCAAAGATGGTATGTCATAACGTGTGCTTAGGGGTCTTCTCGAGACTTGCCCTCAAACTTAGGACAATCAACATGAAGTTTGGTTGGAACTAGAGGCCAATAAGGGTTATGAAGGATCAGATCATTTGTCAACTTGGACACATCAGGAAGTTCCAACATCACGAGAAACAACAATCGAGGATTAAAAGGCATTGGAGGTCATTAATAAGGACCAGTTTTAACATTCCACCCAGGCTAAGAGAAATTATCTCCCATATGTTTTGTCCTGGAGGATTATGTCCATAGGGGTTATGAGCTAGATAGTTCTGCCCATACTGGGGTTGAGGACTGGATTACTTATTTTGAGCATACCATTGAGGTCCTTGTTGAGAAACATAGGGATTCTTCTGCAAAATGTAAGCATTGCCTTGAGGTGGATTATACACCATTTGGGATTTATTTTGAGGGTAATAAGTGAAACCTTGGGGCGCACTATATAAAGCCTAAAATTGACCTTGAGGAAGGTATGTAGCGCCTTACGGTTGAGAAGGTGGTACTTGCAGAGCAAGTTGAATGGGCTGTTAAGCTGGTTGAAAAGGTTGAACCAGCTCCTGAGTAGTTTGAATAGGTTGAACCAGTTGCGGAGTGGGTTGAGAAATTTTGATTGGTTGCTAAGGTTGGGCAAGTTGTCCCTATGGATCAGGTTGGCCTAGATACTGAGGACCACTGGGTTTCCCTTGTGAAAAAGGTTGGATTGATGGTTGAGATGGACTAGGTTCTCCCTGAAAACCAGGTTGACCCAAAGCAGGAATGTAGGGTTTTCCTTGCTGCACAAAAGCTTGGCCTTGTGGAACGTAAGGTTGTTGTTGTTGCACAAAAGGTTGTCCTTGTGCTGGATACATTTTCCCCTCAGGAACATAAGACACTCCTAGTTGAAACTGAGGTTGACCAGATGAACCATAGGGTCGTTCTTGTTGGACCGAAGGTTGTCCCTGTAAGGTTTTTCCTTACGGACCATAAGGGTGTCCCTGAGGACCAAAGGTTTGTCCCTACTAGACCAAACATTGTCCTTGTAGACTCGAGGCTTATGCCTCTATTGATGGCCCTTGATGAGAAATGGTCTGATAAGGATTTTTCGGAGGAAAATAAACATCTTGATTAGGATCTATGCGAGGAAAATAAATAGGGTTACTGTAGACATCATAGTGATGGGAAGGATTGACAAGAGCTTGTGGCTGCTAAGAACCCTGAGGTACGGAATTCTGCGGCTGAGAATCTAGAGAGGGAGAATATCGTCGCTAAATATCCAACAAGTATTCATCAAATGTATAAATAGAAGCCATATGTGTGGCAGAAGTAGACAGGGTTTCCATAGCGTGAGGTTGCAATCCACTCACGGCAGGCCTAACAAGCAACGTGGGATTGATGAAGATAGACCTGCGAAAAGTAGTATACACTGATGATGGAGTCGTGCTGACAAATGGTGCTGATGACACCACACAAATGGTAGGTCTAATAGGGACATATGTAACACTGTCCGACGAGATAGGTGTCGATGACGAAGTTCCTAATGTAGGAAAAACCAAGCTTCCAGTGGGAGCCCCGACACTGGATTGGGCCACAGAATCCACACCAGAAATTATCTGACCCAAATTATGATAACTGGGTGGAAGAGATATCGATTGGGGGGAAGGTCGACTAGAGACATACGGGAACTCTTATGCAAAAATTTGATATTCCCCTGTAGAAACATGCAGCTCTTCACTACCAACGGGACTAGAAGAATCCATATATGACGAGGTTGTAAGATCGTTGAAAAGAAGACCAGGACTACGTGGTATAGCATCAGCTAATAATGGTGATCCTGAAGTGAGAGGAGGGAATTATTCCTTGCTCCCAAAACTAGACCAAGCACCCTGAGGTGGCCAATTGAATTCAACCGACCCCTCAGGAGGAGACTGGGTAGTGAGAGGTAAGATACTCAGGATAATAGGTTGTTGAAACTCGGTAGACCTAGTGGAATGAGGTGTTTCCAAAGAAACTTCAGGAAAAGGACTACCACTAAGAGGCAGTGAAGAAGACAACGAAATTGGGGGTCCACCATTGTGACAATATTTCAACACAGGAAGGAAAACAAGCTAGCCAATTGAAGACTTCAAGATAGAACTCCAGGGAACTACAAAAATAAGCCAAGCAGAAAAATTTTAATGGGTATGTGATCGTAGGCAATTAATTTTACGATATTGAAACGAAACTTTGATGTTTCATGTTTTAAGAGTCGAGAAACAGAAAAAAGATCACTCTAGTCACTTTTAGATTTAAATGAGCGTGAAAGGACAAGTGCTTGATGATCTTTTCACCTTTGAAGGAGTCACGAAAATATTGAAATGACTACTCAGGTAATCTAAGAAAGAGGGTGTACCACGTTTATGTGAACTACCATATACACCTTGGTGATCAAATGAAAGAGAAATGACCAAGGACTTAATGTATGTGCAGGTAGTCTCACCAAAAGTTGTGTTCGGTGTATCACGGTTACAAGGCGGCAGACTCGGCTTCCTATGGATAAAGGATTTGAACCTATGAGGGTCTCCCTATATATACATGACGGTATGGGGAGCATAAGTCTGTACTAGTGTTGTCTAAAGCTAGGTGGCGAATGACAGCTACTAGGTTTAATGACACTGGAACACGTCACTAGCCTAGACCTCTAAAACGTTTGCGTTAGGTTCCAATGCTTCCTTAGATTGATTGAATTGATTTTAAGGTTGATCTTGAATTAATGTTTGAGTTTCAAGGCCCTACCAAATTTGATCTCAAATTCCTAAATTCACAATAAATGCAAAATAATACCATTTCCATTCGATGAACACTAACTAACAGAAGGATAGAGATCTTTAACAAAGTAGAAAACAACGAAAACATAAGAAGAAGTCCACTAATGCATCTAATACAACCAAAATAGAAATGAAAAACTCTTTCCTATTTCACCAAGAGCTAGTTATGCAAAAGAAATTTTCATTTTTGATGCAAACGAAAGAATGCAATTTTTTTTTTTTGTGTTTTAGATGAATGAAGCACACAATCCACTAAAGAGAAAGAGAACACTGGTTTTTGAGCACTACGACCGTAAAAATATAAAATGAACAATTAAAAAACAATATAGACATAAAAACGCACTCAAACCAATGGTACACTCTTTCAAGCAAACAGAAGGCTTTCAAAATGACCCAAATGAGTAATGTGATCTATGCTCGAAGTGAAGAAATGGAGAGTCAAATAGAAATTAAGGTAATCATTCAACAAACCGAAAACACAAAGGATAAATAAAGACCAACACAATCGATCAGGGAATCGAAATAACGAAAATAAAAGAGACTCAGACTTCAATCAGAAGGTTCAGTGAGCAAAAGACACCTAGAAACCCGAGGGCCACGAACTTCACCAATGAGACAATGGACAAACAGCCAAGAAAAACAAGACTTAAAAGTAAAAAAAAATCCCAAAAAACCAATTGCAAATCAAAAAAACAACCTAGAGCCGAGAACTACTGACCAAAGACTCAAAAATAAGGTCAAACCAAATCCTACAGGGTTCGACGTGACTATCACGTCGTAATCCATGCCAAACAGGTGTTGGTGCTACCGCAACAAAGGCAACAAGCACCAATTGGCACGATTGTTCAAAGAGAAAATGCACCAAGCCAGAAAACTATGGGAAAAGGAGAAAACCAAAGAGTAGAGGTCAATCTTGACATACTGGAGCTAAATAGGAGCATTCCAAACAGTCAAGTAAGTCAAACAAGACAGAAAGGCAATTAAATGACTGAAGTCTACTCGACAAGGAAAATTCCCAATGAGCAACGAGACGAAAAAATCACACTGATCCCCATTAGATTCGCTAACTTGTTGTGTAGGTAAATACTCTTTGCAAATAGAGATGATCCCTCTAGCCCTAGATGGGTCTAGCAATAAGGGAACAAGCTAATGTGTTGGTTCCTAGTTAACGAATGAAATAGGTTGGTATAGATTGTACTACCTGTAGTCCAATGAGATTGTCGTAGCAGTAGCAGTGGCGGCCTCTTGATCTTTGCCTTGACAGGTCATGGTCCTTCAACAATGATACTCAAATTCCTACACAAATATCAAAGGACAAGAGCAGTCTATAAAACAATAATTTCATTCATAACTAGCTAATAACTCAAGGAAGATTAAACATATTGTGTAAAATAAACCATATTAACACAAGAAGGGAACCAAAAATTAATCATGTGTATATTAATAGAAAGAAATGAATTACAACCGGAGCATTGACGTCGTATCCTCCTTCAGTGGGTTTAGTCAAATCATGTCTCGAAGGTTCATCAGAGAATTGGGAAGAGGCGAGGAGACAAGCCTAAGCTCTCTCTCGACAAGGGTCTCTTTCTCTGCTCTATCTCACCAGCTATCACAATGTTCTACAATTCCTCTTCAGCTATTCAGCTATTCAGCTAGAGTATCAATGGGAGATAGGTTTAATTATAGAGGGAGAGGAGGAGGTTGGGATCCCTCAAATGGTGGAAGGGAGGCCTTATCCTTTGGGAGGTTCCCCGAAAAGGTGGAAACAAGAGGCCAAAGGAAGGTGTTCATGGTTATGCAGGCGAACAACTGAATATCACTCGCTCATGAAGTGGTTAGCATAGAAACTTTGCCTCTATATTTAAAAAACATTCCAAAAACAGCCTGGCTCGGTTAGCTCAGTGGGATAGAGCACCAATGGGTGCGGGGCCCAGTGTAAATTTCCTTCATTGTTTCGAGGGCATAACAGTCTACTAGCACTAACCAAAAAGCATGTGTTTCTAATGGTTTGCTCAAGGAGTTGTCAACAAAAGGAATGCTGTCATCATGGCAAGGGATGCAATGATGGTTTTTGCAAGGCATGACACTTCTTATTAGTCACAAAAATGGTCCTCCAATGTGTGAGATTGGAATTTTAGGGACGGTGATAGAATGTTGTGCAACAATCATGATCAAGGGAATTCATCTATTGATTAATTTAGAAATATATGTATGGACAATAGTTGCTCGATTTTCTCAGTGTTTGAAAATTTCTATATTCACAACTAAACTATATGACTAATTATATGTTGAGTGCTATGGATGAAGATTTTATGTATGCCTTCTATCTTTCGTGTTATTGTATTCGAAGGCAAACTAAAATACAAGGACGTGACATGAACTTCGGGAACCAAATTTTTTCTCCCTCATGCCTTTTATGCTATAAAATAAGAGCTAACAAATATGTAATGGACTATGTCCACGCTTCCTTTTCATATCAATATGAGATTAAGAATCTCAAGTTGTAGATACTAAATTGAAATCCATAGTGATGTTTGAGTTTGGTACAAAAGACTTATATTTGTATGACTAGAGGGGAATTTTCAAGGCCCACTATGTGAGAATATACTACAACTAGGTCATTGGGAAATATCAATGGCCATAGGAGGAACTATGGAATAATTGATACAAGTCTTCTAGACCTCTCAAACCTATCAATATAGATGGAATCTCACAGGGTACTCCACAGAGTCCATCACCAGTTCCAGAAGAAACAACAACAGAAGACAACAAACCTGTACAATATAAGGGAAAGAGGAATATTGTTGACACGGTAGAGGAGGAGAAAAGATGGAATATGCAAACAGATCCCATTGTTGAACAAGTAGCTTTGTAAATATAAGCATAGGAAGAGAGAGAAACATAACTTGGAGGAAGAAAATATTAGAGTGCAAAAAATAGAGCAAGAGCTAAGGGAATAATGAGAGCTAAGAAGAAGGGAATAGGAGAAGAAGCAGAAGCAAAAAGAAGAAGAAAGGAAAGGTGGCTGAGCGGAAGAAATGGCACCCATATAGGTTGAAGAGCCGGTACATGATCAACCAACAACATAGGGAGTGAGCGAACAGATGCATGCTTGGTAGCTTGCTTAGCAGATTGAGGAGTTGATTGAAGTTTGGGACATGGAATTGGGACCTGGGTCGGAAGATGAATATGTGGACCTCATGCCTAGCACACCACAGGCCACCATTCAAACTACACCATCTCCATCAACAAAGCAAACCCCAAGCGAGGAAGGGGATATAGTTTTCCTTACGATGATCTGGTGATGGATGTGTAAAATTTTTCATTTGATGAACTTGAGAAGAATAATTCATAGGAACCAAGAAATCACTTCTCATATGATCACGCATCACCTGTGTTTATGAGAGAAAGGGTTATAGTGGTGGACACCAACAATAATCTAAAATCTATTTTTGATGCCAACTTGGACTTCACAGGTGAAGTGAGATCTAACACTTAGCATTTGTTGGCTGATAATAAACAATTGTCATAGAATATACAGGTTCTCCATTAAGAGAATGAAAATATTCACACAAAAATGTCGAATGCATCGTCTCCATAGGTCTACCCACAGGGGATGAGAGCAATGATACTTGATGAAGTATCCACACTTAGAGATGTTATGTAGGATTTATATGAGGAGTTTGTGACCATACGTGAAGAATATTTCCTCTTACATGACTTTCAATGACACGCCAGAGAGATTTTCAAGATCCTTAGGAATGTATCGGTTATTATCACAATTCTACATGATTGGACAATGGGATACAAGGGGGCACCACTTACCTTGGTCAAGAAGATGAAGTCATAGGAAGAGATAGAGAAATAAAAAGTTAGACTGTTGATCCTAAACAAAAAGGATCTCACCTCTTTCAATGTAAATATTTAGGCTTCATATGTACAAATATATAACACTTTGGATTTCATGGTGAGAACCCATAGCATCCCATTTATTAGCACACTCACTAGGACTAAACGTAAACATAAATTCAAGTAGGAAATCGATTAATACTTAAATCAATTGAAGAAGATAGCTGTCCAGGATGACTTAGAGATTAATATACAAAACATGTAGACCTACATCGGTGGACTTTCTCAGGTCAGAGTAACATTTCTCCCAATCGATAAAAAGGTTGAGGCTGGTTCCAAAACATTGTACATATTTTGTCTTATATGGGCACATGTGGAAAATGTAATATTATTTTTAATTATTGTAAAAGTGAAATTCCAAGTGTCCTTGTTGGAATGTGAAGATTCATATGTAATGTAATAAGTTATTTTGTAAGAAGTTGAATATTCATGATCTAATTCCAATAATCACAAACAGGGCATGCCAAGAGTCACCCCCCTTTGTTATAAATACATCCTCATAACTCATGTAATGGGATTTTGGGAGCCATGCAAAAATTGACTAGGCTTAAGCTTAGAGAAATCTTGGGAGTTTTTTCTAAGCCTCATCTTGTTCATAGTGTAGAGGGAGTATACTTCTTTAGAGGAGAAGGTGTTGTATAATTCACATTTGGTTATTGGGGCAAGTGGCTTTTCAAATGCTGTATGTATGATTGGAACTATAATTTTTAATAAAAATAAAATCCGACACACTTTCATGCATATATTGTGAATATAGTAGGACCACTCTTCTTGTATTTGTGATATATGATATTTAGCATATGCATATGCTTATCAACTATTTATTTTTAATTAGTATCTATCTTTTTGGATTTGCGTTGATGTATTAATCTGCCACCTTAACTTGTGGAGTATTTTTCTTGTTAGTTCGTGTAATTTCTTTTCACTCGTGCATTCCTTCTAATTTGTGTACTATTATAGGTTTCCAAGGCACACACCTTCTTTTCCCTTCTTGTGTTGGAACCGTCATATATTGCACTTGACTCTCCGCAGGGTCGCACACATGTTCTTACAAAAGACACCTTGCAGCACTCTATGTGTTTTGGAAAGCAAGGTAGATCATTAGCATCCCATTGTTGGGCGGGCCTACTCCAAATGGTGTGAGGCCTAGTTGGGACTTCATATCGAGAAGTTCCCCTAGATATTGGCGGGTACAACACCATCAACATTTCTAGTGCTAGAAGGAAGGCCAAATGAAAAGTTGAGCCCTTGAAGGCTATTTTAAATATACACACTCATTTAATGACTTCTTCAACAATAAAACTCGACACATTTTTGTCCAAAGATCTAAAATCTCAAGTGTCAGTGAAGATCATTAATGAGTTTTCACATATTAAATTTGATGGAGAGGGTGAAACAACCATACTTGAGAATACTAAATGATTTCTTCAATTTTGCATCGAAGGGCATGTAAGGAAATGGCGTCACACATTGACCGATGTCTCCATTCACTCATGCAAACATCTTGTCACAGACCTATTTTATGATTGTGACATGTATGATCATAAACATATGTGCAATTCAATTTTGGAATTGCTAAAATCACCTGATGAATCACTACATAATTTTCACAATTTTTTTATGCACTTATGTTTTGAATTTCCAAAAGATGAAGCTTATTGGGATTTATTGTCTGAAATATTTCTATATGTTTTTCACATTTCACTAAGTCCACACAATTTGAAATATTTTAAATCACTCCCAAAACACCTCAGTGGTATATCCTTTAAATATATGATGGAATATGTTGTTGTTCCAAGTGACCCCATGTCCACTTCTCATCAAATAGGTTTAGCTCCACAGGTTGAGTTGGGAGAGATTCCAAATTCAGTCGTTGATATACCACTGTCTTCTCCCACCCCACATGATCAAAATTTCAGCGTAGGTATATACTGTGAGTTTGATGTTTGTGATTAAGTGTTATCTCCTCACCTTTCATCCTTTGGTCCCTCTGATCCTATGGATTGCGAGTTTTTGCATTCACCTGTTTCAAATATTTATTTTAATGTTCATGAGGATCAAGTGTTGGATGGAGTTGGTTTTGAGGAGAAAACCTATGATACCAATTACGATGAGTATGTGTGAGAGCCCATTGTTGAAAAATGACCTATGATGGAAGATAAATTCCTTCCTTACACAACTCTCCCACATCATCCTAACATTTTCCATGATTCTGTGATTCTGATTAAATCTTGTGAGAATTTAGTTTCTCAAAATGTTCATACTTCTGATTATTCACAAAAAAACGTGTGATGTCATTTTTTCATCCAGATGTAGAGAGGATGGATATTCTACTCATGATCTTCCCAATCTCTCATCTTACCTTTCTGAAAAATTAGAGGGTGCAATTTATTGTTTCTCATCTCTCCCTCTACATGATTCATCGGATCATGACAATGCCTCCATCTGTGAATTTAAACTTTCTGATCATGGTTATCATGAAATTTTCATTAATTCAGTTAGTCACGATTCTATTTTCCCATTATTGATTTTTCAAAGCCATCATTCTTTAATGATCTTCCTTCCACCTTCCAATGAGTTGGAAATTCCTCGATTTTTCAAGGCACTTCAACCGAAGTTGATGGTTATGTCAGATTCTTCTAGCGTTGAGGTCATTTCCACCTTTGATTAGAAGAGTGTTGAAGTTTTTGAGGCTGCTCATCACTCTATCGCACATATCAAAGATCAATTAGTATTAAAATTTTCCTGTCCTCCACCTGTGTTACATGATCATATCAATCAGTCATTGGAGGAGTAATACATAGAGATATTTGAGGGAAAATGGAACTTTTCTTATTTATTTATGTTTTCTCACCTTCATTGTTCGAAAGTTTGTATTTGTAAGTTGTCGACTTGTAGTGTTTCAGAACCCATGAAGAAACCACAAAATTATTTCCATGCACCTTTCATCTTTACTTTTTTGCGTGTTCATTCAAACTTCAAACATTATGGTTTGCATTTTCCTATCTTTCTTAGTTATTGTTATTATTTTATATATTTCTTGACATGTATTCCCTCGCCCACATAGGTTAACCAATGTGTCGATGGCTACATTAAAGTATCACTTCATGTGAGTTTGGATTATGTTATATATAGGATTAGGAGTAGAAGTAGTGTTTTATTTTATTTGTTGTTTTCTTCAATTTGTTGTATTTTCATTTGTTTTCATTCCACTTCTTTCCTTTCCTCTTTTTTGGCTATAAGTTAGTTTCTGCATGAGATCGTGTTTGGATTCTGAAGCAACCATGGTGAAATCTAAGAGGAAGTGTTTCTATGATCAATTCTTTGTTTGTTGTTTATTCCCTCTCTTTCCGTGAATATTTAATTCTTTTATGTTGATGACACTTTGATGGAAAATATGTTCCTTGTCGAAGAAAATCGTAGTGAAATCATGATGTTTGGATTTTAATTGGTACCGCCTACTCTAACTGATTTTATATTTTTGGTTAATCCTTGTCAACCTATTCCAGTAGAGAAAGGAGGGGAGTAAAACCATAGCAAATATGTCAGAGGCATATATAAATATCCTTATTTGAAGGGAAAACCTCTTCACCTCTTAATAATTTGGGATCCCTATTCTGACCCATGAAATAAATAAGTGTCTATACACAGTTCTTTGAACAAAAAATTAAAATAAATGGAATAAATAAATAAAGGGCAGAAGAAGAGAAAGGATTCATGAGCATAGAGGTAAGGCAAGCAATTTCACCAGGGTAATGGCTCACTAACAAGAGAGCAATGTTTTTGTTCCTAAAGTGACTCCATAGGGGTAGTGTCTAGACATTTTTGGAAGCAGAGCAACATCAGATATGAAAATAAGACTATGAAAATTTATTTTACTCATGCACATATATATTACTCATCCCCAATAGAAAAAAATTATTTTGAATTGTCTCAATTAGTGTGCCACCGATGAAGATGATGGATGGGACTATGTATTTAAATCAGACTAAATGAGGAAGATATGATGATCAATGAATTGAACAATACTTCCAGAAGGGTGAGACCAGTTTTACATGAGACAAGATTCATTCAGAGAGTTGGATTTCTACCAGTGTGTCACCAGTGTTGTAGCAGCTACAACACCACTCCAAAATTGTTCCTTTGCTTAGATTTTGGAGCCTAACCTTCTTATCATAAGAACTTATATTTCATTGTTATGTAGTATTTATTATTTGATTGATTTTTATCCTTTATATATGCTAGTGTTCACTTTATTTTCACTTAGTTAATATTTCTTAGTCACAATCTAACCTCCTAACTTTGTATTGCACAATAGTTTTGGGCTTGCCTCTGATAACTATGCAATCCATGAGGACATACAACCTTAATGAATCAAATTTTAGTGTCATGTCTGGTAGTCATCCTTGAGAATGAAAACTATGAATTCATGGAAGGTGACACAACAGTCATCCCAAAAACAACACAATTCCCCATTTAGCTCAGAAAAGTGTAGTGCATTGAGCCGCCAAGTTGCCCAGTTCCCAAAATTTCACACTTTCTCAGTGATGTGCATCACAAGTTTTTCCCGAAAAAGATAAAAATTTGAAAAATCAAAACTCAACTGTAAAAAATAGGGATCTATTTTTAGTAACCTGAAGGAGACACACTTGTTATTTTTAGAAACTTTAGCTATGTGTCACTTTTTCCTTGATTTTGGCATGCGCATCATAAACCCTAATTTTGTAAAATTTATTCAATTTATGCCCTAGAGCTCATTTTCACACTCGATATTGGAGCTCTACATTCCCAAGGAGATCAAGGAACCGTTGGTGTGATTTTCGTTGCTTTTCAGAGTGAGTTTCACATTTATCATTTTTCGTCGCTTTTTTTTCATTTGGCTTATGTGAGTCTTGTTTTTCTTGTTTAATTGCATGCATTCTCACATTTCAACATGTTTTATCTTATAGAATTTTTGTTTCAATTTATTATTTTTTTTTGACAAGTGTCGCATTAGTTTCTTTGTTTTTGTGCTGATGGTTGCCATTGCGACGAATATGCTCACCGATTTGGTTTTGTTCCCATTTATTTAATTTCTGCACTCAATATGCCTTTCTTCATTTTCACTTAGTCAAATCTACATTAAAACCAAAACTATCTCTAAGATCTGCTCATTTTTCACACTTCCCTTAGGTAGATCTACCATTCCCTTGGCCATTTTTCACTTTTCCCAACTGGGGACTGCACAATATTAAGGCCCAAGCCCAGATATTGGCCCCTAGAACTACATATTGTGCAATATAAGTTATCCCAACTCTACATTATCTAGTTCTAGGGCTCGGTCTACATCCCTGTCCATTAAGACTGTGAAATACACAGTCTCTCCCAACCACTGCATATGATGAACTGTGCATTTGCGTAGTCTTAGACCTCAAGCTTTGACCTTGACTGTTAGTACTGCATAGTGCACATTTCCCTCTAGATATTATCCCCTCTTTCTAGTGAAAAATGTGCAGTCCTTCCATCCAAATCTATTATTTGTTGCTTATGCCTTGAAGAATTTTTTTCTCACGATTGATGTTTTCTTGCCATGAGTGTCTTTTCTATCCCACAAGTACAACACGTTTTTATCACCTCTCCAACAACAATTGTTACCATGGCATCAAGAAAGCTTCCCCAAATGAAACCACTGAAAGTAGTACTAGGGAATAATTTGAGCAAGGTCCAATTAACTTTCTAGTATATCCAGACACTCAGGTTTTTGCTGAAAACAAATCGAAACTAGCATGGAAATATATTAAAGATGGTTTTGCAATGGAATTCGATGAAGATTTATAGGACCGACAACTTTATGTCAACATCAATAATTTAGGACTATATAGGATTGCATGCAGGTATCTATCCTTTACGTGTGTGGATGTGATCAGTTAGGTTGTCTCACACATTGATGAGAAAACTATGAAATTGATTAACACCGATGGACAAAAGCTTACTACACTCTTGAAATATGATTTTTAGTGCATGTGTCATCTTCCTTGGCTATTAAAGATCGTGTACTCATTGTTTTATGGCACCCATAGTTATCCGAGCATGAAGGATATTGTAAGAAGTTGGGTTAAGGATCCAAAAAAATTTAGACAGACACCCACCCACATATACAAGACAAGGTCACACAGGAAGGCCTATAGATTTTGGTCATCTTAGCTTGCATAATATATTTCCAACCGAGCTTAGTGACCTTTCCTGAGGGGTGGGATATCTTATTGAACCAAATGGTGAATAAGGGGAAGTCATTCAACTGGTCAATCTTTTGTCTCATCAAATAAGAGTCCATGTAACACAAGCCCATGATCCTCCCAAGGGAAAGAAAGGAAATTTATATATGTTTTCATACTTACTCAATGTGATTTGTGCACAAAACCAGTTTCCTAGCATGAACTGGATGTGGACACTGAGAGAAATTTTTGTGCATATTTATTGCAAGTTTATTACAGATGGCAGCCATAAAGGAATTATGCAGCAGCTAACTGAACACTTCATAATCCTGTTATATAGGCTTATCTCTCATGACAATCCACCTTTCATGTCACAAAGAGTGATGGAGGTGATATCAAAGATTATAGATTTGTTCGCCTTACTGGATGGCACATTGATTAGAGTGTTCAATCGGCAGAAGTCTCCACATATTTTTCCAAGATTTTCCACTGAAAAAATTGTCTTGCAAGAAGTATCTTAGCATATCGCCACAAGGTTTCCAACTACACTACATAGGATGAATAAAGTTCCATGGCATGCGCTTCCTTTTTAGATTGGATTATACGAGATTAAGAATCTAAAAGTTGAAAATATTGAATCAAAAGGCATGGTGAAGTTTGGGTTCGGTACAAAAGACTTCAATCTGTATCATTGAAGGGGAGTTTTCAAGGACAAATGTGGAAGAATCTACGATAACTAGATTCATGGGACATATCGGTGGCCAGTGGAGGAACGATGGAAGAATTGCTAGAAATCCTCCAGACCTTGAAAACCAATCTGTATAGTTGGGACCTTAGAGGCTACTGCATAGAGGAAAACAATTTCGGAAGAAATAGAAGCAGAAGATAACAGCCCAGTACAAGAAAGGTGGAAGAGGAAGGTTGCTGACAGTGTAAAGGCAAATCAAAGATGTAAGATGCAAAGAAATCCTATTTTTGAATAAACAACTTTGGAAATAGAAGTGGAGGAAGAGAGAGAAGAAAATATTGGAGGAAGAAGAGATAAGAGAGGATAAAGAAGAACAAGATCTAAGGAAAGAACATGACCTAAGGAGAAGAGAACGGGAGGAGAAGAATAAATAGGAAGAAGAAGAAAGGAAAGGTTCAAGAGTGGAAGAAATGACACCCATATAGGTTCAAGATCGGGTAGAGGATTAGCTAGCAGTAGAGGTAGTGAGTGAACAAATGCACATTCGGGAGCTTCTCAACAAATTGAGGAGTTTATTGAAGTTGCAAATATGGAGTTCATACCAGAGCTGGAATATGAAGATGTGTACTTGATTTTGAGCACACCACAGACAATTGTTCAGACTCCACCAAATCCAGCCACAAATCCAGCCCTAAGTGACGAAGGGGACATAATTATCGTTGAGGATGATCCCATGATGGATGTGTACAATATTTTATTTGATGAAATTCCCGAATGATCATGCATTACATTGATTTATGAGAGAGAGGGTGATAATGGTGGACACCATAAAGAATCCAAATGTTGTTTCCGATGCCAACTTGACCTTCAGAGGTGCAATGAGATCTAATACTCGGTGTATTTTTGTCGAGAATAAATAGTTGGCACAAAATATACAGGTTTTCCGTGAGGAGAATGAAGAGATCTGGACGACAATGTGAAATGCACCGACTGCATAGGTCTACTTGGAGGAGATGAGAGAAACAATAGTTGTTGAAGTATCCACACTTGGAGACACTATGTGAGATTTATATGAAGATATTGCGATCATACATAAAGCAGTTGTCCACTTACATGATTTTAAATGACAAGAGCAGAGAGTTTGTGAATATCCTTAGGAATGTGCGATTGTTATCACTTGCATGCATGAGTGAGAATGTGATACAAGGAGGCACAACTTCCCTTGCTTAAGAAGATGAAGTCGTAGGTAGAGCTAGGGAAAGCGAGAGTTCAAATGTTGATCCATAAAAGAAACCAATTTTCACCTTTCACTGGAAACATTCAGTCCTCATATGTATAGAAATATAACAATTTGGATTTCATGGTGAGAACTAACAGGATCCCATCAGTTAGCACACTCATCAAGACTAAACACAAACGATAAGTTAGGTAGTACATTGATTAGTACTTGGAGCTATTGAAGCTGATGGAAACCCAGAAAGACTTAGAGCTGAATAGACAGAATAGTCAAACCTACATCGATGGTCTTGTTCAAATCAGAATAATGTTTCTCCTGATTTAGAAATGGGTTCAGACCAGTTCCAAAAATTTTTACCAGGATGCTATGGAGGCAAGAGTTTGTTTCCATCTTGACACTATCACATGGTTTGGGGAGACCATAGAACAAAACTAATCTTCTCACCAATATGTGACTCAAAATCATCAAGTAAAAGTTTCCCAACTTGATTTCAACCCAACTCCAACATCATACTATTTTGTCTTGTTAGGTTTTCGAGTTGCCTCTACCCTATTTTGTCTTATATGGGTATGAGTGGAAAATGTAATATTAGGAAAACAAACCTCCCAATTTTAGAAATGAGCTTACTGCATTTTTTTGTAGTAACCAAAGAGATAGAGGTAGGTAGTGGTACCTTTGGTATCCTATACAAATTATTGCCCAAAGTAACAATAAAAATGCAAGGTCGCAACTTATACACACCATGTCACTTCCACAAGTATGGTTTTCCTAACAAAACATCACAAACATCAAGAGGAGAAATGTCACATAATACCTCATCTGTGAAGGGCTTGATGTTGAAGGGAAGGAAACACTGTTGGCTGACACGGAGATCCCATCCTTGGTGAACCCACCCGATGGCATATGGTTGTGGGTGTGTTGTGGTCGACAAGCCCAACCACTTCACGACCTCTACTTAAATGAGGTCCTTTTCGCTCCCACTATCAATAATGAACTGTAGCAGGGAGCCCTTTACCCACACCTGGGAGTGGAACAGACAATCCTCCTCCTCTCAATCTTCTGGTTCCTCCTTATGGATCTTTGCAATGGAAACAATGGTGTCGGGCTCTGCATCAATATTCTACTTCTTTTTTTCATTCCCCTTGTCAGGTTTTGATTCAGAGTTAGAGCATGGATCTGATTCAAAAACTCTCATCTTAGCCACCATCGACTTCTTGGATCGACACTCACTTGTGTTGTGAGTGGGGTTCTTATGGAACTCACACCACTTTCCTGTGTCGTTCTTTGGCTTCGTGGTGTTGTTCTTTGCTTACATCTTTGGCAGGTTTCTTTGGGCCATCACACCTTGGCTTTGTCCTTTATTATACGGTTTAGAGGCAACTTTCCCTTGCTTTTGATTCACAGATCCAAAGTCTCACTTCTTCTGTTTCAATTTTTGCTCAATCTTGGCACCATACTAGCATGTCGTACCAAGCGAGGAGATGTCAAGGAACTCCATTTCCTCCTAAATTTATCTGCGCATACAACTATGGTACTTCATCACCAAATGTTTCTATGAATCTTTAATGCCCAACTTCTTGCATAGGGTATGGAACAGATTCGTCAGCGCATGCACATCTTGATCCCTTTGTTGCCGCAACGTAGTCCATTGTGTATACTTGTCTTTATAGCTCCCCATAATATTGTTCCTTGATGACATCTTGGAAATAATTCCAAGTGGGTACGACTAAGAATAGAGAGGGTTTTGTCTCATCCTTTTTCTCACAATAGGTTTCCCACCAGTCCTTGACATCGAGGGTAGCTTTGAGGAGTGCAAAAATAATCTTCTCCTAGTCAGAAAAGTCATGAAACATATCCTTCTAATATATTCAGCCATATATCTACGATTTCTACATCTATTGGGCCCTCAAACATGGGAATGTAAAATATTACTCGTACCTTAAAGGGAGTGATGCCTCCTGAGTGGTTGTTAGATGCAGATGCACCACCAATGGGTAGTCATTGAGGGATTTGGGAAAATTTATCCATCATCGCGTTCCTTTATTTTTTGAGGGCCTCCTCGAGCAATATTTTGATAGGATTTCCTGATCCCTCATCTTTCTTTTTTTCCCCTATGGGTGGCCATCGGGGTTTGCAAGGCTGACCTTGTAAAGGTTCAACCAGATCGAGCCCTAACTCTATATACCCCGACCTTGTTGGGGACATGCAAAGAAGGATCGAGAAATAGTAGACCACTCTAATACCAGTGATCTATATTTATGAAGAAACACAAAAAATTACACATATAACCATAAAAAAAAAGATGCAGTGGAAATTTCACTTCATTTCATTAATATCAAACAAATGAAATTTCTTTACAGACAAAATGAAAATAAACTAGCTAGGGTGCTGGTAGCTTATCTCTAATAATAGATGTGGTGGCTACAGGCCTCTAAAATGTGTTAAAATGAGGCTTGAAGGCCTATTTATTGTTTATAAATAATGGAAAACCCTAAACATCCAAAAACCTAACCCTAGGAGATGAAGCACCAAAATTATGGGCCTCATTTGGGTAAATTGGCACATCAACTTCCCAGGGACATAACTTTGGCATATGATCTTCATTCGACGCAATTTATACCTCATTATAAATATATATATGAGGACTACAACTTTTGAGTGAGTAACATTGCTCTATGTCCCATGAAGCTCCCTATTTTCCAAAAAAAAATTGTTTAGGGCCTCAAAATGGCTTCAGAAGTTCAGGACCTGAAAAAATGCTAAAAATAGTAAGTTGTGCTACAATTAAAGAAACTGAAAGAATGAAAGAAACAACGCTAGGGCCCCAACTGGAATAGGGGGTGGCCACCAATATCCAACTGGATCAGTTCCATGGCTCATGATTCCTTTTCAGATCAGATTATACGAGATTAAGAATCTCAAAGTAGCAAATACTGAATCGAAAGCCATAGTGAACTTTGAGTTCGATACAAAAGGCTTCAATCTATATCATTCGAGGGGAATTTACAAGGATCACTATGGGAAAATATACTAAAACTAGGTCAATGGGGCATATCAGTGTCTAGTGGAGGGACCATCGAAGAATTGATACAACTCCTCGAAACCCCACAAACCGATCAATATAGCTAGGACCTTAGAGTCTACTTCACAGATGGAAAAAATTCCGAAAGAAATAGAAGTAGAAGACAAAAAACAAGAACAAGAGAAGGTAAAGAGGAAGGTTGCTGACAATGTAAAGTAGGATCAAAGTTATGAGACGTAAAAAAATATTATTTTTTAAGAAGAAACTTTGGCAATAGAAGTCGAGGAAGAGAGTGAAGAAAGTATTGGAGGAAGAAGAGTTAAGAGAGCAAAAAGAAAGAAAAAATATAAGGAAAGAATGTGATCTAAGGAGAAGAGAATGGGAGAAGCATAAGAAATAGGAAGAAGAAGGAAGCAAAGGTGCTAGAGTAGAAGAAATGACACCCATACAGGTTGAATATTAGGTATAGGATTAGCTAGCAACAGAGGAAGTGAGCGAACAAATGCAAGTTAGGGAGCTTGCTCAACAGATTGAGAATTTGATTGAAGTTACAAACATGGAGTTGGGACCAGAGCTGAAATATGAATATGTGTACTTGATTTTGAGCACACCACAAACCATTGTTCAGACTCCAACACGTCCAGCCACAAAGCCAACCCCGAGTGAGGAATGGGAGATAGATCCCCTTGATGATTATCCAATTATGGATGTGTACAATATGTCATTTGATGAACTCCAAAAGAATATTGTACATGCACGAAAAAATAACTTCCTGGATGATCATGGATCACCTTCATTTATGAAAGACAGGGTGATAGTGGTGGACACTAGAAAGAATCCAAAAGTTTTTTTCGATGCCAACTTGACCTTCAGAGGTCCAACGAGATCTAATACTTTGTATTTTTCGGTTGAGAATAAACAATTGGCACAAAATATACATGTTTTCCGCCAAGAGAATGAAGATCTCTACATGACAGTGTAAAGTGAACCATTTTCATAGGTCTACATGGAGGAGATGAGAGAAAAAATACTTGTTCAAGTATCCACACTTCGAGACACTATGTGAGATCTCTATTAAGATATTGTGATCATACATAAATAAGTTGTCCACTTACATGACTTCCATGCATGATTGAAGATTGTGATACAAGGAGGCACCAATTACCTTGGTCAAGAAGATGAAGTCGTAGGTAGAGCTATGGAAAGCGAGAGTTCGGATGTTGATCCAGAACAACAAGAAGTTTTCCTCTTTCACTGGAAACATTTAGGCCTCATATGCATATATATATACTAGTTTGGATTTCATGGTGAGATCTCATGGGATCCCATTAGTTAGCACACTCATCGATACTAAACACAAACAACAAGTTAGGCAGGAGAGCGATTCGTACTTGGATATATTGAAGCATATGGAAACCGAGGAGGAACTAGAGTTGATAGACATAACACTTGTACCTAAATCGATGGTCTTGTTCATATTAGAATGATGTTTCTCGTTATTAATAAATGGGTTCAGAATGGTTCCAAAATATTGTACCGAGATACTACGGAGGCAAGATTTCACTTCCAACCTGACATTATCACACAGTTTTGGGAGACCATTGAATAGTACCAAGCTTGGCACCAATATGTGACTGAGAAGCATCAAGTCAAAGTTTCCCAGCTTGATATCACCCCAACTCCACCATCATACTGTTTTATCTTGTTAGGTTGTCAATTTTCCTCTACCCTATTTTTTCTTATATGGATACAAGTGAAAAATATAATATTATTTGTAATTATTTTAAAATTGAAATTCAAAGTCCTTATTGGAATGTGAAGATTCCTATCTAACGTAAGGAGTTATTTTGTAACAAAATGAAGAGTCAGGAGGGGACTCCAAGAGTCAGAAAGGGGGCATGCCATGAGTCACACCCCTTTGTTATAAATATATCCTCGTAACTCATGTAACAAGTTTTTAGGAGCTAGGCTTAGGCTTAGGGATATCTTGGGAATTTTATGTGAGCCTTGGCTCCTCGTAGCGTAGAGGGAGTATACTTCTTTGGAGGAGTAGTTGTTGTAGACTTCACATTTAACTATTGAGGTGAGTGGCTTGTCAAATTTTGTATGTATGATTGGAGCTACCAGTTTTAATAAAACTTAGAGTCAGAATGCTTTCATGCATATATTTTGAATATAGTAAGAATAGTCTTGTTGTATTTTTGATGCATGTTATTTAAATTATGCATATACTTAGGAACTACTTCATTTGCATTTGTATGTAGTTGGTGGGATGTGTGTTGATGTGTTAATATGTCCCCTTAACTTGTGGACTATTCTGCTTGTTAGTTTGTGTGATGTATTTTCACTCGTGTGTTCCATCTAAGTTGTGTACTATTATAGGTTTCTAAGGGGTTCACCTTATTTTCCCTTTGTGCATTGGAACCATCATATGTTTCAATTGACTCTCTACAGGGTCACACTCATTTTTACGAAAGACACCATGCACCACTCTATGAATTTTTTAAACCAAGGCATATCATTAACACCCCACTATTAGGAATCGTTCTCTAAACAATTTGAAGTCTAGTTGGGGCTTCATATACGGGAGATCCCATGAATTTTTGTGGGTCCAACACCGCCAACATGTTTCTTTTAGTTGTGGTTCTGAATTGACAGTTGGAGCATAGGTAACCATCGACAAGATGGACATAAGCTTCCAGATGATGACAACAACCTGTGTTATAATCAGGTTTCAGCTATGGAGAATGCTTATTGTTCACACAAATCTCGGTTCCAAAATGACGGCAAGTCCATGGAATATGGTCAAAAAATTTTATGACCTTTGCCATGTCTATGATGTCGAGACATTTTATCCACATTCTTTAAGAATTTTTGTTGCAACATGAAACACTCATTGAGCACTAGACCTTTAATCTTGGTGATAAAATTGTGGGTGTTTAATTTTCTGAGAACTTTGGATACCATCTCCTCTCTTTTATCTGCATAGACATAATTACCCACTCATTGCCTACCTAAAGAAAATACAGTTACTAGAATTTTATCATTGCAAATTTTATGGTCGCAATTGAAGGCTTGAAAGATCTTGAAGGTGCTTAATATAGCCAAGCATGCTTCACTCATGTTGTGGCTAGTGATTGTAATATTGATTTATTTTCCCTCGTACAATTTTACCATTCTTCTTACCTCATTCATGATCTGATCCAAAGCGTTATGGCATGTGGGGTTGTTGGTAGTGAAAATAAGGGTATTTTTTTTGGTTTTTCACTCTATCACCGTGGGCATGAGAACATCCTTAATATTTTTATGCAATTCCAAATGCATCATGGTTCCCATGTATGAAAAAATTGTGTCTCTCCTCGCAATCCTAGTCATCTCCTGCCTATCATTACAGATAACCACGAAACCCACCCTCCCAGTTCATCTAGACACCTAGTCTAATCCATGTGACAAAAACCTCTCAATTAACCACCTGGAAAGTTGGATACCTAAAGTAGCAGGTATGTTCTACATAAAATTATATACAAAGCTCTTCAGCCCTTATTTGTGAAGAAATGAGTTCTCATTATAGATACAACAACCATATTCTCAGGAATTGGGGTCTAAGTACATGGTATTGTAGGAGGCGTAGCAAAAATCCCCATATTTGACTATATCTCATCTTAAAATTATCTTCCAAGGGTTCCAATAGGTGGTGAGCCCTGGTATCGCACCAAGAGTGTTGCAACTCCCATGGGCTACCCTACTTTTTGGCACCATTTCCAAGGAGGTGTCTAGTATATGCTTTGATTTTGTTTAAGCATTATTTTTTTCTTTCATTTCTTTTCATGTTATTTTAGAAATATTGAGAAAAAAGAGATCTAATTTTCATGCTTCGTAGGAGTAGGAATACTCAAAGAAAAATCTTACCTAAAACACCCACATCATGTCCTAGCCGCCCTTCAATAGTCTCCGGTGGTAGTGAGACTAAAATTCCTATAGGACAACCTTCTGAATACTCTCAGGAAACTATTGGGGAAGAAGAAGAAAACCTTGGTACAAATGAGGGACCTGCTTCACCTATCTTAACCATGGCTGGGATCCAAAGATCGTTTCCCATAAGAGAGATAGATGGGGAAACTAAGATGAAAAAAATTAACCCCTCAGTTGTTCGACACTATCATAGACTTACCTCTCAGGACCCTTACACATTCATGTTTGAATTTTTTGTTGTTTTTAGGACTTATGACTACACCTCTAATGATCAAAAGTTGAAGCTATTCCCATCCACCCTTAAGGATGCATCCTTGCACTGGTTCATGGGTCTGCCTGGGGATAGCATCATTACTTGGGAATATATGGAAGAGACCTTCAACAGTAATACAAATACTACTGTAGGACCAAGAAAAATAAGGATGATATCTTTAGGATGACACTAGGGCCGGATGAATCCTTAGAGGACTATGAAGAGAGGTTTCAATTGAACTATAAGAGAGACAACTGTACTCTTGATCCTGACTCACTTAAACTTATAATTCTTCTAGGGATCAGAGAGGAGATGATAGAAACCTTGAATATGTTATCAGGAGGAGATATCTACCAACAATCCTATGAAACAATCAAAATTGTCTTCCGGAATCATTCTAGGGAATTTAGGAAGAAGAGAAGAGCTAGCCAAAGTACATCCAATACCCCTTCCACTTCCACTTCCATAAAACATGAGATTGGAAACATGCTAGAGGAATTCAAGAGTGATATGCTACACACCCTTTCTTTTCAAATGAACACAATGCATGTCAAAAGGAAGCAAGAGGAAGCAGAGAGAGCCATGGAAATATTTTTTCCTAGATGTACCCAGAAGCACCCAAGAAGTGAATGTCCACTAAATGTCATAGAGGTTTTCCTAGTCTGTGAGGAGAATCATGCCACAGAAAGGTGTCCATCCTTACCTAGACTTAAGGCTATATGTCAAGGTGGGGAAGAATGCCAGAGCAACTCTGTTTCATAAACCAGATAAGGCCTCAAGTCCCTTGGCCATATTAACAAGGTATGCAAGGTGCACCTTACTCTTATTATCATAACAATTAGAGTGCACCCATGAAACCTTGGTACACCCCCACTACCCCATCTTGTTTTACACCTCCTACTTGACCTTACAACCCTTCATATCATCCTCAGCTATTCAACCAAACATTCCATCAGTATGTTCCACAACAACATCAGTGGAAAAATCCATCCCAAGGGTGGAGGCCTCAACAAAATAAACCACTTGCTCTAATTCCTCCACCCCAACGTCAACCTCGGATTACTCATCCTGCTCCACCTAGGCTACCTCAAATACTTGCACAACCCAATCTGAACTTGAACAACAGATAGGCACATTAGGCTCCCTGTGGAGAAACATCCTATCCATCTTATGTTGTGGAGATATAGGAGGTTAATCTCAAGTCAGGAATAGTACTCCCAGACAACCATCCTCCATATCCACTTGTAGAGGTTCAGGAGGAAAAGGAAGAAGGTAACACTTAGATCCAATAACCTCCTTTTCCTGAGTGCTTGATCCACCCTAGTCAGCACACCCCAGAGGAGACTTAACTTCTGGGAGAATCAGAAAAATTTTGTGTAAAGATACCACTCCTCTAGACCATTAAGGATGCCCCTATCTACAATAGCCTCATCAAATAAAATTACTTTAGGAAACCTGGGAGAAGGAAGAGAGATACCCCCACCATTAATGTGGTAGGAAAAGTGTCTGACCTAATACTAGGAGGGGTGATATTTCCAAAGTACCTGGACCCTCGTAGTCTAGTTGTTTATGTGCATATAAATGGTGACATAGTCCCCAAAAGTTTGATTGATATAGGGGCTACCATCAATGTCATGAACAAGGAAACTATGTTGAAACTTAATCTCCAAGGGTCTTTGAGGAAAACCACAACAATTCTGCAACTTGTAGATCAATCCATAGTAACTCCAAAAGGAATTGTTGAGGATGTTATGGTTACCATTGACTCTTGGGAGTATCCTACATATTTCCTAGTCCTGCAACCAAAAGCCAAGTTTAATGGTTATCCTCTCATCTTAGGGAGACCTTGATTAGCCACTGCATATGCTTATATTAGTTGTCGGGCTGGAAACATGACCATAAAAAATGGGTCTTTGTCTAAGTAGCTAGTGTTATATCCTCCATCCCAACCTTCCATTGATCATGATTTCCCTATATGGTTGGAGGATGAAGAAGATGAGTTATATAACATTGCCCCTATGTGTACCGTAGATGCTATTCTTGGAGGGGGGCAACTTGACGAAGATGAACTCATCGACCATGCCATTAAAAACCAGTCCTCCACTAACATTCCTCTTGAAACCTTAGTCAAAGAGTCTGAAATCCAACCTTGGATGGAAGTGCACTTAGTTGAGTCAACCTCTGAAACCACCAAGGCTATTGAGTTTGGCCCATCCATATATCTAAAAACCAATCCAACCCTCTTGAATGAAGAAGAGAAGAAACTCTGCCATCTTTTGAAAGAAAACATTGAACCATTTTCTTGGTATTACAATGACCTGAAAGGGGTGCATCCTTCAGTATGTATACATCAAATTTACATCAAAGAAGGATGCAAGCCTCCGGGACAACCCCAAAAAATGATGAACCTAGCTCTGAAGGACATAGTCAAAGAAGAGTTGCACAAACTATTGGATGCAGGGTTCATATATCCTATATCTGACAGTGAGTGGGTATCCCCTCTCTTCCTAGTCCCAAGGAAGAATGGGAAGTGGTGAATTTGTGTTGACTATCGATAACTTAATAAAGCCACCAAGAAATGCAATTTCCCTTTTCCCTTTATAAACCAAGTCCTAAATGGCCTTGTAGGGAAGAAGTTATTTTCCTTATTAGATGGGTTCAGTGGGTACAATCAGATTCAACTCAGCCCTGAATACCAGGATAAGACTACTTTCACCTGCCCTTGGGGTACCTTTTTCTATAGATTCCTACCCTTTGGGCTGTGCAATTCCCCAACTACCTTCCAAAGATTTGTCATGAGCATCTTTTCTGAGTTAGTCCATGACTCTATCGAAATCTACATGAGTGATTTCACACCATATGGGGATGACTTCCAGGAAGCTCTCTCAAATTTCGCTAAATTAATAAGAAGGTGAATTGATATTTATCTCTCCTTGAGCCCACAAAAGTGTGAATTCCTGAAGAAATAAGGGGTTGTATTAGGACACTCCATATCCCAAGCAGGAATACATGTAGACCCGAACAAAATCACTATCATCAAAAGGGTAACTACTCCTAAAAATCAGAAAGATCTCAGGAGTTTCTTAGGCTTAGCTGGTTACTATAGAAGGTTCATCAAATATTTTAGCAAGATGGCTTCGCCATTATTTGGGTTATTGGCCAAGGATTCGAAGTTTATTTGGTATGGTCCTGGTCAAGAGGCTTTCGATTTCATTAAGGGAAATTTGACTAATGCCTTCATCCTCCGAGGTCCAAATTGGACTCTACGTTTCCACATCCAAACTGATGCATTCGAAAAAGTTGTAGAGGAAACATTAGGAAAATTAGAGGATAAAATCCCTTATTCCATTTATTTCATTAGCAAGAACTTTTTCAAGGCTGAGATGAATTATATTGTTACTGAGAAGGAGATGTTAGCCATTGTCCTTGCTTTGAACAAATTTAGGCATTATGTAACTGGATATCAGACCTTTGTTCACATTGACCATGCAACCATCAAGTATTTAATGAACAAACCAAATGTTAATGCTAGGATAATCATATGGTTGTTAATTTTGCAGCAATTTGATTTGACTATTGTTGATAAACCTAGAAAGGAGAATGTTGTTGCAGATTTTTTGTCCAGGTTAGATCTCCCTGCAGGTGAAGAAGGAATGGTGGATGATTAGCTTCCATATGAGCATCTCTTTGCTATATCAACACTCTCACCATGGTTTTCTAATATAGCCAACTACTTGGTTGTTGGGAGACTCCCTCCTAACTTTTCATTCAGGGAGAGGAGCAGAATCATTAGAAAAAACAACTTTTTCACATGGATTGGGGGAAACCTTTTCAAGCTAGCCCCTGATCAAATCCTAAGGAAATGTGTGAGGGAGGAAGAATTTTTTGATATCCTCTATGCATCTCATGACAACCCATGTGGAGGCCACTTTGCTGCAAAGAGAAATTCTTACAAATTTCTGCAAGTAGGATACTATTGGCCTACCCTTCACCAAGATTCTAGAAGATACACCAACAGGTGTGACCAGTGCCAAAGGATGGGGAAACCCACACAAAGGGATGAGATGCATTTTCACCCACATGTGGCTCTTGAGCCATTTGACAAGTGGGGCATGGAATGTGTTAGACCTATCAATCCACCATCCGGAAAAAAGAAGTATATCATAGTCTGCATTGATTACCTGACAAAGTGGGCTGAAACAAAATCAGTGAAGGTAGCAACTGAGGATAAAGTAGCAGAATTTCTAAGGGAGAATGTGTCTTACAAGTTTGGGCACCCCAAAGAAATAGTCATTCATCATGGAGCACAATTCACCTCTCACCTCATTGAGAATATTTTGAGGAAGCACAATATTAAGCATAGAAATTCTACTTCCTATCACCCTCAAGCGAATCACCAAGTAGAAGTAACTAAAAGATATTTAGAGAGAATCCTCACCAAGGTTGTGAGTAGAAAAATAGAATATTGGGTAGACAGGTTGGTGGAAGCTACTTGGGCCTACAACACTACTTGGAAGACAACAACAGAATTCACTCCCTATGAACTAGTCTATGGTAAGAAGTCTCTACTTTCAGTTGAGTTTGAATTCAATAATTTAGGAATGGAAGCTGAATTAAATCTAGATCTATAAAATGCCCAAAAAGAGAGGTTTTTGTAACTAAATGGATTGGATGAGTTCAAAATGCAAGCACTTATTCACACGAAGGTAGTTCAACTGCAAAGGAAGGTCTGTCATCAAAGGAACATCAAAGAAAAAACCTTCCAAGAAGGATATTGGGCGTTGTTGTATTATTCAAGGTTTAAATATTTCAAAGGAAAGATGATGACAGGATGGTTCAAACCTTACAAAGTGGAAAAATGTTTTGATAATGGCGCAGTTCAAATTAGAACAATAGATGAGGAAGGAATCCCCTTGCTTGTCAATGGTCACAGACTGAAAATTTACAAGAAGCCTTCCTCAAGGGAAGAGTTCATAAATTCAATAAGAAGAGAGGTGTATGTGACGGGAAAATACATAGTTTCCCACACCTCTTGAAAAAAAAAAGAGAGAGGAAAAATGAATAAATATCCATGGGTGAAAAACTCTCTAAGGCACCCAAGGCAAGCTTGTGGGTTGAAAACCTCAATGGAGGCAACTCACTTGCTCTCAAAAAAAGAAAAGAAGAAAAAGAGAATAAAGATCCATGGGTGAAAACCTCTTTGAGGCACCCAAGGCAAGGTTTTCGGTTGAAAACCTCCATGGAAGCAATCCACTTTCTTAAAAAAAAAAAACAAAAAAAAACATTTCAATCTCTCTGTTTTCTATGTTTGTTGTTTTGCAGGTTATTAATGGTTTCTAGAAACACAAGGAGGCATCCATCTTCTTTTACCTTCTTCTATTTTACCATCCATCCCATCATTCACTCCATTCATTTTCATAACTTCCTCCATCACCTCCATACACCATATTCCTCCATTCTTGAGCACAATGTAGCAAGGAAAGAAAAACACAGACTGCCACACATCAAGGAATACCTACAACGCAAAAACCTATTCATGAAAAGAAAGAAAAAAACAAAGAGAGGAGATGATAAATTAGACCCCAGGAAAGACAAGAGTGCCACCCATGGTATCTGGAGCACCCCCACACAACATATACAACGGGAAGAAACATCAAGAAAGATCATCAACTCACTCAGAGAGTTTCTCATTCAACAATTTTCCCACTCAGAAAATAGGAAAATGAGGAAGAACACAGCATATAATATGCTTGCCTCCAAATTCCAGCACCTGCAAATGCCTTGAAAGAAACTGGTAATATCAGGTATAGCCCCTCACCCCTAGCTATGCATTCAAAATGTCCAAAAATAATTAAATTTGCAGACTATGAGTTTAAGAGGCAGAAAGGTGGCCAGTTAACTTGGCCACCACTGTGAAGTATGACTGAAAAGAATGGAATAACACGCCACCTAGGCCAGCAAAAAAATTAAATAGTGGAGGAGGACAAGAGAAGGAGACATGCAGTATCAGCCAGTTAACAAGAAGAGGGTACATCTATCTACAACAGAAACTGGAGTTGAGCCGTGTTACTTAAGTGCTTAAAAAAAGAATTAGCTGCACAGTATAATAATACAGAGGGCCCATCTCATCCAAACTAGTCAATTGAAAATTTTTAAAAGGGAGAGAGACTGATCGAAGCCTGAAATGCAGCAACAGTGAGCTTCAACCACTTATTTTGGGACAACATGCAACAACAACAACATAACAACGTCACCCTACACATGGCCTGGTCCTCTTTTGTAAATGTGAGAAGAGAATATTTTATAGAAATCCAAACAAGATCGAATTCCACTTCTAACCTTAGAGAAAAAGAAGAGGAACCAGAAGAAGAACCAGCAAAGGAAGAAGAACCGGAAGAGGAGGAACAAGAAGAGGAACAAGAAGAACTAGAAGAGAAAGAGGAAGAGACAAAGGGCACCATTATTGAACAGGGCCATGTTGACCAAAAATATCCAATGGTTAGGACTAAAGCTTAGCCCACCTTTGCTGCCAGGGCTGAATGATGAGAAGGACACAGATGCACACGATAGAGTATGGGAGAATGAAAGAAAGAATAATGGTTTTTACCCCCTTGGGGAAACTCCCACACTTATTCCTCAGGAAATCAGCGGGGGTTGTCAAAGCCTTAAAGGAAATGTAGGAGGAGGATTACTTTCTCAATGGATGAGAAACCATTCAATAGGGTGGTGATGATGAGCTCCATCATTAGACATATTTGGAGGAGTTAATGGTCACCTTTTTGGCCTTCTTAGATATATTTTTCTTTCATATTTATTATTATTTGGTTTCATGATGCTAGTATAGGTGGTGATTAAGGCTAACATACTCTGAGTGCCTAATATGAGGTTGAGTCCATAAAATCATGAATTATTAACATTTTTATAAGGATTTTATCAAAAATACTTGAAGGAGAAAACAAATAGAAATTATAGGAGCATTTTCCACCCTCCTTAACTCTCAAAGGAAACCAAAGGATCTCAAATATTCTCTCCAGCAATTTGAATTCGAAAGGCAGCCAAAGGATCCACAAGATTCTCTCCAACAATTCGAATTCCAAAGGCAGGCAAGCAACTCAAAGAGGAGTGCACTCAATATTTTTTTACATGGAGTCAAGTGGACTCAATAAATGTTTCTTACGGAAATGTTGGTAGCTACCATGTAGAATAAATAGAGAAAATCTAGAGCTAGGAAGGGTCATAAATTTGTTGCAAGCTATTAAGCTTTTTATTATTTTACTCAGTGATCAAACTTTCATAAATGTATGAGGCTATTATTTTATGAAATGAGGAGACTGATTTAAGTTTCAGAGAGCTAGGCTTGTGGGTTAGGGCCCAATCAATGTGCTTGAGCCTCTCTGCTATATTTTTTCTTTGCTTTGTATCATTTCATTAGTTCCTATTCTGATAATTTCGTTTATGTTTCAAGTTGATGTTTAGTTTTTCCTTCAGTATGCTGTGGTAGGTTTCATTTTCTTGTGAGTAATAGAATAGAGGAGAAACACCAAAAATTTGTGGCTAAGACCCTCTTCTTATCTCTGTTAATAGAGCTCAAGGAGGGTGAACCTTCCCACAGACCCAAAATTTGAATTATGTTTAATGTTCCTGAGATTAAAAGTAGAGTTGCATTACCATTTTCGATTCTTACTTTGCATTGTAATTTTTATGCATTTTTCCATTTCTTTGCGCATAATTTAGCAGGTTGATTGGAGGAATTATTGTTAAAAACCCAAAGCAGCTCCATGCTACCTCCCCGCTTCATTCTCCATCCCTGTCTCCACAATCTGTGCACTGCTGTTACACCCTCCATGTCTGCTTTTTCCTGCTTATCCTCACTGCTGCACCCAACTTTTTATTCATCAAAACAGCTAAACCATTTAGCTCGCCTTATTCCTTTTTTTTTATTAGTCACAATTTCCTTACCCTTTTTTTTACGCAAAATTCTTGAAAACCATTAAAATTTGACCTTTGCCTTTCCTCATCGAACTTCCGCTGTCGTACCTCGCAAATCGCATTTCTTATTTCACTCATGTTAACACTTACCACTCCAAACACCAATTGCAATAATTTTCCATGCTCTGCCACATCGCAAATCGCATTTCGCAACCTTTTCCCTTCTTCCTTTAAGACTTATTGCAATCCCTTTTCGCAATCGCATTTTGCAATCTTTGTCCCCATCGCAAATCACAAATCGCATTTCGCAGTTTTTATCCCCATCGCAAATCACATATTATATTGGTTTTCGTTAATACTTACCTCCTCCAACTGCGCGATATCATGACATTGTGATATCACATATCACAACCATTTTTCTAATCGCAATCGCATTTCGCTCCCATTCCCGAACTATAGTTCCTCTACTCCTCCAGATTTACAATATTGTAATTACGATATCGCATATCGCATATCACACTACCACCCCTCCATCGCAACTCCATCATTAATCTTTTCAAATCATTCCGCACCAAAGAAGTTTTGCGCTATAATAAAGTTTTAATAAGGTTTAAACCTCCTCTTTCCACCTCTAAGCATTGTTTGATGTGGTGAGCCCTCCATTAGCACCTTTAGCTCATTTTCCTCCAAACTGCAAGCCACACTTTGTCAAGTTTAGTTTATCATGAATAGTTGCATGGTTATAAGCATGATAGCATGGTGAATAGATAAGAGGACAACTAGGGTGTGTTTAGTCGATTGGCCTAGCTATGTTCAACTTAGTTTAGTTTATTTTCAGTCATTTCCTTTTTGAAAATTAAATTAGTTTCATTTCTGTCATTTCCTTTCTGAAATTTAAGTTATTTTCCTTTCTGTCATTTTCTTCAAGAAATTTACTTTCTAATTCTTATCATAGTTTAATAAATAGCAGCCTTTCGTAAAGCAGAAGAGGATGACATGATAAAAATGCATCTTCTATGTATATAGTACTGTCACCTCCAATTTTGTACGAACCTTGGGTTGATAAAGTAAAGTAGGGCAGCCCCTCGGAGTTGCAGCATTGTTGGTGCAATACCAGGTTTCACCACATTTTCAAAGTAAACGATGCCAAAAAGTGGCGAGCCCTTGTATTGCACGAAAAGTGTTGCAACTCCCAGGGGCTACCCTACTTTACCTTATCAACCTGTTTTTTGTACAAACTTAGAGGTAACAGTGCTATATACAAAGCAGATGCATTTTCTCATGTCATCCTCTTCTGCTTTACGAAAGGATGTTATTTCTTAAACTATGATAAGAACTAGAAAGTAAATTGCTGGAAGGAAATGACAGAAAGGAAACTAACTTAAATTGCATAAATGAAATGATAGAAATGAAACTAATTTAATTTTTAAAACTGAAATGAATGAAAAGAAACTAAAATAAGTTGCACCTAGCTAGGCCAATCAGCTAAACACACCCTACTTATCCTCTGATCTATTCACCATGATATCATGCTTATAATCATGCAACTATTCATGATAAACTAAACTTGACAAAGTGTGGCTTGCAGTTTGGAGGAAAATGGGCCAAAGGTGCTAATGGAGGGCTCACCACATGAAACAAGGCTTAGAGGCGGATAGAGGGGGTTCAAACCTTATTAAAACTTTATTATAATGCAAAAATAGTTTGGAGTGGAAAGAGTTGAAAAGTGCGACGATGGAGTTGTGATGGAGGGCTGGCAATATGATATGCAATATGTGATATCGTAATCGCAATATCGCAAAGCTGGAGGAGTAGCGAAAGTACAGTTCGGGAATAGGAGCGAAATGTGATTGCGATAAGGACAATGATTGCGATTTGCGATATGCGATATCGCAATGTCACGATATCACGTGGATGGAGGAGGGAAGTATTAATGGAAGATGATAGAAGATGCGATTTGTGATGGGGATAAGAACTACGAAATGCAATTTGGGATTTGTGATGGGGACAAAAATTGCTAAATGCGATTGCGAAAAGGGATTGTGATAAGTCTTAAAGGAAGAAGGGAAATGGTTGCGAAATGCAATTTGCGATTTGCGATGTGGCAGAGTATGGAGAATTATCGCAATTGCGTTTGGAGTGGTAAGTGTTTACGTGAATGAAATAAGAAATGAAATTTGAAATTTGTGAGGTATGGTAGCGGAATTTTCGATGAGGAAAGGATGAGGTTGAATTTTAATGGTTTTCAATCATTTTGCGTTAAAAAAAGGGTAAGGCAACTATGACTAATAAAAATAAATTAATAAGTCAAGCTGAATGGTTTACGTGTTTGGATGAATAAAAAGGTGTGTGGGGCAGTGAGGATAAGTGGGAAAAAGCGGACATGGAGGACGTAATGTCAGTGCGCAGATTGTGGAGACATGAATGGAGAATGAAGCGGGGAGGCACCACGGAGCTGCTCTAATGTTTTAACAATAATTCTTGCAATCAACCTACTAACTTATGTGCAAATAAATAGACAAATGAGTAAAATCTACAGTGCAAAGGAATACTGTAAAATGATAATGCAACTCTACTTTTAATCTTAGAAACAGTGAACATAAATCAGTTTTTGGGTCTACGGTAAGGTTTTCCCTCCTCGAGATCTATTGACAAAGATGAGAAGGGGGTCTTGATCCACAGATTTTTGGTTTTTCTCCTCTATTCTATTACTCTCAAGCAAAGAAACCTACCACAGCACACTGAAGGAAAAACTAAACAACAACTTGAAACATAAACGAAATTATCAGAAGCGGAACTAATGAAATGACAAAAAGTAGAGATCAAATACAGGAGAGACGCTGAGGCACATGGATTGGGCCCTAACCCATAAGCCTAGTTCTTTGAAACTTAAATTAGTAAAATGAAATCAATCTCCTCTTTTCATAAAAGAATAGCCTCATACATTTCTGAAAGTTTGATCACTGAGTAATATAATAAAAATCTCAATAGCTTGCGACAATGTTCCGACCCTTCCTAGCTCTAGCTTTGCTCTATTTATTCTACAGGGTAGCTACCAACAACTCTCTAGAAAATAGTGATTGATTCCACTTGACTCCATGTACACAAAGATTAAGTGCACTCCTCTTTGAGTTGCTTGGCTGCCTCTAGAACTCGAATTCCTGGAGAGAATCCTTAGGATCCTTTGGCTGCCTTTGGAATTCGAATTGGTGGAGAGAATCTTTGGGACTGTTTGGCTACTTTTGAGAGTTAAGGAGGGTGAAGAATCCCCTATAATTTCTACTTGTTGTCTCTTTCAATTCTTTATAATAAAATCCTTATAAAAATGCTAATAATTCATGATTTTCTGCACTCAACCTCATATTAGGCACTCAGAGTATGTTAGCGTTAATCACCACCTATACTAGCATCATAAAACCAAATAATAATAAAAATTCAAGAAAAAGAGATCTAAGAAGGCCAAAAAGGTGACCATTAATCCCTCCAAATATGTCTAATGATGGAGCTCATCAATAGGCCTTCCTAGTCATTGCATCCCTGGGACTTATGGCATTTCTCCTTAATGATTGAATTTAATGGACCCACACAAATGAATTGAATGGGCGTGCACTATGAAGTTAGGGATATGGAAGAATATTTCAGTGGTGAACATAAAAGATATGTGATGGCTACAAGAGAAGACATGCGAAGGATAGTCGGGTTTCACAAATGATTTTTTTAATAAATTAAAGAGCGGAGCAAACATAAAAAATAGAAACATGATTGACTAAATTTTCATATTTTCTATTAGATCATGTATTACATGAATAATATTCCCTTGGCCTGTGATCTCATCCATTCATTTTATTCAAAATATAAATTCCTCAATTCCAATTGCATTATAGAAAATGATTTCAGCATAATAACATAATCATTGCTTGTACTAATGATTCTTATTTAATAATGAGATAATAGAAAAGTAGAATTTGATTACATTTGTTGAATTTATTAATATTTTAAAACCAAACATGATAAAAGTGACAGAAACAAATTTAAAATTTTGAAATATTCTAAAATAAACAATGAAGACATGACACTCTCATTAGTGAGGGACTATAGAATTTGTTTCTTTTCAAATTTCCTTGGATTTCCAATATTTTATTGAGTTTTTGCAATTTTAAATAAAGTGTAAATTCAAAAATATTTTTCTAATTTTATGGAAAGTTATTTCTAATTTTTTATTGGTTGATCTAAATTTGATGGGAAATAGTTCTCTGGTGGACGTCGTTTTATTTTTGGTAGTTGTAAGTGCTTCACAAGTAATTTTAAAATTGAAAAAAAAACTATTTTTGTAAGTGGTTGTTTCATAGGTTAGTGCTCTAACACTGACACTAGAATTGACACTAGTACTATTATGATACTATACTGCTCAATAATACCACTTCTCAATGATACCAGAATTGACGATATTGTAGGTCCTTTACATAAAGGATGGGTTGTTTAACTAATTTCCAATTAATATTCTATAGAGCTTTCCAAGTGATGAGATTTCACTGGAACCTTTACACAATACTCATATTTAATATGGTGGAATATTAGACGAAATAAGACTACAAAGCAAGATAATAATTAAGCTCTATTCATAATTATTGATATCAGTTGATACAAATTCTTGTGATCAATTTCATTAAACCTATATCATTTTGTTGGAGTTCTAATTATGTTACAAATTTATCATGATCAAGTCATTAATTTAGAAATATCTGTATGGACAATATTTTCTTGATTTTCTCACTATTAGCAAAATTTCGTATTCAAAACTAAATTATATGTAGAAATAAATTATATGCATAGTTATATGTTGAGTTCTATGGATGAAGCTTTGGTGTATGAATTATATCTTGAATTTTATTGCATTCGAAGACATAATACAATACAAGGAATGCGAAATCCAGGAAGCAATTTTTTGTGTGCCTCATGCCTTCTATGCTATATACCAAGAGGCAACAAATATGTTAATGGACTATGCCTTGAAGGTGTTTATAATGGACTATGCCTTGAAGGTGTTTATAATTTTTAATTGCAGAGAAATTATGCTAAAGAATTATGCTAAACATTAAATGCATTTCCTAGTTGGATATTCCACAAATATATTGCAAACGTGGGTAACAAAGGTTTAAAATTTAAGTAATCTTTATTTATATTTTCATTAAAATATTATGCTATTTTAATTTTATCATATAAAAGACGAGGAAGGAATTCCAACATATCTGTTGACTCATAGAGCTTGACCCTTGTAAGTAGAAGCAGAACAAATGTCAACAATGCCATCCGTATTGGTATTGTATGATGACTCGAACAATGCCATCCGTTAGCTGCAGCATATTGCGCACCTGAACATGGAATTTAGGCCCATCACGCACACAAGAGAGTACAATAGAGCCACATGGATGACCATGAAATTTGAATTGTAAGTGTTGTTCACGTTCAGGTAAGGTTTCTATGGTTAGTGGTGTTCCTGCCAACACTCATCTTCCCAGGATTTGATCTCAAAACCTCAAAAATACTGCCCAATCAAGCAATCAACAAACAAACCACATAAAATCTAGACTATGGGAGGAGGCCCTCAACAAGAAACAACATTGACCATAAAATTGTTGTTGGCCTTCATCTGGATTGGTGAATGAATGGGCATTTGGCATAGGTGATGGGAGAATTGGTGGTTGGTTCAGCCATTATATCAGAGCAGAATATTATTGTGCATATGTTCAGCTCATTGTGCGGAGGTCAACAAAATGCGCTGAATCTCTACACAATGAGCTAAACATCTCCATAAAAATCATTCGCACAATAATAGTTTTTAATTCTTGGTTTACTTATTTCTTTTGCAGAATAATAATCTTTTAGTCTTGCTATTATTTTTTTTTAGTATTTGTAAAAAATCTTGAATTTCACTCATCACTTCTTGGAACTTCTCTTGTAACCCTACAAAATATAATACTAATCTATTTGCTAGTTTGATTTGTGAAATTAAATTTCTATGTTAGTAACATTTCGGAAATAAATTTTTTTTGATTCTTTTAAGAAGAATACAACACTGCTAGTAAATGCATCTGCTAGAAACCAGATGCATATGTAATGACATTGATTATGTGCAGAAGGCTTATAATCTGAATAATTAAGGAATATGTGGCGATTTTTACTAATGACATCATAATGGAAAACCAATTAGGAATAAAATCTTTATCAAGAAAAATATGAGCCTAATCCCTCAGTTATATTTGTACCCACTATATATTAGCTAATATACCCACTTGGAATATTATAGACTAATAATGCTATATGATCTAACTCCCCAATAATATAGCAAAACTTAGTAATCCCCACTAATAGGAAAGCTCCACATGTGACAATGGATTGGTCACAGTGAAAATCACGCTTGACACACTTAATGAAAGCTCGATACAAATGACGAAGTTTCCTAGATAATGGAATTCCATTTTCCCGTTCACTCCATTAACCCTGTCGTCCTACAATTCACTATTACTGTTATTTCTATTAGTACCAATACTAATGCTATTGTTATTTTATCTTAGTTGCCTCTCTCTTAGAAGCATTTTTGTATGAGTGGAAGCAAAAATACGAGTGAACTTGGTGGTCTTGTTGGTGGGAATCAAATGGTTTGAAGGTGGATCCTCTTGCCACTCTGAATGCAAGGAAGGAGAGCCAGACTATATTTCCAATCTCTACTATTCACTGAATATAAGAATTAAAATTAAAATTATTCGAATTCAAACTTTAGTCAATACCTTTGCATATTGTATAAAAAACATATATTAGCATTCTAAAATCTTTTCTCATTTACAAATGGCTTGGATTGTATGTTAATGGTGATTGGCCTTGTGGGAGAATGTGCACATGGGGCGTCAATGCCCATCTAGTTTATTTTCATTGGGAAACTCAATAATTACCTCGGGCTTTCTTATTTGGATCCTCTTGCTGTTTTTGGCAAGGTTTCCAATTATGCTCTGGATTTTTAATTGGTCGTTGTAGTTCTGAATCATGACCTGACCTTTTTATAACATTGCTGCCATAAATGGGGAGGTGGTGTTGTCAATCACCAATGACGTTATTATAGTGCAAGATTCCATTCTCGAGAAGGTTGGGAATCTTTTTCATTTCAATAATAAATTCATTCCTACATTACAAGTGGCTTTCTCGATGCTGCGACAACTCAGTCTGGTCACATTGGTGACTGTTCCTTTAATTGTACTCGTAGGGGGCTGTAAGCCTTTGTAGTGTTGGGTCTCATGAGCCAAAGTCGACAGGATTCCATTAACGGGATTGTTTAAGAGGTAATTGGGAATGTGTAAATGATGTATGCATTCATCAGGCATGACAATGAAATTATTTCATACAAAAGTGCTCTACAGGATGTTGTAAATTGTAATTAATTGCATGTAGGAGTTTGTTAAATTTGGAGAGTGAATTAATTGAGTCAAGTCGATTGGGTTCAATTTTAATTATATTTTGGAAAAATTATAATTTAATCTGTGCGTTATTTTTTTTTTTGCTCTTTACCTTTTCAACAAATTGATGTCAATTGAAGTTAAATTTAACCATCTAAAAGGTCAAAGGCCAAATCAAAGAGTGTCATTATGCAAGTGTCTCTAACTTAATTGCGGAGACTTGTGTCCAGGAAAATTCATCAAATTGAGAGGTGCTGTTACATTGTTGTTGGTGCAGCTTTCACTGAACCATCATTGCGCGTCATTGAAGAAGTTGAAAACGAAAAATAGTTGGAATGGTAGAAGTCAACAATAATCATGAGTGCTTTGAAAAGGTATCACAAATTTGTTCAAATGTTCATCCTAAATTTCCTGGTATGATGTCATAAAGATCGTAAAAATATTGATTTAGTTTTGGAATTCCTATTTGTAGTGTTTGTTTTGAAAGGGCAATGAACATTGGGAATATTTAAAAAGATCTTTTTTTTTTTTTTTTTTGATGGAATGACTGAGTGGCTTATTGTTTTGAGAGTTTGCCTTGCTGTGACATTGGGTTCGTCAGCGCTGCCACTATAAACCTAGGCTAGGTGCAACAGCCTGCAAGCCGCACACAATAGCAATTAACTTATGCCTCAACAAGAGCCGAGACGTCCACTATGGGGTCGCCTACTCTTCTAGCCAAGACACAACAGGCGTATGTCTCCACGGAGATTTGAACCTTGGAATATTTAAAGATCTTATTCACAAGGCTATTTTAAACTGAAAGGTTATTAATGGGTATATTCGAAAGGTTTCCAAAAGGTCTATTTCAGAAGGGTTGGTTTTTGAAAAGAGATTTGAGAGTTATTATATTGCATGGGAAAGTTTTCAAAGCTTTTTTCAAATTCATTTCAAAGAGTGTTTTAAATAGTAATAAAAGTTATATATATATATGTGTGTGTGTGTGTGTGTGTGTGTGTTGTTAATTTTTTTTTTGGAAAGTGGATTTAGGGCTTTGCAAAAGTGCAATTGTTTTTTCTTGTTTTGTCAAGCATGACAGTATTTTGACTATAGATTGTGCCTTATGGGGGTGCATATTAAAAATGATATTTTTTTCAGAGGTGATATGGAAGATAGTCTCATGAAATCAGGAAGGAAACTATAGGACAAAGGAAATACAATGGTCATGAGTCACAAAGCATGGATGAAGAACATTAAGAAAATAAATCGAAAAGAAGAGGTAAAGATCGTTGCCATGTTTAGAGAGGTTCAGGTTGCAGTCGAGGAACTAAGCAAACTAGAAGAAAGAAAAGAAGTAATCGATGGTGATTGGTGTGCCTTTGATCTGCTACTACCTCCTATGTTTACTGGTAAATATTTTGACCATTGGGTTATCAAAATGCTAAATTTTCTTCTAGCTAAAGTCTTAATTGAGCACTGGTCCAATAACCCATATGATGAAGTCTATGATGCTTTAGCATTGGATTTTATAAAACAGATATTGGATAAGAAGTGTTTGTGCAAGGTAGAAAAATATACAACTTCCAAGGAAGCATGGAAGATCTTGGAAGAAGAATTTGGTGTAAGGGGGAGTGACATGCAATAGTAAGATGTGTCACAATTTGGTGATTCAACAATAGACATGAGAGTAGATGAGTAACACTATGGGAGGACAATAGAGCTTGGAGAATCCCACTCAAAAGTTGATTATGGTTGTGAAGACTATTAAAGTGAAGCCCATAATTCAAACATGCTTATGGATGCAAAAGATGCAACAAAGATTACAGAGAGAGAAGTTGAAGCCTCTATGTATGAAATAGAGCAAGAGTAGTTAAATAATCAAGGACTCCACTAGAATGTGGGAGGTGCATATGATGGTGAATCCCACTCTAACGAAACACATGAGGATGTTGAATGCAAAGTGAGATGTGCATTGGTAAATCAAGCCACAGTTGATGAATATGGTGAGGTTGAAATTATTAATTAGCAGATGCATGCTCGGATATCCCACCATAGGTGGATGAAAATTATGGTAATGAAATTTGTGAAATAGAGATTTATCATGGTAATATGTTATGTTCCATGTTTGATGAAGAATTTAAGGTTGAAGTTATCATTGTAGCAGCCAGTTAGGAAGTAGTTGGAACTACTCATGAAACATTGTGTGAATAAGCAACAACTGAATTTTGCATAGATAAAGTTATCAATAGAGAAATACTTGGTTTGGTAGATCCAATAATGTGAATTGTTGATGTTAAATTTTATGAAGAACCATTAACTAGTGATGAGTGGTTTCACATGATTCAAAAAAAGAATGTGTTGATATGTTGTTATTTGGTGAGAAAATCCCACTTGTGTTTAGAAACCAGTGGAAGACAACATGTTTTCAACAATAGAGGTTGGTAAAGAAGTGGAAAATAAGGCATAGAAAGAAGAGGAAGAGAAGAAAGCTCTCACTAGAGATCATAATCAATATGTTTTTAACATTGATTTTAAGTGTGCACGTCAATAGGATAATAGTCCAGCTTAAAGAGAAGGTGGTGAAAAATATGCGGAACAGGACATGGAAGACGAAGAAGAAATAAATGAAATATTTTTTCAGCAATAGAGTCAAGAAGAGATAAGATTCTACTATCAATAAATATGGTAGAAATAAATTCAAGAATATGAAGCACAAGAATCAAATAAAAAAAGACAATATAAATATGAAAAATTCTAGCAACAATCCATGGTTGAACAGATATTTGAAGAGGAATTTGTAGAATATGAGATCATATTTTTGTTCAACAAAAATTCAAGAAAAATAAAAGAAACATTGCAACAATAACAAGTAAAGAAATATGGGGCCTACAGTAAAAACATTAAAAAAAGAATGAAGAAATTTTGATGATATATAATTTGGATGAAACGAAAAACAAAGTTCAAAATTGTCAAAGTTTTGAGTCATTTTAAGCCTAGATGACACTTAGGCTAGCAGGCACGTTTGAGTGATGATTGAGTAAAATTATATTTTAATCCTAGCAGGCATACTTGAGTCATGTTGAGTTATGTTTGAGTTATGTTGAGTCATATACACATAATTAAGGAGGAGTACTGGAAATTGTAATTAATCTCACATCCATGAGTTGGATGAATTTGGAGAATAAGTTAACTAAGTCAAGTCGACCGGGTTTTAGTTAATTCATATTTTAGGAAAAGTCTAAGTTAGTGTGTATGTGCATGTGAAGTAATTTTGGAAGTTGCTAGTCAAGAAATTTTAAATACCCTTCACGGGGTTCACTGTAATAATAAAGTGTTTTTCTAATAAGTAGAAGAGTGGAAAGTCATATTTTTTGTGTGTGTTAATTTCTGTATTCTCCTCTCTACCTTTCCAACATAATATATGAGATTGGAAGAAGGGGCGGATTAGCTAAAGGTATGGGATTGGGATCCATGCATAGCATGTTGTTCTTGTACTAAGGGTTGCTTCTCTGGTACAAAATTTGTGTCGTACATGATAAGTTGTTTTATGGACCAACTACACTTCAAAAATATGAAATATACCATAATTTACTGCAGCAATCATTCTTGCAGCAGTCATAATAGTGTAGAAATTTTAATAATAACTTAATTATTCACCGAGATTATCCTAATTACACACTATTTAAGCTTCATGCATAATACATAACCTCTTCTACAATTGATCATCAATTTGCGGAATTAGAAGCAGTCGCATGTGCACAGTAAAACAATAATCAAGCACACATATAACACAGTATGTAATGGGGAAAGCATACAGCTGAAAACCCCCAACTATCTGTATATTATAATGATAGAGAACATGTAACAATACATAGCACAAAAGCTCCTCATAGCTCTCATCACTATCTCATATGCTACACACAAACTAGCTCTGAGATGAACAAGTCACAAGTTCAAATCTCCTCCACAAGTCTGCCTGCCTCTACTGCGCAATCCAAGATGAATAATGATGAGATCCAAGTTCGAATCCCACTGGCTTGTACCACGCAATCATCATTGGAAATCTCAATCAATGTGTGTGCAACTTGCTTTTACCATTATAGTCACAACTCGATAGTAGAATCACCTCTTTCACCCACCTCTAACACCGGTCTCACCGAATCGTCCATGCATTGGTTAACTTACGTATTCTTTAGTTGATTTATGGAAGATAATTAGTGAATTAATTAATAATTAATTCACACCACTCATCACTAGTGTATTTTTCATTTAGACTAATTACAACTAGTTCAACCAAGGAACCCGAACAAGAATCACCAATCACCCATCAACTCCACAAACTCGCCACATGAGTTCTAACTCAAGTCAACCATGCAATAGCTCAACTAACCCTTAGGAAAAGCATATTTCTTCGTCGCCTAAAAGGCTCCAGCATCCAAGCATCAAACTGAAGTGCTCCAAGAGGATAAGATAATGTTTATAGTCTAAATATTATTAAGGGTTAATAATATTTAACTGTTCTATTTTTAGCCTGGCCGTCTAAAAATAGATTCCGCCCAATGTCTAAAAATAGAGGTCTATCTATTTTTACCAACTTGACCAATCATTCATAAATAGCATCCCGCAACTCATAGACCATGATCGACATGTCTAAAAATAGACATAGTCTAAAAATAGACTTTGAATACCAGGCCAGTTTGGGGGCCCACTTAGTGAAGGCGACTTCATTTCACTAAGATCCATCATCTTGTTGCAATATTTAACACTCCCTCTCAACAAGATAAGGATTATCTGTAACCCCTATCCTGCCCCTGTGGTATTCGAATTTGCTCCTGGTGAGCGCCTTCGTCAAGATATCAGCATCCTGATCCTCCGTGGGAATGTATGAAAGTAACATGATCTTCCACTACACACAATATCCGATATGATGATACCAGATGTCAATGTGTTTAGATCTATCATGAAATACTGGATTAACCGAGAGTTTGATGAAACTCTGATTATCACAATAAATCATAGTAGGATCCAAGTGTGAACTGAACAACCCGACCAGGATCTTCCTCATCCATATAGCCTCGCATGCAGCCAAACTTGCTACCATATACTCGGCCTCTCATTGAATTTGCGGCTAGCCGATCTCTCGTCTCCTCGCCGGTACTCAAGAAACTACTGCCGAATTCGATACCAAAGATCCCTCCAGATGTGCTCTTTATGTCCGTTGGGCTCCCCGCCCAATCTGTATCCGTGAAGCCACACAACTTCACCTCATCCTCCTGTCTGGACCACAATCCATATCCCGATGTGCCTATGAGATAACGCAATACATGCTTGCCCGCCTTCCAGAAGAGCTTGGTAGGCTTAACCATAGCTTAAGAAAGATGGTTAACTGCATAGCATATATCGGGTCCTGTATTGACCAGATACATAAGCGACCGCACCAACTATCGATAAACAGTGGCATCCACTACCTCCGCTGAAGTAGCATCCTCCTTCCTCCAACCACTAGAAGAGAGTATTTGCTATAACAGCTGTAGCCATGCATGTTGAACCCTCCTACTCTGGGTGGCTACTTATCTTTTTTGAGAAACAAATGTATCCATCATCAAGGCCGCCAAATTTCCAATCCCAGGAAATAATGAAGGAGGCCCAAGTCCTTCATCTCAAACTTTCTAGCAAGATCCTCCTTGCATGAAAGTATCAACAGCTCATCACCTGTCAGAATCAAATCATCTACATAAAGTACAATGATCAGCAACTTACCCTCCACCACAATCTGGTATAGGTTCAGATCCACCTCACTCTTGGAGAATCCAAGTCCGGTGAAATAACTGTCTATCCGTGTGTACCAAGCACGAGGTGCTTGTTTCAACCCATACAACGCTCTCTTGAGCCTGCACACATGCGACTCGCTGCTGAAGATCTCGAAACCTTCGTGCTGCTCTATGTACACCTCCTCCTCAATGAATCCATTGAGGAACACAGTCTTCACATCCATCTGATGGATGTGCCACCCCATCTGCGCTGAGAGAGCTAGGATCGTCCGTATGGAAGAGTACCTTGCGATAGGTGCAAAGGTCTCCTCATAATCGATCCCCTCTATCTGTGAGAAGCCTCGGGCAACAAATCTTGCCTTGTACTTATCCACACTCCCGTCAGCCGCCTGCTTCACTTTGTAGATCCATCTCGAACCCACCACTGATTTCCCTTCCGGCCTTGGGACAATCTCCCATGCACTGTTTCTGACAATCGAATCATACTCTTCCACCATGGCATCTACCCATGCAAGGTCCTCCAAACCTTCCTCGAAAGAGGATGGCTCTGCCACGATACTCTTGCTCATCAGAGCCATGCATCCAAGGTACCTATCCGGATGCCCCGTCTCTGCCCTGTACGTGCCAGGGACCCACAACCTTCTCCGCATCTTGCTTCTCGCCACTCCCGCTCATATTGCGCTTCCGCCTTCCGATGGTTGGCGCTGCATGAGTGGTCTCTTCCACTCCATGAACCTCATCTTGTGGCTGATCCACATCCTGAGACTCATCCTTAGGAACTAATAGCTCCTCATCCGCATGCAAGTGTGGCTCCCTCTCAAGCGAACACTTCATGGCTTTCTCCTCATGAAATTTGATATCCCGTCGCACAACAGTCTTGCGACTGTCTGGAAAATACACATGATAGTTGTGGGGTGTATCAGTGTACCCCACAAATATCCCAACCTTTGCGGTCGGCTCCAGCTTCTTCCTGGCATCCTTCGTCACATGAATGTAGACAGGTGAACCAAAAATCCTCAAATGGGAAATATCAGGCCTCTTACCAGAAAACGCCTCCTCGGGTGTACTCATGCCAAGTATCTTGTGAGGACAACGGTTCTACACATATACTGCAGTATTGCATGCCTCCGCCCACAAGTGAATGGGTAGGCCTTGATCATGCAACATCGCCCGTGCAGCACCCACGATCGTTCTGTTCTTCCGCTCAGCAACCCCGTTCTACTGTGGGTTATGGGGTGCTATGAGCTCTCTCCGAATTCCTTCTGCGCTGCAAAAGTCCTTGAATTCGCCAGAGATGAATTCACCACCATTGTCGCTCCTAAGAGCCTTCACCTACTTCCCTGATTCCTTCTCAACCAGCGCCTTGAACTCACAGAAATTTGAGTATGTCTCGCTCTTCTTCTACATGAAGAAGATCCAGCACTTCTGATAAAAATCATCAACAAAGATTACATAGTACCTGTGCTTTGCTGTCGAAGTTACTGAGAAAGGTTCACACACGTCTGTGTGGATTCTCTCAAGGATCGTCATGGCGTGACTATCCTTCTCGTGAAAGGTGGCTTTCAAAAATTTTCCCAAGGTACACCCCTTGCACTAATCTGACTACGCAAGAGTGCCTTTAGGAAGCCCAGTAGAAATATGCTACAGTATCTTCAAAGCTCCATGGTGAAGGTGGCCCAATCTCCGGTGCCACAACTCGCCATCATCCAGGCTCACCACTCCTTCAGCCTTGCATGCCATTGCTGCACAGCCATCTACATGCAATTGATAAAGGTTCTTGACTCGAACCCCTATCGTCCGGGTTTCTCCAGTTGTCTTACTGCGCACGAAAGCCTTTCCCTTGCTGAAGACAACATCATACCCCTTGTCTTCTAACATCGCCACAGAGATCAGATTCTTCTTCAATCCTGGAACATGCATCACTTCCTTCAATACGAAGGGTTTACCAGAATCCCTCTCAAAGGAAATGGTACCGATACCAGTCGCACTGTATCTACCATCATCGCCCATCTCGATGTGCACTCCAAGATCTTTCTCCTCCAGATATGAAAACAAATCTCCATCTCCTGTCATGTGAAAAGACGCACCACTTTCCAAGAACCATACTGATCCCATCACACTTGAGACCAAGCATGCGATCAGTGGAAAATCCATCTCAAACTGCGAAGCTAAGGCCTCTCCTGCTGCAGATCCAACAGCCTGCTTATTTTTCTTCTTCTGCGGACAATTTGTGGCATAATGTCCGTGCTGGTGACAGTGAAAGCACTTCACCTTGGACATGTCCTGCTTCTTGCCTTTCGCACCAGAATGAGAAGCTTTCTTGCTCTTCCCCTTCTTTGCTTTGGCAGCCAAAGAGAAATTTTCTTCATCAGATGCCTTTGATGAAGATCCGTCCTTGGTACTCCACCTTATCTCCTCTTACATGAGATCAGACCAAAGTCGCTCCCATCCTGGCAATTTCTCCCGACCATTGACAGAGTCCTGATAGGAATGCCAACTCTTCGAAAGACCAAGGAGAGCCAAGTCCACCAAGTCTTCTTCATTTACAGTCACCCCCACACTTCCCAGCTCATCCCTGCATTGGGTGAACTTCGTGAGGTACTTGGGTATACTGTCGCCTTTCTCCATATTTATGTTTCTGAGTTTATCCTTGAGTGCCAACTTCCTATGGTCGCTCTTGCTTTGGAATAAATCTGTCAACACTTTCCACATCAAGTATGGAGAAGCTTTTCCATGCAGGCTGGATACAATGTGATCCTTCACGCCCTCCAACAGAATCCTTCGACATTTTGCTGTCTTCTTTTGCCAAGCCTCAACTTGAGCAGCATCAGTAGGCTTTGGAACTTCAATATCTATGAAATCCTTCAACCCATTATCTTCTAACACCACCTCCATCCTGTCCTTCCATGCAACATAATTCGAGCTGCCCTCAAGGCCATACTCCAATCGCAATCCGTTGAAAGACATTTTGACTTCGACACCAAGAAAACACTGCTGCAAATTCGAATTCCACCAGCTCAAAACTCAACCGCTTCTGATCTAATGTGAGAAAAAAGTATTTCTAGCACAGAGATCGACTGTAGGGGCATTTACTGGATATATCACCTTTCAAAGAAAGGATGGATCCAGAGGCTACCTGGCCCGCTTACAGACTCTGTCTACCGAAATAAATTGTAATCACTGTAATAGATCCGATGATCAATTTCGCTCTGATACCATGTAGAAATTTAAATAATAGCTGAATTATTCACCGAGATTATCCTGATTACACACTATTTAAGCTTCATGCATAATACATAACCTCTTCTACAATTGATCATCAATATGCGGAAATAGAAACAGTCGCATGCGCACATAAACAATAATCAAGCACACATATCAACACAGTATGTAATGGGGAAAGCAATAGATGAAAACCCCCAACTATCTGTATAATATAATGATAGAGAACATGTAACAATACATAGCACAAAGCTCTCACAGCTCTCAGCACTATCTCACATGCTACACACAAACTAGCACGGAAGATGAACAAGTCACAAGTTCAAATCTCCTCCACAAGTCTGCCTGCCTCTACTGCGCAATCCAAGATGAATAATGATGAGATCCAAGTTCGAATCCCACTGGCTTGTACTGCGAAATCCTCATTGGAAATCTCAATCAATGTGTGTGCAAATCTCATGCACAGCTATAGTCACAACTGATAGTAGACTCACCCTTTCACCCACCTCTAACACTGGTCTCCACTGAACTGTCCATGCACTGCAGTTAACTGATGTATTTTTTAGTTGATTTATGAGTTAATAATTAGTGAATTAATTAATAATTAATTCACACCACTCATCACTAGTGTATTTATCAGTTAGACTAAATACAACTAGTTCAACTAAGTTAAACCGAACACAACTCCACCAACTGCCTCATCAACTCCACCAAACTCTGCCACATGAGTTCTAACTGAAGTCAACCATGCAATAGCTCAACTAACCCCTAGGAATAGCGTAATTCCTTCTGTCAGCTGCATGTGCCACATCCAAGAATCAAACTGAAGTGCTCCAAGAGGATAAGATAATGTTTATAGTCTAAATATTATTAAGGGTTAATAATATTTGACTGTTCTATTTTTAGCCCGGCAGTCTAAAAATAGAAACCGCCCAATGTCTAAAAATAGAGCTCCATCTATTTTTACCAACTCGACCAATCATCCATAAATAGCATCCTGCAACTCATAGACCATGATCCATATGTCTAAAAATATACATAGTCTAAAAATAGACTTTGCGCCAAAAATAGCCTGCGGGCCCACTTAGTGAAGGCGACTTCATTTCACTAAGCTCCATCATCTTGTTGCATTTTCAACAAATAGTGGCACAATTTATTTTGGATGAGTATTTCATAACAAGAACACATGATTATCCCTTTTTTGTCACTATATTTTCTATAATTCTCAATTTTTTCATCAATGGATTGTTTCTTGGGCAAGAAATGCATGATGTAAGTGCCTCCGGATGAGCTCAAGGTTCTCCTTATTCTATTTTTGAGATGCTTCCAGTGTTTTTATATGCTTTTTGTTCCAATATCTCTCTCTCTACACATTTAACTCACCAATAGAAATCACCATTGAGATGTGGTGAGAGGGTATTTCCTATAACATAGATGGAATTAAGTGAATAAGTGAGTAAGCACCTCTCTCCATCTTTGGAGGATAACTACATCTATGTTGATGCAAGGAATTTAAGAGCAAGCTATAGAGACAAGCTTTATGGGTCTTCTTATTTGGATTTTCCATGACACCTTATTAAGTTATTGAGCTAAAATATTATTATTTACTTACATATATGCAATGAAGGCAAGATCTCAACACCAAAGGGAAACAATATTAAAATGGAAGCTAGCCTCACGTTTCTAACCAGTCAAAAACACTTGGCGGCTGATAGCAAGAGGAAGGATAAAAACCATTTGATTGCTAAATCATATATAGCTAGTGGTCATTTAGTTTTACGATGTAAAAAATATGATGATGATGGCAGTGGTGTGCCATTACTTATTAAATGTTCATGTGGGTATTCATAGTTAAGTTCTGTGTCTTGTGCAACACCAAGTGATAGCAACCTTCCTACTCATACAAGTCTTTCTCTTCCCCTACATCTTCCTCAATCCAAAATTACATAGAACCACCTCACATGCTCCCCCCTTAGTTTTGCAATAGTTACAAGAAACCTTGATATATTGACTCATTTGCAACAATTTGTCATTAGAGAACTTTCTTGCATTAAAATATCTATTACACACCTTATCCTCACTCCTCATCGCTTGAATTATGTAGGTTTTAACCCTGAACAGAAATTATCTACACACGAATCTTATAACAGAAAATAAACAATAGCAAGAGCATAAAACATAAAACAGATAAACACAGAGTTTTTCCCCTGGATCCCAAATCGGGACGACCAGCTTGATTTTTCATTATATTCCTTTTAGTAAATACAACACATATATATTATTGAGTTATTACATAAACCCCAACTACTAACCCCGGATTAGAACATGAACTCAGTTCCCTTGACCGGATCTACAAAAATACCAAGGGCCGAAAACCATCAAACCCCAAAACCATGTGCAAAACCATGCACAAAACCATGGACGCAGACTACCCAATGGAAATTAAGGAAGCAAAATTTTCGCCGGGGCGCTGCCCCGGACCCTAACAGGGGGGGCTACCGCCCCCCCTGTGACCCCCCCGTGTGCTTAGTCGTGGAAAGAATATAACACATACCCAACAAATTACATAAATCACAGTATCAGAACCAAGTACTTCACATAACGAGTGAGAAATATTGTATTACAATTCCAAATTCTTGACAAAACCAACTTATTAGATGAGATTACAATTTATAGGCTCCATCTGCCAAAACAACATATCTGACCAATTTGCACGATAGATATAAATAACCATACATTTCTTTTCACATTTAACATCCAACAAATTCTGTAAATAAAGTGCAAGCCTGCGTAAACATGAGTACTGAAAATGAAGTTCATTGTGAGGTCCTTGTTGAGAAGGAACTTTTGTGGAGTAGTTTTTAGGGGTTTAGAACGACTTCAGCCAGAAATTCATATGTGTGTGTGTGTGTGTGTGTCTTTGAGTCAATTTTCATTGTTGAAATTGCATGTCGCAATGCATAAATGGATCAACGGCTTGAAAATCTCGGTAGCCCGTTTGATTATGTAGACTATATAGTATAAGTTTCCATTGTTGCATTTCATACAAAGTTGACAGAAAAATCTATTGGAGAAGAGCCCAAAATGTAGAACAATGAGACTACTTAAAATGTTTTAACAATAAAAAATTATTTTTTCAACTATTTTTTTATATAATATAGTTTTGAAATAAATTAGTTATTATAGATATTTAAATATACTATTTAAATGTTGTGTTAAAATATTTTTAAAAAGTATAAAAATAATACTTCTTGTTCACATTCAAACTAAAAATAAGGTTTGTTTTATTTTTAATTATGTTACAAAATTAATATAAAATTATGTTATTTTACATAGATACCTAAATGTTTTATTTATGGTTGAAAGTGAGAAAAACATTTTTACCATATCTTCTGAGCAACAAATTATGTTCATTTTTGTTTTTATTATAGTTGACTTGTTATTTTTGTTTGGACAATATTTTACTCTTATTTTAAAAGAGACACTTTTCAATCTTATTTTGAACAATTTTATTTCTGATCTCAGGATGGATTGAGGTGTCTTGTTCGATGCACACTATAGAAAAATATATTACTTTAATGCGACTAATATACATGCGGGTCAAGCTAAATCATGATGTGATATTTTTTAACATTGATGCCACAAGTTGTGAGGTGGTGTTTCCAATCACCAACGATGTTAATATAAAGCAAGATGCCATTTTTTAGAAGGTTAGGAATTTATTCATTTCAATAGTTGAGCTAGGAGGATATCACCTTAATGCATAATGATAGTAAGTTCTAGTCAGCTCCAGTTGTCCGATGCCCAGTTCATCTTCAGTGTTCAGTTCGCCTGGTTCTTCAATTTATCCGATGAGGCTTACTACTTCCAAGTGTACTTCCTTGAAGTCATGGAATAAGTGTGGTCTTTGTCATAATGTGTGTGGTATTTTTCATAATATGTGTCATGGTGGAAAGATGTAATATGTGGTCAACTGGGTCAAATTTCTATGGTGAAGAAAACTATGTAAAAAACCTAAGTCCTAAACACCTAATCTAAGTCTAAAACCTTACATCTAATAATACCTAAAGTTATAAACCTAAGGTGGTGAAAGAACCTAAGTCTAAAACCTAATACCTTTATATATATCAATCTAAAGTGTTAAACCTAGCACTAGGGCATCACAAATGTGATAAAACTATTTTTTCATACTTTTACATTGAAAATATGTAATTAAACACAAAATACAAATGTAATACATTATATTAATAATTTAACCATTGGATCAGAGAAGACCGTAGCAGAACTGTGTCAAGGAGTCCTTGTGAATAGATGGAAATATCCGTAGTGACTGCAACATTGAATGTCAAAGTTAACCGCAGAGCTTAACCATAGCTGCTAATTGAAACCATCAAGGATCACAACTGGCATGTGAACAGAAGTACGAAGCCATTAGGATCAGGCTTTCAGGTGTCAATAGGTGGTTATATGGTGCATGGTCACATGTACCTGTCTCCACCTCCGCACGGTAAAAGCTGACCGTCAAGGTTGTCTATAACCTATGGTATATTTTGGGTTTTAAAATGTTAATGGGAAAAGTTGTATATGAACCGACATGTAACCTCTTCATTAGGTGTTGACATGTAATTAGACCAAGACCAAAACCACCATAAATGTAAAACAACCATGCTAAATTTTATCTCAAGGAGTTCGAGACTAGAGCCTATTTAACCTTGGAATTTCTCCATGATGAGGGACAATGTGAATTTGTATTGAGTTTCTGAGAGACATAAGAAATTTTGTTTTCAACATTTCTTGGTCGTTCGGAGGTGGAATCGGGTGTTATGAAACTAGCTCCAAAAATAGAAGAAAAGAGAGATCAACACCTTAGAAATAAGCAACTTTGAGGGGGAAACCTCCAACAAATTACATAAATGAATAATTCTTGGATGATTCAAATTACCAAAACCTCCTTTCTATATATAGGAGTCCATGGGGCCATAATGTAATCCTAAAAGACCTAACAATAATAATGTAAGGGCACAATAATAACAATATGGGGGTTACAAGGGTACAATAATAATAATAAGGGGGTTACACTAGCAACAATAAGGGACTATACTAGTAATATAGGGACCTAACATGCTCCTCTCCTTTAAAAAAGTGTTGTCCTTAACGCTTGAGTAGCTCCGAGTGCTTCTATATAAAATTGTCATCCTCCCATGTAGAATCTTCAGTGGGTAAGTTCTTCCATTTGATGAGATACTCTGAAATTAATTGATTTCGTAGCTATCAAGTTATTGTTTCCTTGACTGCTTCAAGTTCCAATATGTTTTTTCCTTCCTCATCAAGTTCTGGGAATATTGTTTGAACTGGAAGTTTGTCCCCTATAATCTTCCTTAAGCATGAAACATGGAAAATGGGATGCACTCGCGAAGAAGCAGGAAGCTCTAATTTGTATGCCATAGTAGCAATATTCTACAACACCTTCTAAGGACCATAGTACTTTAACGATAATTTATTATCCTTCTTAGCTTGCTTGAGGGACATTTGTTGTTATGGTTGTAGCCATAAAAATACCCAATATCCTACATTAAAAATTATCTCGCTATGATGTTGATCTGACTATTCTTTCATTCGATTTAGTGCCAAATTTTGGTTATCCTTTAAGAGTTGGATAACTTCTTGTTGATGCTTGATGTGATCTTCCAGTACTTGAACCCTATAACTTTCCCTTAAAGAAGATGTGATGGACGGTGGATGATATCCATAAAGTGCCATAAATGGGGTCATTTTTGCTACAGTATGGAAGGAGGTGTTATACCACCATTCAGTGAGAGGTAACCACTTGACCCATTGTGCTTGCTTATCAGATACAAAAAAACGAAGATATCCTTCCAAACATTTATTCACTATCTCATTTTGACCATCGGATTGAGGATGATAAGTTCAGCTGTGAGCTAGTTGAGTACCCAAACAAGAAAATAATTTTGTCCAAAAATTTCCTGTAAAAATGGGATCGTTGTCACTTACAATAATCTTCGGGTTTCCATGTAGCTTTTGAATTCTTTCCATAAATGTAGTATAAATTGTACTTGCTTTAAATGGATGAGATAATGCACAAAAGTGTGCATACTTGGTAAGTCTATCAACTACCACCATGATGACACTCTTTCCTTCGGACTTAGGTAAACCTGTGATAAAATCCATTGAAATCTCCTCCCAACGTTGACTTGGAATGGATAAAGGTTGTAGAAGACCCGGGGTCTTAATTGTCTCAACTTTATTTTTCTAGAAAACGAAACATTCCGCCACAAACTTTTGAATATCCCATTTAAGGCCATCCCAAAAAAATTCTTTCTTCACCCTGTGGTAAGTTTTTAAAAATCCCGAGTGTCCTCCTAAAGGAGAAGTTTCCAATTCCAAAAGAATATATTGTTTTAGTTGGGAATTCTTGGAAATATATAAGCTATTTTTCTACCATAGGAATGGTTTTTCCAGCAAAATGTATCAGATGTACTAGGATCTTGCTGCAAATTTTGAATGAGTGTCCACACTTCTTCGTCCTTCTTCCATTCATCCCTTGCTTCGGTTATCCAATCTGGTTGGATAATAGAAATGGCAGAAAGCAATGCTTCCACCTCTTCATCCTTTCTTGAAAGTGCATATGCAACAACATTTAGCTTCCCTTTTTTGTATATGATTTCAAATTCATAACCCAACATCTTTGTGACCCATTTTTTCTTTTATTCTGAAGATATTCTTTGTTCCAAAAAGTGTTTAATACTATCATGATCAATTTTTACCTTGAAATTTCTTCCCATTAGGTAAGGTCGCCATTTCTTTAGTGCATGTAGTATTTTCAACATTTCCTTCTCATAAATAGCCTTTTTTAAATACTTTCATTTGATTGGACGGCTTTCAAAAGCAATGGGTCTACCTTCTTGCATTAGAACAACACCAACATCATTTCCTGAAGCATCACATTCCACAATAAAGGATTTTGTGAAGTCTGGTGTAGCTAATACTGGTGCTATTTACGTTGCCTCTTTAAGATTTTCAAAGGCCTTAGTTGATTCAGGAGTCCACGAAAATGAATATTTCGTTAATAATGTTGTTAGAGGTGATGTTATTCTCCCATAATTCTTAACAAACTTGCAATAATACTTGTTAACCCGAGAAACCCACACAATTGCTTTATGGTTGTGGGGACTTTCCATTCCTTAATTTCTTTAATTTTTTTAGGGTCCACTTTAACACCCTTGTGAGATACAATATGACCTAGATATTCCACCTCTTGTACTCCAAAGAAACATTTCGATGTTTTTTCATATAATTGTTTCTCCTCCAATAGTTTGAGCACCCTGTCAACATGTTGAACATGATCCTTCCAAGACCTGTTGTAGATTAGTATATCATCAAAAAATACTAGCACAAATTTTCTAAGGAAAGGTTTGAAAATGGAATTCATCAACCCTTGAAATGTAGAAGGTGCAATGGTAAGGCCAAAAGGCATGACTAATTATATATTCTCATGACCTAGAAAATAATGTTTTAAAATATCTTCAATCTTATTCTAATTTAGTGATAACCTATGAAGAAAGTCTAACTAGTTAAATAGGTACTTCCTAATAATTCCATCAATAATTATTAAATCAAAATTGGAAAGTTATCACAATAAATTGAATTATTCAGCTCTACCGCATCTGGTGTTAAAATGCGCCATGATGTCCATCCTTCACAGCGCATAATACCTCTTGGAGCGGAGAAAGAACTTTGACTAGGTTGAATTATACCGGCCCCTATAACATTTACGCAATCATACGTTTAATTTCACTCTTTTGGACATAAGGATATACGCATGGGCGATGTTTGGAGAAAAACTTCACAGAGGAATCAAATGAATAGCATGATCATGATCACGAAGAGGTGGGAGTCCTTTGAGAGTTTCAAAAACTTTGGAATGATTGTCCAAGACTTTTTGGAGATCTGGAGAAATAGATGATTTTGATGTTGGAACTTCTAGTGAGCATAATTTTGCAATTACACCTCATTTTTATTTCTTCAGAAGCTTTGTCATGACATTAGAGCTTATTATCTTTCGTGTATTCCCTGTGATACCCCATAATTCAACTTTCTTTCCTTCCAACAAAAATTTCAAGAAAAGTTCTTGAAAATTAAAAGTTATCGTCCCCAAAGATTGTAACCATTGTACTCCTAGTACAACATCAACACCTCCCATTGGAATGGAAAACATTGGACTATTCAATACATATTCCCCCATGGTTAGCTTGATATTATGGAATTTTATAGAGAAATTTATAGTTCCTCGATTTGCAACCATCACTTGACATTCTAGTGTTGGGTATATGAAACAATTCAATTCCTTGGCTACCTTACAATGAATAAAATTATGGGTAATACCTGAATCAATCAACATTATTACCATTTTCTTCTTGATATGTCGCTCTATCTTGAGAGTTTGAGGAGTGGTAATTCCTGCCAATGCATTACATGATATGGTTATACTCATTCATTCCTCTTGTAAGGTTGGTTCCTCATGTATATCCTCTTATTTTGAAGATTATTGTTTATTTTCTTCTTCCTCTTCGCAATATATGAAAAATAATTTCTTCTGAGAACACTTATGTCCTTTAGTGTATTTTCTATCACAAGCTGTAGCAAATCCCTTTTGCTATTTTTTTCTTCAAAGGTTGTGGTGTCAGCCTTGTATGTTGTGGAAGTCTAGCGGTAGCAACACTTCCCTCTTTATAGAAGTGAGTGGTAGGCTTCCTTGTCGCCATAATTTTACATTTATTTTTTCTTGCCAACCTGAATGCCTTCTCTAATGAATCAGGTTCCAAAACGCGAACTTCATGTTGAATTTTATCTTTTAAAATACCTATGAAGAGATCAATCCTGTGTTCCTATGGAATATCAGTTACCCTTATATTCAATTTTGGGAAGTCCTCAATGTGCTCCCCCATTAAACCCTTTTGTTTGATATTTATCAATTGGCTAAAGAAGGTGTTGCTCTTTGTATCCTCATAATGTGCTATCATTTCCTCCATAAAAATTGACCAAGTGACAATTTTTTTTACTGGAGAAAAGCCATCGATACCATACAAATGTATTTTGTTCTAAATGTAAAGTTGCAATGCGTACCTTTTGTGTTTTTTTCACATTATGGAGATCAAAATATTGCTCCATCTGTAGTATCCATGTTACAGGATCCTTTCCATAAAACTTCCTCATATCCATCTTTGGAATATGGTGGTTCTTCCATCCAACATTAGAGTTTATGAAATCATGATTAACATTTATTTTGTTCTCATCATGAGTTTCCTCTACTATTTTTTCGCCATTAGGAAACATTTCTTGTATCAACTTTGTCAAACCTTCTAATGTCTTCTTTTAGATCATTCTTCATGTTTTTGATGATGTCTTTCATTTTTTCTTACATGTCATCCATCTTAGCTTCAATTCCAGCTTCCATGTCATCCATCTTAGCTTCCACGCCTTTCTTCAAACCATCCATCTTCGCTTCCACGCCTTTCTTCAAAACTTCCATTTCACTTTTTTTTGCTCTTTGCGAGAGCGAAATTTGGTGCACTTGCTCTTCTAATTTTGATAGATCATGTTGCAATTATTCATCTTCATGAGCCATAGTAGAGTACTCTAAGGTCTTAATGGGTGTTGAATTCATTTTAGGAGGCATTTTAGAACCCAATACTAATATCTATGCTCAATAGGAATTTTTAATCACTTAAAACTATTTTTTCAAACAAGATTTATGCAATTTGAAAAAAAACAATACACACCTTTTTCTTGATTTTGAGGAGATAGATATTGAAACTGAATTATATCTGTGCTTTTGGATCTTCAATATCTTAAATTTAGCCCTGAAGTAGCCCTCTGAATCTTCTTTCGAATACCACATGTCTAACTTGATTTAGATTCTTGAAGGAAAAACTATGCCCAATCTCCTACGATGACCTAATTATGGATTGGTTTAGTAGAGCGAACTTGTACGACTTGCCACATTTCACTGTTTCCTTGTTCAGCTCTAAAATTGATACAGAAGAAACTAGAGTCCGTGTCCTTGCGGCCAATTTTTACTGAATTCCAATCCAATGCTCAGAGAGGGAGTTAGGATGATTTTCCCACGGTAACCTCTTTGGGATGAAATTTGGGAGACTGAAAAATCCCTAACGTCCACGAACCCTATCTCCAAAAATATTGTGAATCAATCTGCAATTTTTCCATGACGTTCCACTGGATTATGACTTCGCTCTATGAAAATTTCAGCTTCTGAACCCTAGTAGAAAAAAATTTATGGCGAAAATTCCACGATGACCTGTTTAGATTAAATTCTGGAGCCTGAAAAAATCCATAACTTTCACAGATCATATCTCTAAAAATATTGTGAACCAACATCTGAAAATTTTCCATGACGTTGCTCAAGATTGTCATTTCGCTTTGTAAAATTTTCAACTTCTGAACCTTCGTAGAAAAAAATTATAGCGAAAATGCCACGATGACCTATTTGGAGCGGAAAAACCCTAGAATGAAAAGCTATGATACCAAATGTTATGAAATCAGCTCCAAAAATAGAAGAAAAGAGAGATTAACGCATTTGAAATAAGCCACTTTAAGGGGAAACCTCCAATACATTGCATAAATGAACAATTCTTGGATGATTGAAATAACCAAAACCTCCTTTCTATATATAGGAGTCCATGGGGCCACAATGTAATCCAAGCCAACCTAACAATATTAATGTAAGGGAAAAATAATAACAGTATGGGGGTTATAGGGGTACAACAATAACAATAAGGGGGTTACACTAGCAAAAATATGGGACTATACTAGTAATATAGGGACCTAACATCAGGAACTGAAATAGGCATTGGAAAGCTAGGAGATAGAACTTTTTTTTCGGTGACCAGAAGTTCTTGCAAGTACAATTAGTCTGGTGTTTTTTCTATGTAAATATCTCCTCGAATTAATCCTAATAAAGTGGACGCCAATCTTAAAATCAGACCCAGAGACGTAGTCCATTAGGGACAAACTCCGTAATCAATGTTTGTTGTCTCTAATATTTGTTATTTGCTGCAATTTCATTCTTAATATGCTACTGGATTAAGTAATAAATGCTTTAGATTTCCTTTAGTATTCCACATTAAGAAGTTCAATTAAAAATCAATTCAATCATGGTAATTAATCAATTTCACATTCAGATCAATAGTCAGTTCATTTCTAGATTCACAGTGGGCTTCTTGATGGTGCAAAAACTCAGTCTGGTCACTTTGGCAATTATTCCTTTAATTGTACTCGTAGGGGGCTTGTAAGCCTTTGTAGTGATGGGTCTCATGAGCCGAAGTCAACATGATTACATTAAGAGAATTATTGAAGAGGTAATTGGGAATGTGAAAACGATGTATGCATTCATCAGGTATGACAATGCAATTAGTTCATACAAAAATGCTTTGCAAGATATTGGAAATTGTATTTATTCGCATGTAAGAGTTGTTTTTGGAGAGCTAGTTAACTAAGTCAAGTCGATTTGGTTCATGTTAAATTATATTTTTGAAAAAGTATAATTTAATGTGTGTGTTAATTTTGTTTTAATCCTATCTACCTTTCCAATAAATTGGTATCAGAGCTGAGATTAAATTACAACATATAAATATATTCAAAGAGCTAGAGCAAAGAAAGAGTCTGACTATTCAGGAGTCTACAACATCAATATATAGAGACATGTTGAGGAGATAATTCATAAAATTCGAAATCGTAGTTGTAGCTACTGTGAACCACCACATTTTCCTTGAACCACCATTCCACATCATTAAGGAAGTTAGCGTGGCTATGGAAAATAGTTGAGACGCATTAGAAGTAAAAAAAAATCACGCAACAAGTTTGAAAAGATTACACAAATTTGTTCGAAAAGTTCATCCTAAAAGTCATCGAGGGCATGTTAGTCATAAAGGTCGTAAAGACATATTAAATTTTGATTTTTTAATTCCTATTTGTGATGTATGTTTTTAAAGGGAAATGAATTGTTGGCATATTTAAATGTCTTATTCACAAGAGTGTTTTAAATTGAAATGTTATTAAAAGATATATTCGAAACGTTTCCAAAAGGTCTATTTCTGAAAGATTGTTTTTTCAAAGAAGATTTGACAGTTACTATATTGAGTGGGAAGGTTTTCAAATATTGTTTCAAATTCATTTCAAAGGGTGTTTTAAAGAATATTAAAGGATGTATATATATATATAAAGTTGTATTGTGTTAAAAAGAAAAGTTTGTTTTGGAAAGAATTTAGGGCTTTGCAAAAGTCTATTATTTGAAAATTTTGTTTCAATGTTTTCTCAAGCATGATATTATTTTGGGTGAAGATTGTGCCTTACGAGGGTGCATATTAAAATCATATATATATATATATATATATATATATATATATATATATATATATATATATATATCTTTTTCTTTTTTCTTTTTTTCGGAGGTGATAGTGAAGATAGTCTCATGCAATCAGGAAAGAAACTATAGGAAAAAGGAAATACAACAGTCACAAGTCACAAAATGCGACTAAATAATACTAAGAAAATAAATCGAAAAGAAGAGGAAAAGATCATTGCCATGTTTAGAGAGGTCCAGGTTGTCGTTGAGTAACTGAGCAGTATAGCAGAAGGTAAAGAAGTAATTTTTTTTCCAAGGAAAAATTTGTAATTTTATATTTAAACAAAATTACATGTTACATGAGCTGGTAATTGTCATTCAAGAAAGATAACCATGTCACAAATAAAAATCATACAATGGGAAAAAATTAAGATTTTCTCCCCTTTTTATTTTCAACCTTACGCCAAGCACCTTGTGTTGACGAGGTTGTGATAAGGACGAGCTGATTTTCTTCCATATGGGCTCCAATGTCCTTGTCAGAATCTGATGTATATGAAGTATGTTGTATTTTATTCCCCCCGTTGTCTAGTGCCCCAGGATCCAAATCTGGCTGATTCATGGTGGTAATGTCAAAGGGATCTTTCATTTCCTGTTTTTGTGTGCCCAGAGAAGTAGCAACATGTTTACTCTCATGTGGCATGGTATCTTCCTCTTCTTCATCTGTTAGTTGTGCTGGTTATTCCGAAGGAAACTGCTAACCTTTTGCAACTTTACCTGTCTTTTTCTTTTTCCTCTTATCTTGTGTTGCTTTCGGGCATATGTTTTGTAGGTGACCCGTCTTTCTACATATTCGATAGCTAAATGCTGTGTTTTCATAGTCTAAATGTTGTGTCATCTTTGTTGTTTTTGGTTCAGATGTATGCACTCTGGGAAGCCTTTGCTAAGATCGACTTCCACGGAGATTTGTGCAAAAGTGTAAATGTGCTCCTCTAAATGTTGGGTATATGTTTTTATATATCTTCCGAGAGTATTCCCAATGCCTCCCAAGACACTTTCGTTCCAAAAATGAAGCGGGAGGTTGAATAGCCGGACCCAAACCAGCATTCTGGTCACATCCAAAGTGTTTGTATAAAATTCGAGGAACCATGGTGTGATGACTGAAGATCGCAAAGAAGTAATTGATGGTGATTGGTGTAGCTTTAATATGCTACCACCTCCTATGTTTATTCGTAAATATTTTGATCACTATATTATAAAAATTCTAAATTTTCTTCTAGCTAAAGTCTTAATTTAACACTGTTCCAATAACCCATATGGTGAAGTATGTGATGCTTTAGTATGCAACTTTATAAAACAAATATTGGATAAAATAATTTTGTGCAAGGTAGAAAAAGATACAACTTCCAAGGAAGCATGGAAGACCTTGGAAGAAGAATTTGGTGCAAGGGGGAGTGACATGCAATAGAAATATGTGTCCTAATTTGATGAGTCAACCATAGACATGAGATTAAATGAGTAAGACTCTGGGAAGACAACATAGCTTGGAGAATCCCACTCAAAAGTGGATGATGGTCGTGAAGACTATTAAAGTGAAGCCCATAATTCATACATGCATATGGATGCAAAAGATGCAACAAAGATTGGAGAGAGAGAAGTTGAAGCCTATATGTATGAAACATAGGAAGAGTAGATAAATCCTTAAGGATTCCATTGGAATGTGAAAGGTGCATATGATGGTGAATCCCACTCTAACGAACCACATGTGGATGGTGACTGCAAAGTGAGATGTGCATTGGTCAATCAAGTTGCAGTTGATGAATTTGGTGAAGATGAAATTATTAATTATCACATGCATGCTCGGACATCCCACCATAGGGTGGATGAAACTTATGGTAATGAAATTTGTGAAATAGAGATTCATCATGGTAATATGTTATGTTCCATGTTTGATGAAGAATTGAAGGTTTAAGTTATCGTTGTTGCAACGAGTTATCAAGTAGTTGGAATTACTCATGAAACAATGTGTGAATAAGCAACAACTGAGTTTGGCATAGATAAAGTTATCAATAGAGAAACAAGTGGTCTGGTAGATCAAATAATTGGAATTGTTCACGTTAAATTTTATGAAGAACCATTAACTAGTGATGAGTGGTTTGACATGATTCAAAAAAACATGTAGTTGATATGTTTTTATTTGGTGAGAAAATCCCACTTATGTCTAGAAAACAAATGGAAGACAACATGTTTTCAACAACAGAGGTTGGTAAATAAGTGGAATATAAGGCAAAGAAGGAAGAGGAAGAGAAGAAAGCTCTCACTAGGGAGCATAATCAATATTTTTTAACATTGATTTTGAGTGTGTAGTTCAATAGGACAACAATCCAACTTAAAGAGAAGGTGGCAAAAATATGCGAGACAAGACATGGAATATGAAGAAGAAAGAATTGAAATATTTTTTCATCAATGGTGTGAGGAAGAGACAAGATTCTACTATCAAGAAATATGGCAGAAAGAAATTCAAGAATATGAAACGCAAGAAGCAGAGAAAAAAATAAAATTTGAAGATGAAAACTTGTTGCAACAGTCCATGGTTGAATGAACATTTGAAGATGAAGTTGTAGAATACAAAATCAGATTTTTTTCAGCAAAAATTCAAGACAAATCAAAGAAAAATTACAACAATAACAAGTAAAGAAATATGGAGCCTTGAGTACGAACGTGCAACAGAGAATGAAGAAATTTCCAAGATATATAATTTGGAACAAACAAAAAACAAAGTTCAAAATTGTCAAAGTTTTGAGCAATTTTAAGCCTAGTTGAGACTTAGACTAGCAGGCACGTTTGAGTAATGATCAAGTGTCAATTTCAATTGTAATCCTAGCAGGCATAGTTGAGTCATGTAGATTCAAGTGATAAAGACAAGATTAATGGGGCTTCTTATTTGGATTTTCCACGATACCTTATTAAGTTATTGAGATTCAATCTTATTATTTACTTTCATATATGCTACGAAGGCGAGATCTCAACACTAAAGGGAAACAATATTAAAATGGAAGCTAGCTTGACATTTATAACAAGTAAAAAACGCTTGGCGGTTGATAGCGAGAGGAAGGATTAAAACCATTTGATTTCTAAATCATAGATAGTTAGTGGTCATTTAGTTTTATGATGTCAAAAAGATGATGATGATGGTAGTGGTGTGCCATTACTTATTAAATGTGAATCTGGGTATTCACTGTTAATTTTTGTGTCTTGTGAAACTGTTATAGCATCATTTTTCACCCTCATGTGATTCATGATTGTCTCTATAGCCTTGGGCACCCATTCCCACAGACTTGAACAAAATTCATAAAAAAGCAGTGTTAAAAATACCATACGCGGGTATGCCCAGACTTTTCCGCATGTATACGCGAGTCCACATGTACTTTTCTGCGTATGCCATTAAAATCATTAAAAATATATATAAAAATTCCCTATTTTCAGGCTCGGTTGATGGTTACTCCAGTAGTTCAACCACCCCATCACGTGGCCAACTGTTTCCAACTGATTGAAACTACTTTGAGGGAGTATAAAATCCCCTCATGTGTATGGCCTAAGGGAGAGATAAATTTATAGACATTATACTCTGTTGGAATCTCAATTCAAGTCTGATTTCCCGTGCCTTCTGCACTTTCCCAGATTTATACAGGAAACCCTTGTTTCCTGGAGATGTTCACCAGTTCATATGCCATCTCGAGTGCACAAGTCTTGAAAGTATCTTAGCGAGGCAAGGGTGGGACGGATCTGGACGACGGTCTATTCGAAGATCATGGAAGGATTCAGGTGATCTCTCCACTTTTTATTACTGTACATGTTGTTTGTAATGAAGAAGAACCATCTTGTTCCCGAAATAACGTGTTAACATCTACTTGTATATGTGAAAAGATTATTATTTAAGCATTTATTATGGTTTATATAATGTTTCACATGGTTTTCACTGACATTTAGGGTAAATATATGCTATACAACTAGATTTCCGTGCACGTTTCTTCTTGGTTTTCAGGTTAAGGAGGAAGAAGGGTTGTTGGGGGTTTGACAGATCTACATCAAACGTAGGATTACTTGTGAGTTCTACTATCAATGTTATCTAGTTTTTAGCATACAAGTGTGGTTGTGTGAGTCCTTCTTGAATAGCATGCCCTGATCTGTGGAGGTTTTGACCCAACAAACCTCTAGGGTGTTTTTTCCCAAAACAGAACTGGCGACTCCGCTGGGGATCGCATTTTTGTGATTCCCCTGTTGGGTGGTTTCAGCTGTTTGAGAGGTTTTCAACAGTTTTTACCATTGTTTCCAGTCCAGTTAACTTTTTCTCAGTCAGGCTGAAGACCTGGTTCTTTATCCAGGCTTGATCTTTTTTATTTTTCATTATTTACCTTTTCATACGCAAGTTTGTCTATACACAGATGCGTATACACGCAGTTTTCTTCAAAGGAAGTCGCGTATACGCGGGTTGCCTTTGACACAGTCGCGTATGCACGCTTGTTTCAAAACTGTCAAGTAGCATATGCCTGGGAAAATTTTGAAATTTTTGATTTCTTGAATTTTGATCTTGTCTACTTGTGGAGACCTATTCCTGCAGTGTCTTTATATCCTCTAGATTGTGTTGAAAGTGGTCATTGGTCTTTTCTCTCTCTTGTTTGATTGAAGACTGGCTTATCTGGAAAATCTTGTTTTTAGTTCTTGCATTTCTGGTTCGAGTACCAAGATCTCTTCCTGGGGATTCTTGGTTGTTCTGCTTCATCAGGACAGAGAGCTTCTGCTCATATACTCTTTCCTAACTTTGTGTCTTGCTTTGCACTTCGATTTTTGCCCATTTTTTTGGTTGGTTTTCTTGAGTTCATTTGACTAGGTTTTGTTGCAATTTTTGAAGAGTCTTTCTTGATTCTTCGAAGTTTTTATTTGTTGCAAGGTTGTACTATTCTTCTGGGCTGAGTTACTGAGTTTCTTGTCTTCTTTTGCTCATATAAATCTTGCTATTAAAGTGGCACTGTAATATTTAGATTTTTTTTTTTTGAAGTTTTGCTTGGAATTCAGGTTTGTTTGGCTTGGTAATTGGATAGTGTCCTAGGTCTCTTAGAGCTCTTATTTTTTATAAAATTCAAAAGCTCAAAAAACATTTTGTTTTGTCATTTGCTTTTGTTTTGCATTTTTGTTTTCGTTTTGTTACATCTTTTGGAGCTTTGTTGAGATTTCTTGCCTTTGGTTTTTGACTTGATTTTGGAAAGGAATTGTCATTGGTTTCTTCCTCTTGTTTTCAAGCATATTTTGGTGTCTTCGACCTGATAGTTTCTACTTTTGGGAACTAGTTTTGTGGACAATCGAAAAGTAATAAAACTGAAGGATTGTTGGGAAATATCTCTTTTCTTTGTTAGGATTTGCATATTAGAATTTGCATGCTCTTAGTTATTTTCATTAGGTGCACTTAAGCATTTGTAGTCATTTTCATAGATTTTGTGAGTGTGAGTTTGATATTTGAAAAGAAAAATATATAATCTCGTAGAACCCGTGTAGAAATTTCTTTTCATCGAAAGGAAATTACTGCATTTGCATGTAGTTTGGTTTTCATTAATTTCTTTTCTGCGTCACAAAAGACCATGAGTTTCATTTCCATATCCCTTTGACTTAATATAACAGCCGATTAAAATAAGTGCTATAATTTAAAAACAACTAGCAAGTTTTTTATTAAGTGTCATACACCAACTAGCTAGGTTGTAGGGCCTTGGATTAGGTGAGTGGAGAGTTAACTCTCCAAGGCCACTCAAACAAAAACATAGAAGTTTATTAATTGAGTGAAATCCAACTCCGTTAGGTGGACCGGGAAAGCTCTCCTCCAGAGAGTCAAGCGCGAGGGGAAGTGAAGGCCGAGAAGAGAGATACCCCCTCTCTGATTTGCTGGATCTGACCTCAAGACCGTTCCACTCAGATTTTGACATGGATTGGTGCCCATAGTTTCCATTCCTAGGTTCCACATAGGTGACTGCGGGGGGGAATACCCGTGGTACCTGAGGCAGACATTGTATCACTTCCAGCAGTACTTCTAGGGGGTGCCCTTGCGAAGCTTCGGTACTTGTGCCGACAAAGGCTGTTGTTAGGAGGTCGGCATAACTATTTTTGTTACCTTCGCTAGTAGGCCTGGGCCGTAATTATCCCAGACTACTTTCAGGAGGTCCTATTCTTCGCTTTCTTGTATTTTGGTGTCCGGTCCTAATCACCCGGAGCGGAAATACCTGAAGGCTGTTTGCTTGATTGTATCTCAGGGATTATTTTTTGTAGTGAGTGCTCTTTGCTCCTAGCTTGCCTAGCTTTATACTTTTTGAGTCTAATTAAAATTTGTTAAAGTGGCTGATCAAGCGCCTCGTCGATCGAGGAGAATCCGGGGGTTATCTCCCGAGAGTCCAGAGCCTTCTTCAAGAAGGCGTAGGAGTAATTTAGCAGGTGAATATCACCCTGTGGCATCTGACGCAGTGGAGAGAGATCCTCCACAAGGGATTGAAGGTTTTGTAATTGGCTCCGGTGTTGGTTCTGAGAGGGGCGTTCCGCTCACCACGAGAGTCTTATTTCCGCAGGAAGAAGAAGTACAAGTAGAGGAAGTACCTCAACCCTCTGAGTCACTTCCATCTCCTCTTCCTCCTGATTATCCGTTCGTTGTTGAGTACATCAGACTTGAGTCTACAAGACCAGAACGCGACTTCAGCTGTGAGTGCTGCAGGCATTCAGACTCCTGCTTCTGTAGAAGGAGGAGGCACAATTTCTATATCTTCGATTGCTTCTAGTACTGCTGTATTTGGCTCTGGTTTCACCCAAACACAAGCTTCTCAATCTGGTCCCTTTTGTTTTAGAATGCCCACTTCTGGGATTCCTTCATTTTCCTTTTCCGCTGTTGCAACTGCATCTACACCCATGTCTTCCATGGCTAGTGGATCAGCTTCTTTTCAAGGGTTCCCCTTCGGAACTCGGCATATTCCTAGTTCGAATCCTTCTTTAGGGTCCTTTCCGTTTACTTCTCATACTCAGAGTTTTAACCCTTGGTCTGGAGGTCAGAATTCAACTACTTTTACAGGTTGGAACCCTGTATTTACAACAGTGGGGGCAGGGAATCAGTTTTACGCTGGTCACCAAGGGAATACTTCTTTCCCTTCGTCGAGTGCTTATCAGACTTTTCCCCCTCTTTCTAATGCCTGGAACCCCTATCAGGGGCTTTCCTCTTCATTCAATACTTCAGGAGGGGGAACTGGTCCGGTCTTTGGTAACTCTACATTGGGAGGAGGTTCTTCTCCTTTTTCTACGAGTTCTTTCTGGAAACCTGGTGCCTTATCAAATCCAGGGTATTCTTTTCAAAATGTTGGGAATCCATCCCATCAAGGATGGAATCCTCAGGCTCCTCCTCGCTTACCTTTCCTGGCAACTTTGAAATTGCTAGATTTGTCAAAATTGATGAATGATCCAATCAGATATAGTCCGGGGTGGCCTCCGGTCCCGACCAAACTACCTTCAGACATTCCAAAGTTTGAAGGCAAGAATGGAGAGGACCCAACTGACCATATCACCACCTTCCATTTATGGTGTTCTTCTAACTCCCTGATCGACGATTCGATTAGGTTGATATTGTTTCAACGCACCTTAACTGGAAACACTGCCAAGTGGTATATTGAGTTAACTGGGGGCAGTTTTGCCACGTTTGGAGATCTGGCTACAACATTTCTAAATCATTTACAGTTGCTTGTCCGTTATGATGCCGGGACTGAACTCCTAGCTAATTTTAAACAGGATGATGCAACCCACATTTCTGATCATATTCAGGAATGGCGGATAAGGAAGAGGCTTATTAAAGCTGATATTCCAGGAGAATTCCTTTTGGAATGGTTTCTAAAATCTCTGCAGTCAGATATTTCTAAGGATGTATCCCTGTTCGGGGTATTTTCCAAGGAGCAAGCCATTTTTAGGGCCCAGCAGCTTGAATTGATATATTCTCAATCTGGGGTTCTTCATAAATATTTGCCTAATGCTCCTCGCTCCAAATTGGACTTATCTAAGACTAAACCCGGACCTCATGGCGATGGACTTATCGGGTCGATCAATAGTGGTGTAGCTAACCTGCTTACTCAAATGCAACAGTTGTCTATACAATCTACTCCTTCTGGTCAGGCTGTGCCTATTGAGTCATCGCCTTCCCAATATTTGTCGGTAAATGCTGTCCAAACTTCCGACCCCAAAGGAAATCAAAAATCCGAAGGGAAGAAGAAGGGACAGAATAATAAGAAAATGGGAAAGAATGGGAAGGGTAATGTGAATAAAACCAATGAGCATGTTGGTGAGGGTCCAAAGGATAAAAACAAAGTGAAGTTTCCATGCAAGTTGTGTGCTGGAGACCATCTTACACACCTTTGCCCTAAAATTCAGGATGCACAACGCTTGTTAGCTCAATAGGGTTCTTCCAGTTCCCAGGCTGTGTTGACAAACCCTTTTCCCCAAGGGCAACAGCTAGTTGTTGGCACGAATCAAAATACTGGGGCTTCCTCTGGGGGCACCCAGGAAGGGGAAATTCCATCAAACATATACATGATGAGTGCTCACGTGGATGTCGCCACGAGATCCCGTGATTATGGCGAAGAAGAGTCTTCGAAAGCTAAGGGTGCTCCTGATGCTACTGAGCCGCTTCATATCACGAGGCCTACTGTTGAGCCTATACCTCGGATGCCCAAAGCATCTACTAAGCGTACGATGATTAATCCAAATGCTAGGGCTGCCCAGAACTACTCTATTGTGGAAGATCTGGCGCAAAGTCCTTGTGCCATGTCGGCTCTTGAGGTGCTCCAGTCTTGTCCGGCTCAGCGCAGTGCTCTGCTCACTGCTCTTGGGGATGTCGATCCAAAGAACTCTCTTATGATTACTTTCGATATGACTAATTTTAAAAAGAGACTCCCCCATCATATGGCTTTTCATATTAAATCATCGTACCGGAAATGCAATATTTTCCAGACGGTCGTTGATGAGGGTGCTTCCACTTGTGTGATGTCTCTCACATGTTGGAAGGGAATTGGATCTCCCGTAGCTGTTCCATCTGCTACTCTTCTGACTACGTTTGATGGTCATTCTCACAGACCGCATGGTATTGTCCCAGCTTTGCCCATCTGTGTTGGGGGAAAAACTGTAAATATAGAGGTGGAGATAGTTGATGCAAGCTTGGACTACAACCTTCTGTTGGGGAGAAACTGGATTTATGAGATGGATGCCATTGCATCTTCATTATTTCGGATTATTTGTTTCCCTCATGAAGGGAGGATTGTTACGGTGGATCAACTAGACTGTCGTCCTGTAGAACCGAATGCATCTACTGACTCAACTATTCCAAAGTTGGATAATACCAAGGCGCCTGTTAAGAATTTAGGGGTTGGAATGTATTCTTCCTTGATGGGTACTTTTGATATTCCACCTCCTTCGGTTCATATAAATGAAATGTCATCCTCCAGGGCTTCTCTTCGAAGAGAGTTCTTCAGAACTCATTATTTTTCGGACCCTTGGACCTTACCTTCCCCTACAGCCACATTAGCGGAAGGTTAAGTGGGTGGAATGGCATTTTCGACGTCTGCAGCTAATATTGCTTATCAATCTATTGTTGACTCTGTAGAGTCCATTCCAGCTCCTCTTTCTCCGGAGGAATTGGATGGCGATATGGCTCCGACTTGGACACTTAGTTCTTCTTCTGCCCAGGATTGCCTTGATACCACTCTTCCATCTGAAGAGGCCATCCTGGAAGCTATGACTGGTATAGATAGACCGTGGGATGATTTGCATCATCGGTCTTACTTTGTACCTGATTTGAGTGAAGTTGAAACAATTTTTCCCAGTCCTCCGTCTCCTGGTCCTGTTCGCCCAGTCCTGAACCCTTTAGCACCAACACAGGTATATGTTGAAGGGAACATGGCTGTGATTTCTCCAACTATCTCGGTGAACATTTCTAGGGATCCCAATGTTATAGAGAATGTCTTCATCGGAGCTGAATGTTCCCCTGAAGAAATTCAGATTTATACCGATCTCTTTAAAGAGTTTAGGGATGTATTCACTTGGTCTTATGAGGAAATTCCTGGTATAGATCCATCTATTGTCCAGCATGAGATCAAGACTTACGAAAATGCTAAGCCGGTAAGGAAAAAACTTCGTCCGGTTAATCCAAGGAAGGCTGCAGCTATCAAAGCTGAGGTGGAGAAGCTGTTTAAGGCTGGATTTATTTATCCTGTTCCTTTGACTGAATGGGTTTCAAATCCTGTTCGCGTGGATAAAAAGCAAGGAACAATTCGAGTTTGCATTGATTTCAGAGACCTTAATAAAGAATGTCCTAAAGATAATTACCCCACACCATTTATAGATCAGATTATTGATGAGTGTGCCGGTAATGAGATTTTCTCCTTCATGGACGGTTTCTCCGGATATAATCAAATTTCTATCCGTCCTGAAGATCAGCATAAGACTGCCTTTATTTGTCCCCAGGGTAATTTTGCTTACAAGAAGATGCCTTTTTGCCTTAAAAATGCTCGAGCTACATTTCAGCGGGCCATGTCATATTCCTTCAATGACATCAAACAAATTATCGAGCCATATTTGGATGATTTAGCTGTTCATTCTTGAAAGAGAATGGATCATCCTACTCACCTCCGGAAAGTATTTGAACGATGTCGCTTCTATAAGATTAGATTGAATCCGAACAAGTGTGTTTTTGCGGTTACATCCCGTCGGTTATTGGGATTCATTATGTCTAGGGAAGGGATTAGGGTGGATCCCTTCAAGGTTGAGGCAATACTTCGGTTGCCTCCCCCGTCCTCTATTCATCAACTTCAAAGTCTACAAGGAAAGGCTAATTTTCTTCGGAGATTTATCGTAAATTATAATGAAGTTACCAAGGGATTTATGAGATTGTTGAAGAAGGGAGTTCCATTTTTTTGGGATGACTTCACTCAACGCTCATTTGATGCTTTGAAAAAATCATTGACCTCTGCTCCTTTATTGAGTCCACCTGATTATAGTATGGATTTCCTTTTGTATCTTGCAGCAGCAAAATCTACCATTGGTATGGTTCTGGTTCAGGAGGATGATGCTCTTGCAGAGCATGTTATATACTATCTTAGTTGAGGATTGGTAGGACCTGAGCTTCGGTATACTCTGATAGAAAAGTTAGCTTTAGCAGCTGTTCATGCTGTGCAGCGACTCCGACATTACATTCTTCTACAAAAAACTTATGTTTTGGCAGCAGCCAATCCATTTCAGTTTGTTCTCAGTAGGTGAGTGATTGGGGGCAAATACAATAGATGGATTGTGATTTTGCAGGAATTTGATCTTGATTTTATGTCTGCCAAGTCCAAGAAATCATTGGTTTTCGCAGAATTGATCTCCGAGTTGCCCTGTGGGGATGAGATATTCTATGATGAATCCTTCCTGGATGAACATTTGTTTCTTATCTCTCCACAGGATCCTTGGTATGGAGATATCATTGTGTATCTTCAGACTATGAAGTTTCCCTCTACTTTTTCAAAAGATGGGCGTTGTAAGTTGCATCACTCGGCTAAGAATTAATTGATCATTGGTGATGCTTTATACCGTCGAGGGGTTGATTCAATCCTGAGACGTTGCTTAACTCTCGAAGAAGCTGAGGCTGTGCTGAATGATTGCCACAGTGGAGCTTGTGGTGGTCATTTATCTGGGCTTGTTACATCCCAAAAGATCTTGCGTGCTGGGTACTTTTAGCCTTCGATTTTCAAATATTGTATGGAGTCGGTCAGAAAGTGTCATCCGTGTCAAGTTTATACTCGAAAAATGCGCGCTCATCCAGCTCCACTTTTTCCAGTCATTACTGGCGGTCCCTTTACAAAGTGGGGTATTGATTATACTACTTGTAACCCACCTTCGGCTAAAGGTCACAAGTATATTATTGTAGCAGTAGACTACTTTACGAAGTGGGTCGAGGCTATGCCTACTTTTGGGAATGATGGTGAGACAGCAACTCCTTTTCTTTTCAGCCAGGTTATTGCTCGTTTTGGTATTCCTAGAGAGATTGTCGCTGATCATGGCAATCAGTTTCGGAATAGCATGATGGTTGAGTTGGCTCTAAAATTAGGTTTTCGGTAGGAGCATTCATCTTCGTATTATCCTCAAGCCAATGGGCAAGTGGAAGCTATGAATAAATCCTTGAAGAAAATTCTTCAAAGGACAATCAATAAAGCTCGATCCAACTGGCATATTATGCTATATCCTGCACTTTGGGCATATAGGACGTCAGTGAAAACTGCAACTGGCTTTACTCCGTTTCAGTTAGTTTACGGGTTGGAATCCGTATTTCCCATTGAATGTGTGATTCCTTCTCTTAAGTTAGATGTTGAACTTCTTCCTGACACTTCTAGTCTTGAGGAACGTCTCCTTCATCTGGAACATCTTGATGAGCAGCGTCGGGATGCCGCCACGATGAATGAAGTGCATAAAAACCGAGTTAAATTTCAGTACGATAAAGCGGTCAAACCTAGGGATTTTTCGGAAGGTGACCTTGTTTTGGTCTATGCCCAAGAAAAATATGCCCTGGGGGCAGGAAAGTTTAAATCTATGTGGTATGGCCCCTTCATCGTTAAAAAAGTCCTTAAAAAAGGAGCATATACCTTGGTTGATTTTGAAGAAAACGAGTTGCCGGAGCCCAAAAATGGGCTCTATTTGAAAAAGTATTATGCCTAGGCTTCGGCTTGACATTTTGATTTTGTATATAGTAATTTTGTTTTGTACATATCTGGTTTTTTGATCTTTGATGGATGGTGATGTTTTTTGATCTGCTTTGGCAGGTTGTGTCGAATGTCATGAGTCATTTTGGTTTCGCCGATGGTGCTAGTAGACACACCTAGAACTTGGCTTCCGCGGCTTGGGTGCTTCATCATCCATTTAGTCAGCTGTTAGTATCAAGAGGAGTTTGCGTTGGTCCTACTTCCAATAATACAGCAGAATACACTGTAGTTATTTATCTACTCTCGGAGGCAATATCTTTGGGTGTTGATTCGTTGGTAGTTTTCTTGGACTCCCAGCTAGTGGTGTCGCAGTTGAACAATACTTATCGGGTTTGAGATCCATTTTTACTCCGGTTGTTCTTGAGGGTATGTTTGTTACAAAGATCATTTCAATTTTTAACTTTCATTCATATTCCTCGAGCTCACAATTGGATGGCAGACTCATTAGCTAATCAAGCAATTGATTGGCATATTAATCATTCCATACAATAATATTTAATCATAAAAAAAATCATACATTTTTATACATTTGTCACATCACATCAAATAGTCGCGGTATATATATCATCTGAATGTTCAAAAAAATATACAAAATTTTGGATTCATAAGTCATACAAAAAAGTGGGCTTATGCCTGATCATGTTCAGTTTCAAAAATATACAATCATCTGGTATGTCATATCTATCTACTCCTGAGGTCCCTATAGAACACGATTGTGGTGGAAACTCGGTGGAACAACCGTACCCAGTCACGGGGTACTCCTACCACCCGTCTCTGGATGGCTTCAGGCAGATCTTCCACTGCAGCCATAGGTACTTGGCAAGTTAATCCCTCCAAGTTCCTTTGTATAGCCTGGAGGGTCCTGTCTGGATCTACTGTATCCGCCTCGCCTCTGCGACGCTTATGGCGTGGGTAACCCTCAGGTCGGACTGGTCCAATATCTGTATCATGATCATTTTTAAATTGTAAGTCATTTTGAATCCAATCAAAAACATCTTTGTTTTCCACATTTTTTCACATATATTGAAAAAATCCAAAAAAATTATATAAGTAAAAGATTGCAAACTTACCGACTGTGCCCCATGCCACGCCTGGTGGAAGTACAAGGTCTGGATCGCCTCGGAAATCCATCTCGGCACAGGGATAGTCTTCCACAACGATGATTTGTTCTCCCCACCAAAGGAAGAAATCATCATCCCAAGTGGTTCGGGGAACTTCACTCCCCCCCAATCTCTTCATCAAGTCAGCCCATCGGGAAATTCTTGGGTCTCTCGGGCTGCTGATAGAAGAGATCACTTTGGGTCTCAGCCCAAGAATCTTCTCGAAGAATAATGTCATCAAGATTGTACCATATCCAAAATGTTTTGTCTTTTATTTTTGGATAGAAGTCAATTGTTACTTCATGTTCATCAATAGAGCTGTGCACCAATCATATAAATGAGTTAAGCGTTCCACTGCTATACTCATTTGAGTCCTGGATGCCTGGTGTAGGGAAGCAGATCCTGCCACCCTACCAATGGTAAAAAGGAGGATTCTCATGTGCAAGTCTCTTAAATATTTGATCCCAATTTGAGTTCCAAACTTCTTGGAACCCTCTATGTAGTAGACATGGACGTAATCTTCCACGGTTAGCCCTCCCAAAGGCTTACCATGCAAGTCTACTGGTTCCCCCCTCCGGGAGAGTCCAGTAATAAAATATGTATCTTCCACCTCAATGCGTATAAATTTTGATCTACTTACATAAATTTTCTCCGGTTCCCAATAATTCACAAGCATTTCGAGCAACCAGACATTACTCTTCATATTTGGCATTTTGAAAAACTTGAGCAATCCACAATTTCGGAGAATATTTTGTGATGCTTGGTCCTGCATGACTTCATTGTCAATGGCACTGTGTTCACACTCTCTCCAAGATATAGTCATCCTACAAAAATTCAATAATTCATTCATTAGCTACGCATTTTCTCATTTTGGGTTGCGCATACGCGACTTTCTTTGTGCACAGTCGCGTATATATGCGACTTGGTCATTATAAACCCGCGTATGCGCAAACCCGTGATTTTTAGCAAATGATTCCACGGTGAAAATTCCTAATTTTTAACTTATGAACTAATAAATTCTGGAAGGGCCAAATTCTGGAAGTTTGGATGGAGGTTGCCCCTGCCAAGCAAGAGTTGGCCTGGAAATTGTTCTCTTTCCAACTAAAGTCACAATGAACCAAATATGAGGTAGCTTGTGTATTTATGCCCAAAATTGAAAAAAAAAATTGCAAAAATTTTTTATGCTTATTTTTTCAATCTATCTTAAGCTGCATAACCCGGATGCTTGGAAGTGCCCAGATTGGTATATTTTCAGGTACATTTTGATGCACTCGAGATTTTTTCTGGTTTTTTATCCATGACTGCTGACCCGTCATGGCAGGTATATGATCTTCACTGGCATATAGGTTAGGGAATCCACTTTCTGTTGCATTTTTCATACTAGCCTCCATTCTGATCACTTGCCATAAGGTCGATCCCATTAGGTCATGAGTATTACACCCATTTCACTCGCCGATTATTTAATCATGACTTGGTGGTAGAGCCTTCCTTTACATGGGCTTCCTAGTTAGTTCCTCGCTATCACTTGTTGCCCATGTTGCGTTTTATGTAGGCTCGGGAGTCCTCTTTAGTCCCGCCATGACTTATGTGTTGAAGCTTCATTCTTCTTCTTCTCCAATATTATTTTTCTAGCTATTACCCTAGAGGCTTCCTGGTGTTGTTAAGTTGTATTACTGCATTGCATATTGGCTACTTGTTTATCCTGGCCTTTAGCCGGCTTCATTTTGGACTCAATGTTTAAGCCAAATTTTGACCTTGACTGTCTGTACACGTTAACCATTGCATGCACTTAGCTATCGCGACTTGACACCCTTTTACCTATGGATGGAACATTCCTCTGAGTATCGCTTACCAGTTTCCGCCGCCTTGCATTGAGCATAGGATTGTTCCTATGCCAGGAGCTAGTGCATCTGTTTCTTGATACTCGTTCTATCCATTGTACTATAACATTATTTTATTCCTTTTCAGGCTTATTATATGAAAAAGACAAAAAAAATCAAATATAAAAAAAAGAGCGGGAACGAGATGTCACTTCGTAATTTGATGGCAGTACAGTGTCAGTTTGTCGCCCTTGAACAAAGCACATACACTTATATATTTCCTTCATTTGGGATGGTTTTAGTTTTGACCTAGGTTCAGCCTTTGCCTTGTTTCACTGGTCAGTCCTCCCCCGGTTGGTTATCTCTTCCAATCATATGGAGAGTTTTTTTTGCCTCCTACATAACAAACTTATACAGTGTCACTTTTTACTGCCATGGTCATCACGAGTCGTGCTTTTGTTCAAGGGAAGTCTAACTAGAGTCGGCCATTCTGCGGTGTCTCTTGACTCATTATTCAGTTGGCCTTCCCGGTTTTGTCAGTATCTTGTTCTATCACATCAGATGTTTTGGTCTTCTGCTCGTGCTGGTTTAAGAAGGTCTCCATTGACTTCTTGCTGGCGGGTTTGTCTCTTATCGACTACAACACATTGCTCTGAGAGCAAACCTAGAGCTACACCCTGGCCCTATTTCCATCATTGATAGGTGACCTTGTGCTCATCATTTGATCATCATTATGGGTCTTTGACTGAGTGGTTTTGCCTGTGTTCGACGTCAGCATACATTATCACACTTGGGATTCGTGCAGTACCTTGATTTCCATTTGACCCTATCGGTGGATATCTCACCTCTGTGTCAGCTTTCATTACTGGTTGGTTCAGAGGGTTTCTTCCGTGTGCTAGCTTCATCTTTTGCATGTCAGAAACATACTTAGGTTTGGTTCCGTCACTTTACTTCGTCTGATTCCTTCCAAATCTTGGCCTGCGGGTTACACTCGTTCTGGACTGATGTGGGATGCCTTAATGCCTTCCTTCCAGCAGATATTTTCCCATCGACTCCGACTCATTGCTCTGGGAATAAGGTCTAGAGTATTTTTTTCAGTACCTTAGGGTTTGCAGTCATCAGTGGCAGCCTCTTCGCTATCAACAGTGGGGATTCATCATTGCCTCCTGATTGGTAGATTCTTCCAAGTGTTCGACTTCAACTCATTAATTCGCACTTGTTAGATTGTATTGGGGCTCCTTGACACTCATTTTCATTATTGGTGGGTTGTCTCGTGTTGGTTAACGGTATACATCATTGACCAGTAATCCAACGATTTCTCACATGGTCGACTTCAGCTCATTTATTCCCATTGTGTAGAATTGTTCCATAGTGATCGGTGAAGACCTCGGGTTGCATCAACATTTTTTCGGTTCACTTTTGACAGTCCATTCAATTTCTGCTAGTGATGTCGTTCACCCTTATATGTTGCAGTGTCAGTACATCAACATCCTATATGTTGGCTCCCGAGTTGCGTGATTGTACCACCTATTCCACCTCTTATGATTTGGTACTCGGAGATTCAGCTACTTTTATGATCAGACATCCAGTTTTAGCATCATTGATCAACTTTCTATATGTGATACTTAGACATTGATTCTAACTTGTACTTTCAGGCCATGCTCAGATGATTCATTGTGTACTTTCAGTTCATCTATACTTGTATACATTTTGGATCTATTCTGTACTTTCGATATGATGTATTTTTGACTGAGCATGGGTATGCCCGCCTCAGCATGATTTGACTCTTTGTTTTATTTCATTGGTTTTTAGCAGGCTGAAATCTGGTGAAGTCCTCCCTTGTCCTTGCGAAGTTCTTTCTATGTGCATAATACATTTCGGCCATCATGTACCCCTTCTGACCTCATATATTAGGGGGCATCTATTATAGCATCATTTTTCACCCTCATGTGATTCATGATTGTCTATATGGCCTTGGGCACCCATTCCCACAGACTTGAACAAAATTCATAAAAAAAAAAGTGTTAAAAATCCCATACGCGGGTATGCTCAGACTTTTCCGCATGTATACGCGAGTCCACATGTACTTTTCCGCGTATGCCATTAAAATCATTAAAAAATATATAAAAATTCCCTATTTTTGGGCTGGGTTGATGGTTACTCCAGTAGTTCAACCACCCCAGCACGTGGCCAACTATTTCCAACTGATTGAAACTACTTTGAGGGAGTATAAAAGCCCCTAATGTGTATGGCCTAAGGGAGAGAGAAATTTATAGACATTATACTCTGTTGGAATCCCAATTCAAGTCTGATTTCCCATGCCTTCTGCACTTTCCCAGATTTATACAGGAAACCCTTATTTCTTGGAGATGTTCATCAGTTCATATGCCATCTCTAGTGCACAAGTCTTGAAAGTATCTTAGCGAGGCAAGGGCGGGACAGATCTGGACGACGGTCTGTTCAAAGATCGTGGAAGGATTCAGGTGATCTCTCAACTTTTTATTACTGTACATGCTGTTTGTAATGAAGAAGAACCATCTTGTTCCCGAAATAACGTGTTAACATCTACTTGTATATGTGAAACGATTATTATTTAAGCATTTATTATGGTTTATATAATGTTTCACATGGTTTTCACTGACATTTAGGGTAAATATATGCTATACAACTAGATTTCTGTGCACGTTTCTTCTTGGTTTTCAGGTTAAGGAGGAAGAAGGGTTGTTGGGGGTTTGGACCCCGCGGGATCTACATCAAACGTAGGATTACGGGTGAGTTATACTATCGATGTTATCTAGTTTTTAGCATACAAGTGTGGTAACTGTGTGAGTCCTTCTTGAATAGCATGCCCTGATCTGTGGAGGTTTTGACCCAACAAACCTCTAGGGTGTTTTTTCCCGAAACAACAACACGAAGTGATAACAACCTTTGTACTCATACAAGTCTTTCTCTTCCCCTGCATCTTCCTCAATCGAACATTGCATAAAACCACCTCAAATATTCCCTCTTTGTTTTCACAATAATTGTGAGCAACCTCGATATATCAACTCATAAAACTACAACCCCCTATAGGGTACATGTGTAGATGTAATGTGAGAAATGTAATGTAAGCACTTGACGTGTTGAATGTTTGTGTTTGTGTTTGAGGTGTCAGATATGGTAAATACATAAAAATATATCAAACATGATTAGAAATCAACCTCTCAGTATATACCAAGCCTATAGACCAAATACCATGGTAAATAAATATAAATATAAATAAATCAGAAATATAGTAAAAAATAAAACCTTTTTTATATTTATTCCATACACTTCTTCTTTATATTTTAGAACACTCAGCAAAATATATTTTATTTAAATGAAGCCTAAAAATTAAATACCATAATATTAATATTAATATTAAAAAATTAATATTATTATTATTATCAATCATAATAATAATAGTGAGTGCTATATAAAAGTGAATTGATATGACTCGGAGGTGGATTCCAATGGACCTACCCCTAAACCACCTTTACTCATAGTATGTCATATTGAGTGGTTGGTCCTTCAAGTGGCTCTGGCCAGACGTCATCATGTGCAACAAAGCTAGCAACTTTGGTGAAAACCTGAAATGGTGAAGTGGATAGACTTTCAGGGAATGAGTCATTTGGTTTTTAAAAATCAAAATCTGCTTAAAGGCGAGAAAGCCTCTGAGTTTCATCTTATCTAAAGGCTATGTACTCAGTAATATATAATTAGTAAAATCCTCAGCCGTCCATATCTTATATGAACTAGGTAGTTCATCTCTGTAATTAGCAGATCTATATAAAAACTTCCAAAATTATAAACAAAATAAGTTTTTCTTATTATGATAATGCTTTTGTTGCATACTTGTTTTCCTTTTTGAATAGAGAGAAGTTCATCTGAGGTTCACTTAGAGTCATGGGACACTGTTTGCTTATTAAGGCAGGAGTCTGTGGAAGAGCGTGTGGTTAAGAGTTCGCTAAAATTCGCGTATCTCTCTTGGAAGAAAAATCTGTTGATCATCATCATATTGTTGGAGACAGCGTTGGACTATGGCAACCGCCGGTTCTTTCCGTGTTATGTTAATCGCTGTGATTTCTTCGTACGCTTTATCATATCAGGGTAGTTATAGTTGCGCCACCAAGGCCGAGAAAAAAGCACTGGCCACTCATTGACCGGGTCCCACATTGAGAGTTGATCTTGTATGTCGAGACTCCCATCTCTCTCCGCTACTACATGGCGAGAAGCTTTCTATTGAACGAAGTCATATCAGGCAGTGCAAGTTGCAACATTTAGCTTCCCACAATGGTGACAGTTAGTACAGCCCCATTAGCGCTGGAGACGGTGAATTTTTGTTGCAGATGGGGAAAGGATCCTCGGTTCCGTTAAATTTGCATTTCATTCTCGACACGGGCAGTAACTTGCTGTGGACGCAGTGCGAACCTTGTGGTGATTCATGTCTTCCTCAGACTGATGCAATCTATAATCCCTCCAATTCGTCGTCTTTCAGCAATGTCTATTGCTCTAGCCAATTTTTTTTAGCCTTCAACACATCTTATAATGACTATGATCGTGTATGTGGAGGCTGCGATAACAGAGAAAACTGCATTTACAAGTATATATATGGAGGTCTGTCTTCGTATACCTATGGAGTGTTAGCTTAGGAGATGTTCAGTCTGGCAACAGCAGGTTCCCCAACACGGACAGCCTCTCTGAACCTTACGTTCAGCTGTGGTCGCCATCAAGGCGGTATTAAATAATCCAATCCTTTCGGCTACGCGGCGGATATAATAGGTTTTGGAAGAGGGGATCTATCACTGATTTCTCAGATTGGATCCTCCATCGAAAACATCTTCTCCTATTGGTTACCATCCATTTATAATGATTCAGCCATTGGCCCTTTATTCTTGGGTACGCCTGCAACTGACGGAGGTGATTTTAGTGTCACTCCACTCATTCAAAACAACGCTATGCCGACTTTGTACTCTCTCAGCCTCCTTGGAATCAGTGTGGCCGGCAAAGCACTACCCTTTCTATCGGAGGAGTCTTTTGATCTACGAATCGGGAGCTGATGTGACAGCTCCCTATCCCTTGCTCCGGCAAGCTCACTCTTCTCCGGTGTGCGATATGGACCCCATCTCTCCAATTCCCGATGGCAGCGGACAGGGATCCCGACAGACGTTAGCGTGGACCTTACCCTCCGCCACCTCCCACCTCTGGGCCGCTCCTCCCCCACCTTCCGCTCCTCCCCACCTACCTCCATCAATGCTGCGAATATTTGAATTTTGAAATTTGAACAAACGCCCGCGTAATATTACCATTACTGCCCGTCATCGCCAATATTCAAACAACACCGAAGCAGCTTTGCTCCACCCCAAGCAGCGTTGCGACGAATCAACGCAGTAGCTCAGTGCTTTACAATATTGCATTTCAGTCCAAGGAGCGGAGGTAAAATTAGGTTTCCTATTTTAAAATTCCTAGTACCCTGATTCTCTGCTCTATTCAATTCAAGAGCAATAAGAGGAAGTTGGGTATTGTTTTATTAGAGTCCCATTTACTGTTTTAGGGGCTTTAGGTAAAGTAGTTTGCAAGCTATATATTATTACCTCACGTGCTCTGGGAGTGTTCAGTATCTGAATAAGTTTTTTTTTTGCAGAAATTGGGTTGTTTTTAGTGTCTGCAGAGTTATTTGTGAGGAAATTTTTATTTTGGATGCATTTTTGTGCATGGCCACATTAGATTTTATCACTGAATCCAATGTGGGCACTTACGGTGATGGGTGGAACCATTGGGTCACATACGGCGATGGGTTCATATGTTTCGAGGGATTTGTAGGGCACCTTATTTCCCATGAGAGCACCAAATTAGTGGTGGTTAACCCTCTCTTTTCTGAAGAGCGACGGATATTGAGTCTACTTGCCCCGCTCAACCCACTTTCGACGTTTTACACAGGGATTGCATTTGACCGGACTAATGGCGTTTGCAAGCTTATATTATGGGAGAAGTTGGGAGTGTGTAAGTCTGTGATGACTACTTTTGTCTACAACTTTAAGGAAAGCATGTGGAAGAAGTTACCAGAATCGAATGGATTCACTAATTGTAGCGGTTATCCATATGTCCAACGTCGTCCTCAACTTGTGTCTCGACGATTCTTGTGTTGGCTTCAATACTCATTGGGCACGACTTCACCTGTAGACGGAGTATTGGTGTTTGATGTGGAACAGGAGATGTGGATGGACCCACTTCCATTTCCTCTAATGCTGCAGGGTGAAATTTTTTTCACGTTTATTTTTTAACATAAGAGCACACTCCATGATAAAGAAAATCAACGACAAAGACCACATGAAATTGGTACTCTGGAAATTTCATATGGAGGAAAGAGTCTGGAGACGCGCAGAATTCATTCCACAGCCTCTTTTTTGTTTTCTGGATGGTTTTTATCCAGTAATGACAGGTAGGGGATTCTGGGGATTAGAACACGAAATCTTTCCTAATTCCCACGTCTCTATTTTTGACATGTCCAATCTGCGTTGGAAATATATGGAGAAATTCCAGTCAGCTATTGTCATGGAGCCCAGTGTCTTTAGATTGGTTTATTAAAGTATTTGTTACTATGTGCAATTAGTGCTTGGGACAGCTATCTGGAACTATATTGCATAGTCTAACATTTTATTATTATTAAGTATGGTCACGGAGCCCAGCGTCTTTAGATTGGTTTACTAAAGTATTTGTTGCTCTTATCGTTTGGAACAACTATCCTGTAATGTATTGAACATTACTCTTTTTTATTATGGTTAAGTATTTGAAATATTTTTTGAAGTTGAACAGTGACTCTGACTGCGAATATGATTGGGTGGAAGTAGAGGAGGAAGAGGATTCATGGATTGACTCAGGGTGGAACTACTTGTGAACACTTACCAAAGAACAACGAAGAATTTTGAGGAAGAGAATTGTAGTAAAGAAAAGTACTCAAATATTGTATTATTGATATAATTTTAGGAAGTGCATCAGAGGAAATACCTTCACTTCATGAATTTTTATTTAAGATGCAATTGGATTTGTATAAATATGAAATTTTCTTTATTTTTTATTAATAAAAGAATTTTTTTGCAGAAAGGTTAACTTTGGAAACATGATAGGTTAAAAGACAAGTTGGAATTAATTTATTCTCCAAAGGGTTTTATATCATAATATTCACTTGTAAAAAATACAAAGAGAATGTCCGGGGTTGTTTGTATTCATGGACACAATAAGGCATCACATGGCTTGTATTGAAACATAGGCTTCAATCCTTTACAAGATTTCACTCATGCCCATGCAAGGATAAGGCTATATTAGATGTCTAGGAGTTTTCGAATGAGGAACCATGACATTGCATTATCTTTATATATTACAAGGAAATGTAACTAATTGTATGGGTAAGTTTATGTGTATTTCTAAATCTATAACTTTAAATATTGGAGGTTATAAATGTTATGAATGGGAAAATATAGTATGAATAGTTTTCGAATGAGGAATTATGAGAGAAATAAAATATGTTATGCATTATCTTCATATATCACAAGGAAATGTAATTAGTTGTATGGGTAATATTATGCATATTTCCAAATCCATAACTTTAAAGATGGGAGGTTATGAATGGAAAAAAGAAATAGTATGAATAGTTTTCTAATGAGGAACTATGAAAGAAATAAAAAATGTTATGTATTATCTTTATATATCACAAGGAAACGTAACTAGTTGCATGGGTAAGTTTATGGGTATTTCTAAAGCCATAAATTTAAAGATGGGAGGTTATGAATGGAAAAAAAATATAGTATGAAATGTGTCATTTAAGTGTAGGCATTATTTTACTTGCAACCAATTATTGAGAAGTTGTTTGGTTTATCTATGTGGAAGAGTTTAAAAAAGTGTTAGATAAATTTAAAAAGATTTTAAAAAATTATTCAATGTAAAATAGAGTTAAATTGATCACTATTAAAAAAAAGATGTAAAATAGAGTTAAATTGATCACTCTTAAAAAAAGAGATTCAAAGAAAGGATATATTTTTGGTTTTCTTTCAAGTTTGTCAAAATGTTAAGAGGTTGATCATAAAGAGCCAACAAAAGTATAATTAGCAACAAAATGCAAAGGCAATTGAATCATAACCATTTTTAGTTAACAAAATAAAGAATAAGGTTTAACATTTAGAAACACCATTCGAAGGAAGACATATACTAAGAGTAATTGAGAAATAAGAGGTAATTGTAGATGAGATAATTCATCAAAAAATGGTAAAATGGAAATACCTAAAAGCATGAATGACATAAAAAGGTCCATAGAAGATATTTGTGATGAATTTTAGTCTATATTGGTTGTGAAGAGCAAGAGACAACAAAATTATAGCTTCAATATTGGTAGATGAACAATAGGTAATAAAAGAAGAACTGTAAATAATGGAACAAGAAAAAAAATATAAGAAATACCTAAAGATTCAAAAAAAAAAGAGAGAAAGGAATTCAAAGGACATAATTTAAAGATTAATATAAGTGAGAAATCCAGAAATGAACTATTATCTCACAATTGAAAATATCTATCTATTGCAATCTATTGCAAGAAGTTAATAACTTGTTAGTACACAATGAAGAAATTATCTTGAAATATTATTATTCATGGATCTACATAATCTAAAGAGAAAAGTGAATTTCGGTAGAGAGAAGGGAAATCTTGAAAATGAAACAAATAAATTTATTACTCAAATCAAAAGTAAGATTCTATTAGACAATTTAGAGGCATAAAAAAAATAATCTCTATTTCTAATGAAATAAAGAATTAGAGAAGAATTTGAAGGAGTTGAGAAACGAACATGAAGAGAAATAATTTTTAATTTCCTACCACTATAGAAGAAAATGATGACCTAAAGAAGTTTGAGAATAAGAAGCCAAGTGAGAAGATAAATGGAAACATAAATCCACATTGTAGTGGCTTCAAGAATAAAATAAGAAGATTATCCCACAAACAATCCGCATCAGCCTCCATTGCAGACTTCAGACCCCTCTTTCATGCTATCTAGGCCTCTTCATGCGTCCCAATTTCAGAGATCCTTTTCCTTGAGAAGATATTTCCCCAATGGATGCTCTAAACACAAAATTTCACCCTTTATTTATATCCAAATGTGGGGCTCCATGAATTAGTTAAGGGATACATCTATTGGTCAAATTTTACTTTAAGCCTACATGATTTGAAAACCAATAATTACTTGTCAACTTCAAAAATTCATTTCTCCTTAACGAAAGCTCATAATCATATGATTCTTATTGCGTTGGAATCGTCTTGATGAGAACTATCATCCTCACCCATCACATGTTGAAGAATCATCATGGTTTTGGCCCAAATATCGATGGGTGCAAAACCCCCAAGCTTGGGTTTCAAGCCCACAAGTCTACTTATGGCGCTTTGAAATCCAACCCTTGAATACTAGGGATTGTATTACCAGCCAAGCTACAAAAAAATAAATAATAGCCAGAGTTCATATTGATCTTTTTAAAATAATTGGCCCCCTTGAGCTAGTCCAGAAGGTACTCAATCCATAGGATTAGATATATGTTCCTAACAATGATTTGTTTAGTGCCCGATTATCAATGCAGAGCCTCCAAGTTCCATCCTTCTTCTGTACAAGTACAATCGAGCTCCCATAGGGTGAGGAACTTGGTTGAATTCCAACCACGCTATAGACAGGTGCGACACTACCTTGTTTTTCTTTTTTCAAGTACTTCAGAAGTAGACTACACCTTTACCAACACCAGTTTAATTAGTTAACCACAATGTTCTTTTAATATGTTGAAAACATAAACATCATCATATCCACATGTACACCCATACATACAAGGGAGGGGCTACTCCATATTAATAAGTCTGCCCGATAATATGTTTCATAAAGTATAAAATACAGTACAAATTCCAATCCATAAAAATCCCCTTTTTCTCCTTCATAAAGTTATTTTACCTCTTGACCAAGTTCCAAAAGCTTTTCAATCCTTAAACCAACCGAAAAAATCCATTTAAAACATTGAATTAAACTTCAGGAATTTCTGCACAAATCTGCCCAAGTGTCGTGCTGTCGGGTCACTTGGGTCACCCTAGGTCAGCTACTTCCCGTGACGTTCACGTGATTTTCGAGCTCACTGTGTGTCCAAATCAACCTCTCACACTTTGGTTAGCATTGGCCCACCAATCCTCACCTGTTTCACTTCGTCGCACTCAATTCCGCCCAAAATTCACTTCAGAACGTAGTCTGAACTCATGTTCAACCTGTCACACACCTTGTCCGACTCAAATTGCACTGTAGACGCCTTGTGATACTTTTCCACATGTAATTCCTGGATTCTTTGCCCAAATCGACCCAACACTCTACATCTTTCCTGACCCGACCTGCACTCTAGATGCCCTGCGATATTGTTCTACACATAATTCCTACATATGCTGCCCGACTTGACCTAACACCTTCCCTTGTTCAAGACTCCACCCAACTCCTAAACTTCTGCCCATAACCACGTTCAGCCTACTCACTGCTGTAGTGTTGGCTTACACCAATGAGTTGTTGATGAAGCTCGTGGTGCTATACAATGCTTCTCACTCGTCTGAATTCCTTATGTTCATTCACTGCTTGGACTGTTGGATTCCTTTACAACACATTCCCTTGTCATATTTATACACTGCACGTGTAATGGCATGTGTCACTCAACAAACCTGAGCTGACCGACTCGACCTCTGTTTGGTGTTCAAAAATATCATGTAATGTCAGCCTCTCTGTTAATACGTCAGCCTTCCATCTTCAGTTACATTATGACGTTTCTCTTATAAATGTCACTTGGCCAACGACCTCCATCGGCTACAATGCAATGATGCCCTCACTAACATTGCTCGGTCACCGCTTGGTTTCCTCCATCGTCACATGGTCACACTCATGTGGTTACGGTGCGATGATTGCCCGTAATGTTGCATGGTGCCCAAACTCCGTCCAAACGTTTGGTGGGCGCGCATGTCACCATGAATGCGCCTCATGAAGCTAGGGCCTTACATCATCCACCACCTCAAAACATTGTCATCCCTTGACAACATCATCCCATTGTTGCAGCTCCATGTGTGAAATATTGTCACAAAATTTCGTTGCTCAATCTATTGTCGCATCCATGTTCACAATATCGTCACAACTATCGTCGCAAAGTGTTGATGACTCCAACATCTTAAAATGTGTTCATGTCTCCAACTATGCTTTAAATATATGAATAGTATCCAGATCTGAACACCCTTGATCTGCTACATGCCTTGGACATGTCTCCAATTCTACAAGAAATCATGTGTTGGTACCCCTTGTGATGGTGACAGGTTAGGTAGCTAATCCAACCGAACATCTCCTCCACAAAAACATATGCTCCCTACATCATCATCACTGCCAAAAAGTCCTGCTATCAAGTGTCTATCTCACTATATAGCCTGCTCATGAAATTAGAGGTCTTCATTTCCCTAAGTAGATGAAAATGAGCCTCATCCCCCATGAATACTATAGAAGGAGGGGGAAGTGGAGGCCGAAGGCCTTCCCTCTTCCTCATGCATTAAATCCAGCCTTGCCTGGGTCTTCCTCTTTTAACTGCATCATGTATTCTTCTCAAACTTATCCATGAATCTGTGGACTAACATCTTCCTTTTCTTCCATTGCCTCAAGTCTTCTTGACACATCTAAGAGACTATTGGACAATGCCATGATCGCCTGTGCCTGCTCCTGAAGTTTTCCTTCCGTGATGGTCAATATTCCTTGGATTTCATCATGTCGTTTTGTGTCTTCCACACTCATAGATGTTAGTTTACAATGGGCTACACCTCCTCCTATGGTTGGGATAACAATAGGATAGTCATCTCATCCATCATAAATATACATCTTCATCATGTGAGGAAACACCATAACTTCGAATTCTTTGAAGAATTCCATGCCTAACACAACCTCATAATCATCAATATTCACAATTATGAAGTCAACATCCCCATGCCAACTCCCTATTTCAATTTTTGTCTTCTTTGCAACTCCAATTACATAATTTGGAGGTGAATTCACTGTTTTCAACTGAGCTTGGATTGGTTTTAACCTCAATCCAAGTTTCCCAGCAGTATCCTCCCCAATTAAGTTATGGGTAGCACCACTGTCCACCATGGTAACAAGTGTGCCCTTCACAATCTTCATGTTCACAAACTCAAGGTTGTTACTTTCAAATGTACAAGTGAGAAAACTCAATTTCTACTAGAAATAATTCATGCTTGTATCATATAGTATAATCACGATAATTTTTTTTTTTAATTTTTTGTCTTTAGATTAGGAAATAATTTAGCCAAACAATTTAATCTTGGTTGAAATTAGCAGATAGGATAGATTAGACCAAAGTTGACCGTATCATTAAAATTGGTCCAATATATATATATATATATATTGGACCAATTTTAATGATACGGTCACCTTTGGTCTAATCTATCCTATCAAAGGGTTTGCTAGATTAAATGCACCCTTAGTATATCAATTTTGTTCCATAGATTAATCTTGATTTAATTTTTAACTAATCATGTCATCTAAACATGATTATAATTTTGTAATAAATCTTAAACATTGGGTTTATTTCATTATTTCGCGACATGGCGAGACATTTTTTCAGTTTGTATAAATCACGATCAAGTTTTAATGACCATAATTATCCCCATCTCGATCAAAGACAGGGAAATCACTTCGCACCCCCTCATCCCTTTTCACGTTAATAGCGAGGGCAGGGGGGAGGATCAGAAAAGAGGTATCGCTTTTCTCGGGACCCACCGATGTGGTGCGTCCTCATCACTTCGCACACCCCCTGCTTAAAACCACTTACCACCACCCCCCCCGATGAAATTTGCCTATCGCTCCTTTACTCCTGCCAATGGTCATTATGTCACCTCTTGTGTGTTCCTACCACCAATCACAATGTGCCACATGTCATCCCACCACTTTCTCATCACCTTCCTTGTTACAAATTACCCGTTATACATTTTCCATTGAGAATTTACCGTTTCTCATTTAATTATTCTAAGACTTGTTCTGTAACAGTTCTCATCTATAATGGTAATTCATCCAATCCTATAAATCCACTTCAACTCTTTTCCACGTGACTCTTCTAGCTATGCTATTATTTTTCAATTGTAGGTACCTATTTCAGCTATTACAGCTCCTATAATCACTTGTAGCTGTCAATCTCAGCATCTAGAGCACTCCATCATTTACATATATCACAGCTTACCAGGGAATATCCTCGTCTAGTTCTGGTTATTCCATTTTCAAAACCCTTAGACATGGCACCAAAGGGAAAGTCCCAATCAACTAGTGATGGTAACCCTAAAACTACTGCTTTCCTGGACCTTGATCATATGCCATTGGTGGACCAATATTATAATATTATCGATACCTAGTGCGAATTCAAATTTTTCGAATTACACCACTGGTTGAAGCAGAATTACCTAGACCAATAGGATGAAATCAACCTCTAGGAAACCCTGTTACCCATGTTTACTTTCCCACAGACACATTATTTCCCATATCTAGTTGTGTGGTGTCAATCCAAGTATAATACATTACAAAGAACCATTGTGGCTTGGAATGGATACCCCTGAAACCATAAGCCAGATGTTACTTATACCCATACCTGTTTTAATGGATTTGTATAACAAGTTCACCTTCCCTCAAAGAGCTTAGAGTTTTGAGATTTTCTTCCCAGAAGACTCTCAACTTCCCAAGAAGAGTCCCCCTTACCCGAATTCTATGTTTCTAGACAAATCTAAATAAATTTTTGCTTTATTTTCTTGCCTATTAGGGTATCAATCAAATAAGTGGGTGGATGAGCCTATTCTAGGATTTCTATTCATTTTTTCTAAATAACACAGAACTACAATCATGTTTAATTTTAGTCAATTTTTGGTTGATAACATGCATTAACAGATGATGAATATTACCACAAAGGATGTGTTTAAGTATGCCTCTTTCTTAGTCTACATGTTTTTTTTCAACAAGTAGACAATTTTCCCTTTGATTTGCAGAAACAAGATGATCAAGGCATAAATAAACAAATGATACAATGGACTTCAGTGGTCAAGAAAAACTCAACATAGTTTAAATATGAAGACTTCATAGATTTTTTATTTCATACGGTTGTATAGCTTCTTAGTAGCCAAAATGAACCAAGAATAATTTCAGAGATTAAAAGGATTTTATACCTGAGTGAAGAGGGAAAAAATGGAGACTAGTATTAATATCAGAATTATACAGAGATAAGGGTTTATGGATGTGAACTGGCTCCCTATAAAATTCCTAAATATGTTCCAATGAGAATTTTATCTATGGAGTATATTAGAAAAACGATAAATATGAATGAAATCCATTTTGTTTCAGGAAAGAGGAAATCATAATTCAAAATCAAGACTCAAGTGGGGTCATTCATATGTAATGCCAGAACAACAGGTAATGAGGCAGACCTAATTCTTAAGCAATTTAATTTTCAGCCCAGTTTCACCTATTCGTATGATCCATTCAGTATAATTTCAAATTTAAGGGTGGAACTCAAAACCACTCCTTATAATCATACCCCCAGGTCAAATATTGAGAATTTCATGAATAAATATCAATGGGAGGAAAATACACTTCAAGAAGAAGAACAGGTTCTATCTACAACTATTGTCCACGCTCCAGTTCCTCAAGAAAAATTGGGAAAAAGAAAAAGAGAGGAACCTTCATATTCAACATGTACAAAAATAAGTGCTCAAGAATTCATTATTCAACGAAAGAAGCAGAGGGAAGATCTTAAAGATGTCACCATTAAGAATGAGACATAGCAATAAACTATTGTTATCATTAGTTCATAGTTTCTTACAGGATCAAAAGAAATATTCCTTGATACTCCATATTCCTCAACCCCACAAGATCCTTTAGAAAAGTCATAGTCAACAGAATTGGTTGAAATTGAGGATCCCAACATTTTCAGTAGTTTTTTGGAGATTAAGCAGAAAAATGAAGCATTCAAAGCCAATACCTATGCTCAGTTTTCGAAACAGATTCCACCTCCCAGCGTAGGTTATTAACAACATTTGATAGTGAGAAAGGTAGAATGAAAATGGCATTATTACATGCTCAAGTACCATTCCCAAAAAGTCCTTCAGACTACAAAAAAACCATATTTTGATTTGATGCAAAACAAATACATCCCATTGATCAAATGGATATGCATAGACAGTCTGGAGAAATTATTTCCTCCACTATGAAAAACACTGCAGTGGCACTTTAAAGGTTAAGAACATCTCTCGTAAATGTTAAAAAACAACTAAAATTGGAGAATATTTCTTCATTATCAAAGGATACTAAAGTCAAATCATTGGAAGAATTAGTAATAAAACTTGGATATGATCCCAACGATGTCAAAGCAGTGGAGGAAATAATTAAGAGAAAGAATGCAGAGATAGCTACCCTCAGGAAACAATTAAAGTTTCCTTTTATAGAGGATCCACAAGAAAAGGAGATAGAAGAAACTGAGTAGCATAAAGAATATTTTCTCTAATTAATCATTGAGCATAATATACATATAAAGAAAATGGAGGAACAAATAGAGGAGCTACTCAAGGAGAAACAAGAAGCTACCCATTTATCTATAGTTCCAGTAACAACCATACCCATTAAAGTTGTAGGGAAAACAAAAGATTCAACAAAAACATTAAAGGATTTGAATATAGTTATGCAGGATCTGACTCTACAAAAACAATAAAATGATAAACTTCAGCAAAAACTGAAGAACTTAAAAGCACAAAAGATTAAGAATGATACCCTCTTTGTGGAAGAGATGCACAAAATTCATCAACTTACTAAGAAGATTGAGAAGTTATAAAATGAGTCACTGATGGCTCACACCTTGGCATAAGATAGGGAAAATATTTGCATGGACATATATCATGCCATCACTGAGATTTGGCCATCTATTCAATTTTTTTTTAGCAAGAATAATTAATTGAAAGGTGCAAGACTGCCATTGAACAGGTCAGAACAACACTGGGACAAAAACCAACTGAGGCTACATCCATGATCAAAGTATTAAACTCAAAAATTAGGGCAAAGTTAGAGCAGATATAGATTTTAGACAGGGCAGAGACCATCTTGGAAATAAAAAAAGGTATTGTAGAAAAGGAATTCAAATATTCAGTTGGAAACTAAGTCCCAAGCTCTGGAAAATAATGTCCAGAGATTTCATATTAAATTCAATTTGTCGAATAAAATAGGATTTCCAGGGTTAGTAGCACCCAATGACAGATTAATTAGCTTGGATGATTACTGTAACAAATTTTATATTGTTGCAAAAGATAAATCCAAGTTTTTAGGTGTCAAGGGATATGTCACAGGTAAAGCTTTCATTGAAGCCTTGTAGTTTGATTTGATGATCAAGAATGAAATCAAGCACACCTTCATCAACAAACCAACTTTCAAAAAATATAATGAAGTTGATGAACCTTATAGAAGGCTAATAAATCTTTCTATCCCCAATGATGAAAGGTGGGATCAATTGTGTGATACCATAGAGTAAAAATTTCATCTCCAACAGAAAGACAACAATACAACACATTATGGGGTCAAGTCATCAACCATTTCCTCGAAGATAGTGCCAACAACCTTGACAACTTGAGAATTCCTATATTTTCGTACTATTTTTGTAAATCAGCTTAGATGTTTCTAGAATCCAAGAACTTTTGCATAAATAAGTAGCATTTAAATGTATTATGGGTTGAGCCCTTGGAGGAGATTTTCTAAAGCATAATTGTATTAAACTAGAATCACTGCATATTAATGGAAGGATTCTAGAATTTCTTCAAATAGCTTGTTACCTTGTGAGTTTTTCTTGTACTTTCACTTCATTTTGTTGTTCTACATATATTTAAGTTTTATGAAGACAATTGGGTAAGAGAAAACTGAATATCACTCGATCTTAAATCCCCTCTAAAGTTATCATTTATTTTAGAGATTGGTTTATTGGACTATTTTTCTTTATAAGTCCCTCTACATTTATAAATTGTTAGTCATCCTAATAAGGTTAAATATATATTGTTGACCTATAGACATTGTTTACTTGCTTTCTTCCTTATGATCAACTAAAAATTCAGTTTGAATATTTAGCAAATCATAGCCTCTTACATCTCTGCCATTCACACACTTTTAAATCAAATTAATTTTCAAAGGTAAAGAATCAACCCTTTCTAAATGTTTAGTATTATTAAGGTTTAAGCACTTGTCTTAATCTGCTCATAACGTTGGTCAACCAATTTTTTTTTAAAACAACAAAACATTTTAGATGCTCTGGAATAATTAATTAACCTAGATTTATCTCAAAGGACAACAAATATCTTTTGATATCTCATGTCATTTCACCCTACTCTATATACAATAAACAGAAAATAAACAAATTTGTATGTCTTCCTCTCAAATAAATTGAAAGGAAACATGTCCTTCCTCTTCTATTTATCTACTAGCGTTAGCTCTCAAGATTGTACAATACATAGGTAATAGTTTTATATCAAAAATTCATGCACATAATCAATAGTGTTCCCTTATTATTGTTTTAATACCATCCCGTTCCCCCATTCCAACCTTATTCTAACTTAGAGAGTTCATTTTATATAATTTTTGTGTCCCTATATATGTATGAAAAGAATATATTTGAGAAATATAAACGTAGTGAGTATACATCATTAAAAAATGGTCGTAATGTAAAGTTTCTTATTGTTATTTCGCTATGCATCCATCGAATTACAAGAAGAAAATCAACATAATTTTGAAGATGAGAAACTCATGATTATTAGGCTAATTTCAAAACTAGTTTGAGGGCAATCAATTTACATAATTATTTGATTCAATTTGATCTTTGAATTTACTTCTATGATTCTATGAAAGATATAATAGTCTTCCTTCTTTACCCACAAGATGGGTCCCCTAAGGGGCACCATTAATTGCCATGGGTTTATCCTTTTGTATGAAATTTTAATGGTAATGCCTCTTTTCCTTCAAATAGTTTTAGATTTTATGTTAGTCAAACCTTCCATGCAATGTTTAATGGAATATTATCTTTCTATATCCTTGCTGGGAGCAATAACCTACATGCTACTCCAGTATAATCACCTTCCCATGTGTTTTGGTTCCCTATCATCGTTTCTAGTTCCTTTCATAACTCCTTTATAAAAAGGAAATTCAAATCATCTCAATCTATGAGTAGACCATCCATATCAAGCTTACATAGCTCAAAGTTGCTTCCATTAAAATTCTCCATTTTAACCTAGATGTTCTCACCATTTCCTTGGAACATGATTTCCTTCTATAGAAGCTCCCACTAAAACCATGATTAGATAAAAAATACCTTTTCCTTAGACACATTTGATATGAGGTGATCATGCTCTAATACCAAATGAAAGGGATAGGAAGTGTGTAATACACTTCCTACATTATCCAATGAGAGAAGAATGAATAGGAAAATAGATAAAAACAATTGCAATATTGAACAACAACACACACTCATTAAACAATGTTTTGCTAGAGAAAACCATTTTAGGACAAAATCCCCACACTTCAAAGCACACTCCATGTGTTAATTAACAACTAGCAAAAAATTACAACATATTACTAATTATCCATGTTCTCAATAGGAGTATAACAAAATTATTTTCGAGAAATTTTTATGGCACACCAATAATTTAAAAGCCATGTCTTGGATCCTCCTACTCGGGCACTCAAATAATAGGCATAATGAAACCATAAACCATTTATGGTTTCCCAATTTTACATATTGGAAACCATCACTAATTAACCAACCATTCATTATTTCTTGCATTAATTTTCTAGTATTGTTCAACATTCATTTTCTACTATTACTCAATATCTATTACCTACTATTATTTAACATTCATACCTACTACTAAACAAGAAGTTATATGTAACACCTATTCGAATATAAAGGATTCTTTTATTTTCGAGTTAAAATAGCTTTTAGGTCTTATTTTAAATCCTATATAAGAAGGATTTTATTATTATTATTATTATATATATATATATATATATATATATATATATATATATATTAATATATTATTGATTGTTTCCCTATGAAGAGAAATAAAAGGCTAATCTTCTTATCTTATTCTTGAAGCCACTACAATGTGGATTTATGTTTCCATTTATCTTCTCACTTGGCTTCTTATCCTCAAACTTCTTTAGGTCATCATTTTCTTCTACAGTGGTAGGAAATTAAAAATTATTTCTCTTCATGTTCGTTTCTCAACTCCTTCAAATTCTTCTCTAATTCTTTATTTCATTAGAAATAAAAACTTTTTTTAGGCCTCTAAATTGTCTAATTGAATCTTACTTTTGATTTGAGTAATAAAATTATTTGTTTCATTTTCAATATTTCCCTTCTCTCTACCGAATTTCACTTTTCTCTTTCGATTATGTATATATCAACTACATTTTTTCAAATTACGAGGGAAGGTTGTGGGGTTTCTAATTAAGTTGCAGGGTAATCGATTAGTGGTATGAGCTAGCACCCTTTGCAATACAATGAACTCCAAACCAATACATAATATCATATTATCCTATCATCCAAACTTAAAATTTGTAAACTCTCCACTTACTAGATATAGCTTTATTTTCTTCTCCACCAAATAAGGATGAAATTGAAATGCACCCAAATGAAATGGTGACATTTCAATCCCCATTTTTGGAAGGGATTTTATAAATTTCCAATTATTTTCTATCGATGCATAAAAATTTATCAAAAATGAAGAGAAAACATAACTCAAATGTGAGGTAACCTTTAACCTCATCCTCCATTGTGTATGACTTTAGATGGATTTGAAAAAAATGAACCCACATTTTTTCCTTGTAAAGAAATTTGCAAGATAAATATACACACCCTGTCTCAATAATTTTCTCCTCAAAACATCTAAATTAGTTTCTAAACTTCAAGCTTCATGAAGTAGGACTATTTTTGGCTTCTCTACCTTTATTTTCCTTCCAGGAATCTTTTATTTGTAGGGTGAATTTAGATCCATGAATAATAATATTTCAAGATAATTTCTTCTTTGTGTACTAACAACTTATTAACTTCTTGCAATAGATTGCAATAGATAGATATTTTCAATTGTGAGATAATAGTTCATTTCTGGATTTCTCACTTACATTAATCTTTAAATCATGTCCTTTGAATTCCTTTCTCTCTCTTTTTTTGAATCTTTAGGTATTTATTATATTTTTTTTCTTGTTCCATTATTTACAGTTCTTCCTTTATTGCCTATTGTTCATCTACCAATATTGAAGCTATAATTTTTTTGTCTCTTGCTCTTCACAACCAATATAGACTAAAATTCATCACAAATATCTTCTATGGACCTTTTTATGTCATTCATGTTTTTAGGTATTTCCATTTTACCATTTTTTGATGAATTATCTCATCTACAACTACCTCTTATTTCTCAATTACTCTTAGTATATGTCTTCCTTCGAATGGTCTTTCGAAATGTTAAACCTTATTCTTTGTTTTGTTAACTAAAAATGGTTTATGATTTAATTGCCTTTGAATTTTGTTGATAATTATACTTTTGTTGGCTCTTTATGATCAACCTCTTAACATTTTGAGAGACTTGAAAGCAAATCAAAAATATATCCTTTCTTTGAATCTCTTTTTTTAAGAGTGATCAATTTAACTCTATTTTACATCTTCTTTTTTTAACAGTGATCAATTTAACTCTATTTTACATTGAATAATTTTTTAAAATCTTTTTAAATTTAGCTAACACTTTTTTTATCTCTTCCACATAGATAAACCAAACAACTTCTCAATAATTGGTTGCAAGTATAATAATGCCTACACTTAAATGACACATTTCATACTATATATTTTTTCCATTCATAACCTTCCATCTTTAAAGTTGTGGATTTAGAAATACCCATAAACTTAACCATGCAACTAGTTAAGTTTCCTTGTGATATATAAAGATAATACATAACATTTTTTATTTCTTTCATAGTTCCTCATTAGAAAAATATTCATACTATTTCTTTTTTCCATTCATAACCTCCCATCTTTAAATTTATGGATTTGGAAATACACATAATATTACCCATACAACGAATTACATTTCCTTGTGATATATGAAGATAATGCATAACATATTTTATTTCTCTCATAATTCCTCATTCGAAAAATATTCACACTATATTTTCCCATTCATAACATTTATAACCTTCAATCTTTAAAGTTATGGATTTAGAAATATGCATAAACTTACCCATACAACTAGTTACATTTCCTTGTAATATATAAAGATAATGCAATGTCATAGTTCCTCATTCGAAAACTCCTAGACAACTAACATAGCCTTATCCTTGCATGGGCATGAGTGAATTCTTGTAAAGGATTGAAGCCTATGTTTTAATTCAAGCCATGCGATGCCTTATTGTGTCCATGAATAAAAACAACCCCAAACAGTCTCTTTGTCTTTTTTACAAGTGAATATTATGATATAAAACCCTTTGGAGAATAAATTAATTCCAACTTGTCTTTTAACCTATCATGTTTCCAAAGTTAACCTTTCTGCAAAAAAAATCTTTTATTAATAAAAAATAAAGAAACTTGCATATTTATACAAATCCAATTGCATCTTAAATACAAATTCATGAAGTGAAGGTATTTCCTCTGATGCACTTCCTAAACTTATATCAATAATACAATTTTTGAGTACTTTTCTTTACCGCAATTCTCTTCCTCAAAATTCTTCGTTGTTCTTTGGTAAGCGTTCACAAGCAGTTCCACCCTGAGTCAATCCACGAATCCTCTTCCTCCTCTACTTCCACCCAATCATATTCGCAGTCAGAGTCACTATTCAACTTCAAAAAATATTTCAAATAATTAACCATAATAAAAAGGAGTAATGTTCAATACATTACAGGATAGTTGTTCCAAATGATAAGAGTAACAAATACTTTAGTAAACCGATCTAAAGATGATGGGATCCATGACCATACTTAATAATAATAAAATGTTAAACTATGCAATAAAGTTCTAGATAGTTGTCCCAAGCACTAATTGCACAGAGTAACAAATACTTTAATAAACCAATCTAAATACACTGGGCTCCATGACAATAGCTAATTGGAATTTCCCTATATATTTCCAATGCAGATTGGACATGTCAAAAATAGAGATGTGGGAATTAGGAAACCTTCCGTGTTCTAATCCCTAGAATCCCCTACCTGTCATTGCTGGATAAAAACCATCCAAAAAACAAAAAAGAGGCTGTGGAATGAATTTCACGCGTCTCCAGACTCTTTCCTCCATATGGAATATCCAGAGTACCAATATCATGTGGTCTTTGTTGTTGATTTTCTTTATCATGGAGTGTGCTCTTACGTTAAAAAATAAACGTGAAAAACATTTCACCCTGCAACATTGGAGGAAATGGAAGTGGGTCCATCCACATCTCCTGTTCCACATCAAACACCAATACTTCGTATGCAGGTGAAGTCGTGCCCAATAAGTATTGAAGCCAACACAAGAATCGCTTAGACACAAGTTGAGGATGGCGTTGGACATATGGATAACTGCTACAATTAGCGAATCCATTCCATTCTAGTAACTTCTTCCACATGTTTTCCTTAAATTTTTAGATGGAAGTAGTCACCACAGACTTACACACTCCCAACTTCAACCATAATGTAAGCTTTCAAACGCCATTAGTCTAGTCAAACGCGATCCTTGTGTAAAACGTCGAAAGTGGGTCGAGCGGGGTGGGTAGATTCAATATCCTTCACTCTTCAGAAAAGAGAGGGTTAACCACCACTAATTTGGTGCTCTCATGGGAAATAAGGTTCCCTACAAATCCCTCGAAACATATGAACCCATTGTCGTATGTGACCCAACGGTTCCACCCATCACCGTAAGTGCCCACATTGGATTCAGTGATAAAATCTGATGTGGGCATGCACAAAACTGCATCCAAAATAAAAATTCCCTCACAAATAACTCTGCAGGCACTAAAAACAGCCCAATTTCTGAAACAAAAACATTTATTCAGATACTGAACACTCCCAGAGCATGTGAGGTAATAATATATAGCTTGCTAACTACTTTAGCTAAAGCCCCTAAAACAGTAAATGGGACTCTGATAAAAAAATACCCAACTTCCTCTTATTGCTCTTGAATTGATCAGGGTACTAGGAATTTTAAAATAGGAAACCTAATTTTACCTCTGCTCCTCGGACTGAACTACAATATTGTAAAGAGCTAAGCTGCTGAGTTGATTCATCGCGGCGCTACTTGGGATAAAGCAGAGCTGCTTGGGTGTTGTTTGAATGCCAACGATGATGGGCAGTAATGGTAATATTACGCGGGCATTTTTTCAAATTTCAAAATTCAAATATTCACAGTATTGATGGAGGTAGGTGGGGAGGAGTGGCCCAGGGGAGGGAGGTGGTGGAGGGTAAGATCCACGCTAACGTCGACGCTAACGTCCGTCGGGATCCCTATCCGCTGCCGTCGGGAATTGGAGAGATGGGGTCCACATTGCACACCGGAGAAGAGTGAGCTTGTCGGAGCAGGGATCGGGAACTGTCACATCAGCTCCTGATTCGTAGATCAAAATACTCCTCCATTTCTATCACCTTAATCCTTAAATATTTACTACCATAAAAAATAAAAAATAAATTTACTTACCTTTATAAATATAAACATAATTCATTTGCACCACACTATTCAATACATATAACAATTATGTTTAACCTATCGATGCAATTGGATCTGAGTTCTATTAATTTCGACTATGGTAAATATTAAAGATAATAGTAAGAATATTTCTCCATGTATACAATATATACCATTCATTACTGTGTATTTCGATTTATTCACTACACAATAGTGATAGACTTACATATCATATCTCTCTATCATAATCTATGATAAATTTATCAATGATAAACTGTGTCTATCGTATTTATTGGCGCATGATTATATTGGTTTTACTCCAATTGTATTACATACAGATCATTTGAAATGTTATTCCTATATGCATACATCCAATACTATCTACTTTTTTTTGGGTTGGTGGAGATCCACCTAGCAACGGACATTTAAATCTTACGAAGTTCGTTGTCAACTCCATTGGACCCAACTGTACTGCACATTAACGCTACGTGGATAGCTGCCATGTCCCTTGAGATTATCCTCGGGATTTTCTGCAGGGGTCTATCGATACTCATCAATTCGGATCTGCTAGCACACAGAGCATTTTGGTAGGGTGGGAGTTACAACTCGAGCTCTGTACCACCGAAACCCTATGGTTTCTCCACCCCTGTTCTTCATAAAATCTTCCAGAATTTTCCTGGCTCTCCTAGTGGAGTTTTCTGATCATGACTCGACTCATTTTCCGTCACTGAATGTTAAGATTCTCACCGAGTTAGATTGCAGAGTTCAAAACTATGTTTGTGCCCCTCTACAAAGGTTCAAGTGCTGATGCCCTGTGGCAAATACTTGCCAAAGAAATCTTTTCAGGTAAGGGCACGGTTGATTTCGTAAGTTGCACATCTGAATATAATGTTACTCGGATCCTACCGAAGAGTTTCTAAATGCTTTTCTTTAAGGATCTTAAAGATGAAACTATCTATAGTCTCTGTTGTACATTATCTATTTTAAGTAACTTATTTTTTCTGATAGGATTAATGCTGCTTTTCCTTTTTATTATTTCCAGGCCTGGCACTTATGAATCCTTCATTAGCTTTCAGGTTAAAAAAATTTTTACCAGCTTTTTCATTCAATGAGGGTTTTTAGTCCTCGTTATCTGGATAAGTTCTTGCGCGCTATCTCTTATCTCATAGTTTGGTTTTGTATTAACTATTGTAGGTTCGTTGCTTGTCATTTACTATACGAATGCACGTGCATTTATCAAGGTCCTTGAATGATTACCTCACAACGCATTATTATACAGGTACCATGGTTTACAAAGGGAACCGAAACCCTAGGGTTCCGGTCTCATACCTTTCTGAATGCCTTCGTTGGGTCGTTTATTTCCTTTCATTAGTTTTATCTGATAAAGAATGTTAAGAGTCTATAAACTCTTTGTATTTATTAGTACTTTTTATATTTGATACGGTCTGAACCCTATTTAGAAACGTTTATGAAGGGTTTAACCCTCAAACCTATTCCAAGATTTATAAAAAGGGAAATGGATTTTCATTTATTTCATAGATATTTCAAGTGCTATCGAGTCCATTTATGTTGAATATATATTACATGTTTATTCGGTTCTCATTTTCTTTCACAATGCTTTTGGTAAATCAACATATGTAATTGTTTTGGTTTCTCCCAAAATATTGTCGTAAGTATTTTACCCTCCGCATGCACAATATTTTTGGCATATGTTCAGATTTTTAGAGAAACCGCTTATATTATTTGCTTCAATGGTATTTTCATTTTATATTTATCATTAAAGAATATTTATCATCCAGCATGCAGACAAGGGTTTCTGAATTTTCTGATATCTTCTATGTTTTCATCTTCAGATGTGCCTTATACTGTTAACCAATCCTCCATCAATATTTTGTTTACTTTTCTCATAAACCTCTTCAGTAGAGTTAATCGGTGACTAGACCATCGTGGTAAAGTCTGAGTATAGAAAATGGGTTATAAAGAGCATTTGGTCTAGGGTAGGGTTTCACCCCAAACCCCGGACCTCAAGTTCTAATTTTCTTGTTTTCCGGGATGCTTCATTATTCATTCATTAAAAATTTATGTATACATGTTATAGTATGCATTATCTTCAGCTGTATATTAACATAATTACAGTTTGCGTTCCTATTGTGTTCATAACTGTATCTGTGCATACAATATGTTTATAGCTGCAATGAAAAATTCTATTTACTTTCTTGTAGTTTGAAAAATAATTACACCATGTTTTTTATAGGGTCTATATATATACATACTGCAGTCCAAACATGATATATATATTTTTTGACAGTACCTTATTTTCCTTTACACAGAAAGTAAAATTCTACCATTTAATAGAAGTTCAATATTCAATCCTCTACTATTGCATTAATATCAGTAATCTAAAACAGTGTAAAACTTCCATATTAAGACAATATCACAACATACTCAAAGTATTTATACTTATCTGGAACTTATTCTTCCAAGCTGTGGTCCTCCCAACCATCAAGGGAGGCTATTACGTCCTCCACTTGCCCCCTAGCTCCAGAATCTGGACGGTGTCCTGGGTTAACAGTGGAATAAGTCTTCTTTCTGCTATGACCTCTGGATGGCCAATCCAGTCAACTCAAAAAATATGGCTTTTCAAGAGTTTTTGTGAGTTATTTTCACCTAATCATAACCAGCTCTGGAAAATACTCCCCTTTACCAATTTCACAGAACCCCTACTCCTCCCCTGGGATTCAGCTTTATCCTCAGAGGAGTAGGTAACTGTCTTTCCAACTGTCCCCAACCACCTCCTATTCTTGGAAACATTTTTACCATCAACTTAAAAGATTTTCTTTCCATTAATTAATTCCTCCTAATTTAATAATTTCAGCAAAATAATTTGTTTTATCAACAATAATGATTTAATTTTTTCTTGTGAGATAAAAGAAAATTAAACAAATTGTCTTTAACTAGTTAACACTAGTTAACTTAAATGAAGTTGTCACACTTTCCGAACGATACATTCCAAATTTATCCCAATGGAACTGAAGGCCTTGTCGTTGATTTTGGAATGACTCTAACATACTTGGTGGATCTGGCATACACGCTCCTTCTATTTGCTGTGAAATCCAACATTCAAGCTCAACCAGCTAATTCATCTAAATCAGGTTTTGATCTATGTTACAATGCTAAGTATGATCTTGGGCTTCCGAACATTACTTTTGACTTTGAAGGTGGTGCCGAATATGTTCTTCCACAAAATAACTCCTTCGTATCACTTAGTGGGTTACTTTGCCTTGCCTTGGGAAAAGCAGAGTCGGACACAGGGCCGAAAGGTGTTATATCGATATTTGGAAACATTCAACAATAGGATTTCCATATTTTCTATGATCCCGCCCATAACCAGCTCTCTTTTTCTCCCACTGAATGTGCTTCTGGATAATATATTCCTCTCGCAATTACCGTATATATTTTTTTTATTATTTGGTACTGGTGTGTTACTAGCATGGAGCCTCTACACTTCATGGTTCGTACATCTGTTATAGTGTTTGTAAGAGCATGTAGCTGTATCTTTGCATGGTTAGCATGTTAGTGTTTGTAATAAGCTTTCTACTAGCATATACTTAGCATGTTATGGTATTTAAAATGTGCTCTCCTCTCTAATTTTTTGTTACTGTGCAGACCTTAAAGTTCTTGTTTTAATAAATACTATATATTTTGTTGTTTCTAGATTGTTTATCCTTATGGTCCCATTGCATATGTCTTCCAAGAACATTTTTATAATTTTCATAAATCAGCCACATTATTCATTATAATTTATTAATAATTATTTATAAATATGTAAATTATAGGTTTTTGTTTATTTCATAAAATTTTTGATATTTTCTTTAAGATAGCTTTTGAGAAGAGGAGGTAAGAAATAAAAGTTTTTTTCCAATTAAGGGTTTTTATAATAAGGTTGTATGAAAATCTTAGTATTCATTAATTACTGCAATATGTAAGTTAATGAAAGATGTGTCTTATTCTTTTTTACATATAAATTGATAAGTTAGAGGAGTGTTTGGAAGAAGCTCTATTATAGAAATGGTTTCTCAATATTAAATGAAATATACCCTATCATCTATTTCGTATGAAAGAAATTTATGCACCCATTGAAAACATATCTCTCACTAGGTATCTTATGTAAAATAAAAGGTTAAACAACATGGAAAACAAGAGCATTCCTGAAATTATATTACAAGGAAGATAAGTTAAGAATTATATTTTGTCCATATGCAAAGCACACACTTTGAATATGATGTGTGTGTCCCTTATATATATATATATATATATATTCTCCAAATAAAAATTTAATGTCCTCTAAAATAAAATAAAAATAACAATGAATATACATGTTTGATTAGTATCTTAAGTTAGTTCATATTACCACTATAGATTCATCTTAATCATGGATAAGGCTCAACGAATCTTTTGAGGTGAAAACTATCTTTATGCTTCAAAACATGAGAAAATATTCCCATGTTGAGACATTTGATCATCTTAATGCTTAGTGCTTGACACACACACACACATATACCATTTGAAATCAATCATTGTTTAAATTGTATCTTTAAATGTATAAATAGATTTAATGCTTGGAACATCCCATTGAGAAATTAGATTTTGTAATCTACATAGCTTAAACTTGCAAAAAAATCCAAAATCTAATATTAGTGAGATTATTTAAAGCCTTAAGTAAAATATTTTATGTAATTAACCTATTTTTAAATGTATATTAATATTATTTAATCCTCCCTATTGAAATTTTGTATTTCTAAGTTATATTGAATTTTCTTATTATTATTACTTTTATATTATTAAATTTTCATATTTTCAATTATTCTTCCTCTTTACCTTTTTACATTTTTCCTTAGAATTTGAAATATGTTAAGTTTGAAATAATTTATTATAGTTAGTAGTATATTAAAACATAAATTGAATACACCATCATATCAATTTACGACATCTCAATCAATTTAATATATATATATATATATATATATATATATATATATATATATATATATATATATATATATATATATATATATATATATATATATATATATATATATATATATATATAATATCAATCTCTATAATATCAATTTATAAATTAATAAAAATCTTATAATTTTAGAAAAAATAGTTAGTATTCCTGATGCAGGAGCATCGGACCCAGAATAGACAGGAGAAGGGTTGTTTTGTCTCACAGTTATAGTTGACTATGAATAGGTTACTGGACCTGTTCTTTGATTTCGGTTATTATTTTATTTCTCAAAAAGAACAGTAGCATAGGAAAATAAATTGTTTTTAAAATTTTATGAGTTTTATGTAACTTGAAATTATAGTTAGGGAGCGGTTGCTAGTTTCAACCGAAAGAGTAATAACGGAATTAACACTACAACATTATAAATAGAAAAGACAAATGCACTGTGGGGGTTCGTTACCCTCAGAGAGATGTGAATAAAAGGACAGAAATTCGAAAACCTTTCTGCAACCAGAAATCATTTTTCTTTCACCAATAGTTATTGTATTTTTGAACTTCTACTTTTTCTTATTTCCTACTGTCATATACATAGCGTTTTGTTTTGAAAAATACAAACAGAATTTCAGTGAAGTGTGAACAGGAAACCAGGAGAGGACGCACTGTGTCCAGGAGAGAGGAGAAACTTGTGGAGTCGTTAAAAAAAGGTTACGTGAATAGTGCGAGGGATGACACAAACGAAATGTAAAATTACATAATTTAACAACCTGTATTCAAGACGATATTTAGGTAAGGGCGCACATACACGAAACATATTGAAATTCTTTCATTACCAATTAAATTTCCGAAACTTTCATTTAAAATACTGTTGAAGTTCTGAAGATGAACGACTGAAAAGTTTCATGTAAAAAGACTGTTACAATTCTGGAGAAATTACCAACAAGATCCGAATTGGGGCATAACATTAGATACTACACAGTTCCATTACAAACGATTGCAAACTACGCCGAATCAAGACCGGCTACCCAGACTTAAACATCGAATGAGGGTTTGAAGCTGGACGTAACCAACCATAGGGAAAAGAAAAGCCAATAGGACAATTACATTTCATTTACAATTTTCAACAGATTTTGAAAACCAATAGGGGTTGGCGTGAAAAAAAATGTATAAACCCTAACCTATAGCGCACGAGAGGAGTTAACCCTACTCGTAGGGTTTGTAGCTGGAGGACAAGGCAAACGAATTTGGAACTGGGACAGAGACCTGCATACACCCACAGACATATGATTGTTAGCCATTACAAAAAATTTATCTTTGTATGTGACATTAAGTGAAAATGAAGACTTACAAATTAAACCAGTGAAGCAGAGTCGGATTTACCAGAGAGCTTGGATAAAACAGATCCAAGTGACCAATTCGCGAACCAGAGAAACCTGCTCATGAAGGAGATGGGTGATTAGAACCTCAAACAGATGGAGAATAGTGTGAAACAGGGAAAAGATAGCATACCTGTGTTTTCTTTTAGTTTGTAAACTGTCACAGGAACATTGGTCGGCGGAAAACCTGGAAAAGAGAGTAACAACATCAACCATTGAAACACGGAGGCAAGCAAAGATTAACAGTTGCGAAATAAAATGGAACAGTAAGAAAACCCCGACAAAAATTTACCAAATAAACTGGCGATGAACATTTCTACAGAACTCGAAAGGACTTAGCAGTAACAATAAACCTCGCAATGACAACTGAAACCCCATTTTCCTCAACCAGAAGCCGCATCAGAGCACAGAACAACCTTGCGGAGCTGGAGAATTTGTTAGGGTCGGAACAAACCCTCCGTTCAGAGAAATTAAGAAATTGACAAAGGAACAACAGCCTGGTCGAAGAGCTATAACTAGAGTGGGAAAAGGCGCGCAAGTCGGAGTGAATAGTGTAGCCAAATCTCGAGGATAAGGCTGTAATTACGGAAGGTGAGTTGTCGAAACCGCCAGCAATACACATGTACACCAAGCCAAAATCTCATTAAATTTTGTTGTATTGGGTTACGTTAAAATCGTATTAAACATAAATGCTGAGCTGACAAGTTTAACCAATATCACATTTCGATATTCGCATTTGATCTGAATTGTATTAACCTGGGCGGAATGAGGCTGAGGCTTCATCATTTTTGGTATCAGAGCTAGTTGTTGAATAGTGGACATGGAGGTAGGAAGACGAGGATGAGGAAGAGGGAGAGCTAATCGAAGATTAGCAGAGGAAGGACTGAGAGAGGAAATTCACATTTTGAATGAACGATTGGCAGCAGTGGAGGCTGGAAGAAGAAGGGATCCTGATGGAGGGGATTACATTGATGAGGAGGTTGCAGAAACGATAGATGGTTTCGAAGGAGAAGGACCTGAACTGAGGTTGTTGAGGTCAGTTTTGTTATTGAGTACCAAGCCCAAACATGAGCTTTCTACTTATGATGGGAATCTATCAGCAGAAGTGTTGCTGGATTGGTTGAGTGAATTGAACAAGTATTTCGATTTTGAAGAAATCAGCGAAGACAAACGGGTGAAATTCGTTGCCACCAAACTGAAGGGACATGCGTCCTTGTGGTGGGACAGTGTACAGGTGGAGAGGAAAAGGCTGCTTAAACCACCTATTAAAAAGTGGGCCAGAATGGAGGCCAAGCTGAAGGAATTTTTTTTTCCAAAAGATTATCAAATTATGTTGTATAGACAGGTGCAAAATTTGAGGCAAAAAGGGTTGACTGTCAAGGAATACACAGAGGAATTTTAAATTTTGAATCTGAGGGCGGGGTACATAGAAGACACCCCTGAAAAAACAGCCAGATTTGTAAATGGCTTGAGGGGGGAGATACTAGACGAAATCAGTATTCTCTCACCCAGAACTATTGATGAGGCATACCAGTGTGCCTTGAAAGCAGAAGAGAAGATAATCAGAAAGAAGAATGCCAGAAGAGGAGGAGGATCTGGCAGAGGAAAAGGGAAGGCCTTTGGCAAGGGTAGAGGCGCAAATTCTAGCGAAGAAGGCAGAAGTTCCAAACCTTCAGGGACATCAGAAAAAGACAATAACACCAGAGGAGGATGATCATATCAGCAGGGAAGAGGAAATGGTCGGGGCAGAGGATCTTTCCAGTGTTATCGGTGCCATAAGTGGGGGCACAAGTCTTATGAGTGTCCTGAGGGGGAACCAGCAGGTGGTAGAGGAACTTATGTAGCCCAAACAGAGGAAGCAGAGGCACCACCCCAGGAAGTAGAAAATGCGCCTGAGACAGGGGAAGATTTGGTACTGAATAAGGTGTTGTTGAAACCGGCCAAAGAAGTTGCAGAACCGGATCAGTGAAAGGCTTTATTCCGAACAATCTGCAAGTCACAAGGTAAATGCTGTAAGTTGATAATCGACAGCGGGAGTACGAATAATTTGGTGGCCATAGAAATGGTGGAGAAGTTGGGGTTGAAATAGTTGAATCATCCCACTCCCTATAAAGTGTCGTGGCTGCAAAAGGGACATCAACTGCTAGTTGATGAGTAGTGTGAAGTGGAATTTCACATTGGCAGGTACAGGGACAAAGTTATGTGTGATATTATGCCGATGGATGTATGTCATATACTGTTAGGGAGGCCTTGGCAGTATGACAGGAAAGTGGTCCATGATGGAAAGACAAACTGTTACAAGTTTGTCAAGGATGGGATTAAGCATACGCTTGTACCCATCAAGGAGGAAAATACAGCAGAAGCTAGTGGGGTTAAAGCATTACTGATGGGTGGAAAGGAGTTTTTAAAACAGATCGATGATAGTAGTGTAAATTTTGCTGTTGTGAGGAGGCCAAAAACAGTGGTACTACACACAAAAATTACAGACTTACCGAAGAGATTCAGGACATGTTACAGGATTTTGGCGATATCATAGTAGATGATCTTCCAGATGAGTTACCTCCAAAGAGGAGTATCAGTCATTGTATTGAATTCATACCAGGAGCTAGTCTACCAAATAAAGCAGCCTATTGTATGAGTCCCAAGGACAATGAGGAGATTAGGAAACAGATGCATGAATAGTTGGATAAAGGGCTGATTAGGGAGAGCATGAGCCCCTGTGCAGTTCCGACAGTTTTGGCGCCCAAGAAAGGTGGCGAATGGCAAATGTGCACAGACTCAAGAGCTATTAATAATATTACCATCAGGTACAGGTTTCCATTTCCACGAATGGATGACATGATGGACTGTTTGAGTGGGGCAGCATACTTCACGAAGATCGATCTGAAGAGTGGCTACCATCAGATTAGAATTCGAGAAGGGGATGAGTGGAAAACAGCCTTCAAGATGAATGAAGGACTGTACGAATGGCTGGTGATGCCATTTGGGCTGAGTAACGCCCCTATTACGTGTATGCGCTTAATGAACGAAGTGTTGAAGGAGTTCATTGGGAAATTTGTAGTTGTTTATTTGGATGACATATTGATTTTCAGCAAGATGAGAGAAGAACACTTCCAGCATGTTCGAAGTGTATTGAGGAAGCTGCAGTAGAATAAGCTGCTGATAAATCTGAAGAAGTGTACATTTTTCCAACAGGAGTTAGTATATCTGGGTTTTGTAATTGCAGAAAACGAGTTGAAAATGGATCCAGAAAAGGTTGCAGCTATAATTAGTTGGCCATCTCTGAAGAGTTTATTTGAAGTCCGAAGTTTTCACGGACTAGCAAGTTTTTACAGGAAATTCATCAGGAATTTCTGTGAAATTTGCGCACCTATGTTGGATACGACTAAGAAGGCAAATCAGCCTTTTTGCTGGATGGAGGCAGTGGGGAAAAGTTTTCAGACTTTGAAGAAGAAAATTACAAAGAGACCGATATTGAGGCTGCCTGACTTGAACAAAAATTTTCAAGTTCATTGTGACGCCAGCGGTACAGCCATTGGGGTAGTACTTAGTCAAGAAGACAGGCCAGTTTCCTATTTCAGTGAAAAGTTGAACAAGAGTAGACAGAAGTACTCAACCTATGACAAGGAATTCTACGCGATTGTCCAAGCGTTGAAGCATTGGAGACATTATTTATTAGGTAATGAGTTTGTTTTATTTTCTGATAATTCTGCATTACAGTACATTATGCAGCAGCATAAGTTGAACCATAAGCATGCAGAATGGGTTGAGTATCTGTAGAGATTTACGTTTGTGCTGAAACATATTAGTGGGCAAGCCAACAAGGTGGCAGATGCATTGAGTAGAAGGGCTTTACTCTTGCAGGAGAGTACTATGCAAGTTTTTGGTTTTGAGCATTTGAGAGATCTGTATCAGACAGATGCAGATTTTAAGGAAGCCTATGAGGCCTGCCAAAACCCTTTATTGAGAAATAACAGTCCATGGTTGAACTACAATTTGCAGGAGGGGTTATTGTTCAGGGGAGGACAGTTATGCATTCCCGATTGTTCGATGAGAGAGAACATTATTCGGGAAAAGCACAGTGGAGGTCTAGCCAGACATTTCGGCATAGACAAGACATTATCGCGGGTCGAGCACTTTTATTTATGGCCGAGGTTACGAAGAGACGTGCAGAGGTACGTAAGCAGGTGTAAAACATGTCAATTAGCGAAGGGAGGCAGTCAGAATGCAGGACTTTATATGCCAATGCCTATTTCGAGCAGACCATGGGACTCAGTCAGTTTGGATTTTGTTTTGGGTCTACCTAGGACACAACGAGGTTTTGATTCAGTAATGGTGGTGGTGGATCATTTTTCAAAGATGGCACATTTTATACCCTGCACAAAAACTAGTGATGCCACTCACGTAGCACACCTATTTTTCACAGAAATTGTCAGACTGCATGGTTTGCCGAGATCAATCATTTTCAACAGGGATGTGAAGTTCACCGGGCACTTTTGGCATACCCTATGGAAGAAGTTGGGCACTCAGTTACAGTTCAGCTCCGCTTATCACCCACAGACTGATGGGAAAACGGAGGTAGTGAACAGGAGTATAGGGAATCTTCTACGGAGCTTAATAGGTGAAAATTCTTGGATGTGGGATCGCGTACTAGCTCAAGCAGAATTCGCTTATAACGATTCACCAAATCGCAGCACAGGTTACAGCCCCTTCTAGATCGTGTATGGTATGCATCCTCGCGCAGTGCATGAGCTGCAAGATTTGGGAAAACTGGAAAAACAGAGTGTTGATGGCGAAGATTTCGCCCAAGCCATGAGCGATTTACATGAGCAAGTAAAAACCAAATTACAGGACAGCAGCCAGAAGTATAAGCAGCGAGCAGATCTAAAAATGTGGGAGGTTCAGTTCAATGTGGGCGACGAGGTTCTTGCACATTTGCGCAAGGAACGTTTCCCAAAGAGAGAATACAATAAGCTAAAATTTAAAAAAATTGGCCCCTGCAAAATTATTCGCAAGTTTTCCGCAAATGCTTATGAACTTCAGCTACCACCAGGAATAGGCATCTCGCCCATTTTTAATGTGGCAAATCTTTTTCCATATAAAGCTAATCCAGAGGAAGACACAACTGTTTGGCCAGAATGGAATACCCAATTAGAGGAGGATAGTTGGATGAGACAGATGCCTATGGCACAGCCCCTTGAGATCGAGAGCATTCTCTACACGCAGGTAGCTAAGCGAACGCACAGAAAGAAATATCTGAGATATTTGGTCAAGTGGAAGAACCGTCCTATTGAGGACAGTTCATGGCTTGACGTGATGTAGATACAGAAGGCAGGTTACTCAGTGAACGATCTCATGGAACAGAGCCATGCCTTTTTGTCACCCCAGGAGCCTGATGCAGGAGCATCTGACCCGGAATAGAAAGGAGAGGGGTTGTTTTTTCTCACGGTTATAGTTGACTGTAAACAGGTTACTAGACCTATTCTTTGATTTTGGTTATTATTTTATTTCTCAAAAATAACAGTAGCATAGGAAAATAAATTGTTTTAAAAATTTTATGAGTTTTATGTAACTTGAAATTATAGTTAGGGAGCGGTTGCTAGTTTCAACCGAAAGAGTAATAACGGAATTAACGCTACAACATTATAAATAGAAAAGACAAATACACTGAGGGGGTTCTTTACCCTCAGAGAGATGTGAATAAAAGGACAGAAATTGGAAAACCTTTCTGCAACCAAAAATCATTTTTCTTTCAACAATTGTTATTGTATTTTTGAACTTCTACTTTTTCTTATTTCCTACTGTCATGTACATAGCGTTTTGTTTTGACAAATACAAACAGCATTTCAGTGAAGTGTGAACAGGAAACTAGGAGAGGATGCACTGTTTCCAGGAGAGAGGAGAAAGCTGTGGAGTCGTTAAACAAAGGTTACGCGAATAGTGCGAGGGATGACACAAACGAAATGTAAAATTACATAATTTAACAACCAGTATTCAAGACGATATTCAGGTAAGGGCGCACATACATGAAACACATTTAAATTCCTTCATTACCAATTAAATTTCAGAAACTTTCATTTAAAATATTGTTGAAGTTCTGAAGATGAACGACTGAAAAGTTTCATGTAAAAAGACTGTTACAATTCTGGAGAAATTACCAACAAGATCCAAATTGGGGCATAACATTAGATACTACACAGTTCCGTTACAAACGATTGCAAACTACGCCGAATCAAGACTGGCTACCCGGACTTAAACACCGGATGAGGGTTTGAAGCTGGACGTAACTAACCACAGGGCAAAGAAAAGCCAACAGGACAATTACATTTCATTTACAATTTTCAACAGAGTTTGACAGCCAATAGGGGTTGGTGTGAAAACAAATGTATAAACCCTAACCTATAGCACACGAGAGGAGTTAACCCTACCCGTAGGGTTTGCAGCTGGAGGACAAGGCGGACGAATTTGGAACTGGGACAGAGACCTGCATACACCCACAGACATATCATTGTTAGCCATTACAGAAAATTTATCTTTGTATGTGACATTAAGTGAAAACGAAGACTTACAAATTAAACCAACGAAGCTGAGTCGGATTTACTAGAGAGCTTGGATAAAACAGAGCCAAGTGACCAATTCGCGAACCAGAGAAACCTGCTCACGAAGGAGCCGGGTGATTAGAACCTCAAATAGATGGAGAATAGTGTGAAACAGGGAAAAGATAGCATACCTGTGTTTTCTTTTAGTTTGTAAACTACCACAGGAAAATTGGTCGGCGGAAAACCTGGAAAAGAGAGTAATAGCATCATCCATTGAAACACGGAGGCAAGCAAAGATTAACAGCTGTGAAATAAACTGGAACAGTAAGACAACCCCGACGAAAATTTACCAGATAAACTAGCGATGAACATTTCTACAGAACTCGAAAGGACTCAGCAGTAACAAGAAACCTTGCAACGACAACTGAAACCCCATTTTCCTCAACCAGAAGCCGCGTCGGAGCACAGAACAACCTTGCGGAGCTGGAGAATTTGTTAGGGTCGGAACAAACCCTCCGTTCAGAGCAACTAAGAAATTGACAAAGGAACAGAAGCTTGGTTGAAGAGCTGTAACTAGAGTGGGAAAAGGCGCGCAAGTCAGAGTGAATAATGTAGCCAAATCTCGAGGATAAGGCCGTAATTACGGAAGGTGAGCTGTCGAAACCGCCAACAATACACATGTACGCCGAGCCAAAATCTCATTAAATTTTGTTGTATTGGGTTACGTTAAAATCGTATTAAACATAAATGCTGAGCTGACAAGTTTAACCAACATCACATTTCGATATTTGCATTTGATCTGAATTGTATTAACCTGGGCGGAACGAGGCTGAGGCTTCGTCAATTCCTTTCTTCAATATCAAACTTTTTAGATACTTTTCAATTTTAATAGGAGGAAAGAAAAATATGTAATTTATTTATCGAAATAAAATATATGTCAAATGTTTCATTAGTATTTGTCTTATAAATTTGTAATATATTGCCTTTTTGTCACATTATATTTATACATTTCATCTCTCTTATTATATGATATTTATATAAATTAATACTAAATATATATAATGAATTCAATCTCTGTATTATCAATTTATAAATTAATAATAATCTTAGAATCTCAGAAAAATAGTTGGTATTCCTTTCTTCATACATCAAACTTTTTCAATACCTTTCATTTTTAATAGGAGGAAAGAAAAATATGTAATTTATTTACTGAAATAAAATTATATCTGAAATGTTGCATTCCAATTATACTATTATTTATCTTATAAATTTATATTATATTTCCTTTTTATAAAATTATATATATATATATATATATATATAGTCTCTACCGTTATTTATTTATATATGAAACTGATATTACTATAAATTAATATTAAATATATATTCTAAAATCAATATCTATAATATCAATTTATAAATTAATAATAATTTTAGAATGTTTGAAAAAATGGTTGGTATTGCTTTTTTCATCTATCAGAATTTTTGGATACCTTTCATTATATGTGAAATGTTGCATTCCTATTTATCATATAAATTTAAAATATATATTTCATTTTTATAATATTTGATATATAAATTTTGTTTCTTTCATTATATACATTTTCCATTTTCCATTATTTATTTTTAGATATATGAAATTGATAATAATATAAATTAATTATTATTGATATTCAAATAAAATATTTATATTTTACATTGAGATATTTTTAAATAAAATATAAGAAATATATCTTTTTATAATATTTTTATTTTAGAATTATTGAGAAATTGAATGAAGCTAATCTCTGTAGCACATGGTCATTGGTTGGCTAGGGTTTTTTTATCTGCCCTAACTTTTTTTGCAAATCCAAGATAGATGTATGCTTGTTTCAAGGGTGACATTATTTTTGGACAATAGGTGGATGTTGCTTTGACTGAGATCTGACCCCTCTGATGTACCTTTTGGTGAGAGTTTGATTAGTTCCAAACTATTTTATTATTTTTTTTTTAAAACAGATTATACATTTATTTTTCTTAAATGAAATTAAATAAATGAACATGGTTATTCTGTTTTGAATAAAAAATAATTATGGAATATTTTCCATAAAATACTAATGATGAAGTATTCCAAGATCTTAGAGTAGTTGGGAAAAAGAAATTAAAAGTAATTACCTTTCCCCTGAGGATAAAAGGTACATCCTAGTGAGGAAAAGAAAGTGGTTCTGTGACTGAAAGAAAAATAGTCAGATAGAAAGGGAGAGAGTCAATCCGGAGCTAGTGGTGACTAACGGAAACTCAGCAACCCTAAATTCTCAAAAGAAAAGAGTATTGGACTGGGGGTCTTGAGGTCTAAATATACCTACTCTGGTGCAGATCACAGGGGGAGATGAGGGTGTAATAGCCTCTCTCATGGTAGGGAGGACACCATCAACAGTTTTCAAAGTGAGATAAGTAAACAGTCTGCTTGAAAAGTAAGGACTAGGAAAAAATGTCTATGAAATTCCTGTTTAGACAAATAAATGATTTTGTAAATAATGAAAAAGGAAATTAAAGTGAGAAGAAGTAAATGTGTTTATCAATTCCTTATCTAGTTATAAGAATTTGTTTATAGTTTAATAACAGAAAACTATGCATGCTGATTTACATATGTATTTGATATATGGAGAATGGTAAGATTAGTAACCTGTTGGTAAAGAATTAAATTTATAATTTATCCTTAGAAAAAGGGTACTCCCTTTGGTATAAGGGAATTCTGGCTTTAGCATATATGTAGAGGAAACACGCCAACAATAAAACTACAAAACCTATATTAAGGTAGAAAATTGTTAGTTTAGTCTAGAGTAGAAACCGTGGATAGAACAAGTCATTTCATTTCACTATTCTATGCTATACACAGGCAAGAGTTATAGAACTTAGAAGAAATGATGGGCCAAACATTATTTTGCATTATTAACTGGAGGATAGAAAATTCACCTACAAAAAGAGAATAAAGTAAACAACATCATTTTTCTCGTAACATTTATGATAATTCTTTCAAAAGGATATATGACCAAAAAAATTAGTAAAAATTCTTATGGTCATGAGTATAAGCCTTAGAAAGACTTAAACTATATATAAAATTATATTATTGAAAAGAAGCAGAAATCATACCATGCCGGAAAAAGAAATTATAGAGATAAATGTAGATAACCAATAATAAACTAAAACACTATAAATGTACTGAGAAAACAGAATCAAGTATAGATGTCCAAAGTTAAATTTGGAGTTCTTAATATATAACTACATACAACCAAAAGAGAGTTAAGATAAATTAATAATGATAAGGCGTTGTGCCGAAATGAAGATAACAGGCCAAGTTTCATAACAAAATAACATTGTGAATATACAAATAAAAATGCTGCCAGGTCAAGTAAAATCCTTCTCAGGTTGGACCCAAGAAACCCTTGCTTATAGCTAAGGTAAAAATCCAAAAACGGGAAATTTTATACTATTAACACACCCTTAGACTAGGTCGAGGCTCACAGTAAATTCACCAAAAGAGAAAACTCATAACAATACTAAATATTATAAATGAAAGTGGACGTTACGAGTTCTCAGAAATAATATCCAAAGAGTAAAAGATGAGCAGTTTTGCATCTAAGGTCATCCATCAAGCTCGGAAATCCATGTACATGTGTCAGCATTGTTAAGCCGACATTATGTAGACAAAATGGACACTAATTTGCAAGCTTTGTTTTGACAGGAACCGAAGTCATACGTGCATGAGCACCGAACAATATTAAGGCATACTCTTAGCAAAATACAGAACCGAAATATCCAGAAAAGACTACATTAAGACAAGGCTCGGTATGTATTACCTCAGCCATGAAGTCCAATATTTTCCTACATCGAATCCCTGCATGGATATTCACAAGAAAAAGTTACACATAAAAACACATGGTTGACAAAGAAACTCGATAAAGCCTTAAATATATATGGCAGATTGTTGTTTAACTTACACGAGGTTTTTGGAAGTCGAAGGGTCGAAGTAGACTCCAACAAATAGAAAAATGGAAGCCTCATCAAGGGTTTTACACCATAGCCGAGTTGAAAAAGCATAAACACCCTGATGTAATTCTTGAACCAGCTACCCCGAGGACTTAATTGAAAGATGAGGTGAAAATAAAAAAAATATGTGTTACAAAAACTTGAAACACATAATAAAATGATGGATAGACTGCCAAATCACCGCTTAAAATAATCATGTGTGAGATTCATCTCAATACCTGGTCATAGGGCACGAGGAATGCAATTTTTATGATGGCGCGAGCAAGAAACTAGGTAGTAGTAGTGGTGGCAGAAAAGAGTTTGTAGAGCAGGCACCTCCAGCCTCGCGAGAGCTGAAAGAACAAAACGATTAGGGTTGGAAGGGTGGTTGATACCCTAACCCGGTACCAAACAATCTCAACCATATATTTCACACCATAGATACAATGATTAAAGGGTCAAAAAATTTCATAAAAGTGTAATGTAAACCAAGAGGGGAATATTTGCGAAGTACAACACATCATATCCAATCCCAAATCATTTAACACCTGACAAGGGTAGGTTAAAAATCTTCAATCAAATTATTTTCAAATGTAATGTTAAGCTCATAATAATAAATCAACAAAAGAGGATTTTTAGAACTGCAGCCTAATAATTTCATGAATATGGATATAAAATTAGCATAGGTTATAAATATAGGGTGTCGATGGATGCAACTCATATATGGTATACACCTAAACACATGATTGAAAAGACATGTATAGGAATTATAATGTGAACATTCGAATTATATAATATATACATATGGTAACCAAAACTATATTTACAATATCTATGATTAATGTTAAATATTTAACCTTTCTTAGATTAAAAGGAATCGTGATAACAAGGGTTAAAGTATTTTTTTTTTTTAATGTATATTAATGCTACAAGTAGTATCAGAGCAGTGTTAATATGTTGGCACCCAAATGCATCACTTAAATAATAATCGTTCTGTGTAAAGTTGTGCACATAAAGTAGAAAGGACATAATGAGGAGGGGATTGACACATCAAGGACCCTGGGATGTAGGGGAACCTACACCCCAAACCAATCAGGAAATGAATACAGAAATGTGGATACAACTCAGTGTAGACCACCACCAACAGACTAGTAGACTGATGGAGGAACATCAACATCAAACGAGTATACTGCTGAGTACACTGCAAAAGCTACATAAAGAAATGGTTTGGGTAAGCAACGACAATGAAAGACTGATGCAATAATAGGAGAGGGTACTCAAGATCCTTTCTGACAAGAAGAATCAGGGAATGGTGAAAACCAGTCCTAAAAGGGACACTCAGGGAGAAAATGAATGACAAGGACAAACTAATGACAAAACTAATGATATACTAGAAGGGAGTCATTCACAATGAAGTAATAAGAAAAAAAATTATAATGAAGCTGAATCTGGGAACGTGTCCAATCAACAAGAGATAAAGAAACAAAAAAGTGGAATGATAGTGTGAGTTCTGAAAAATAAAACCACCTAATTTTGATGGGGAAGTCAAAGAAGTGGTTTAGGCTTGCTTAATTAATTTAACAAGTACTTTCAGGTTTATGAATATAACAATAACCTCAAAGCTTGTTTGGCCATTTATTAGTTCAAGAAGAAAGCTACCCTCTGGTGGGAGGAAGTTAAAAATGTTCGAAGTGTTGAAGACCAGAACGTGACATGGGATGAATTCCAGCAATATTTCAAGGATAAGTATTTAACAAAAAGTTTCTATGATGAAAAGTCTTAGGAATTTCATGACTTAAGACTGAGACAGATGACAATGGACGAATTCATAATCGAGTTCACATCCCTATTAATATATGTGCCTTACTTGAGAGATGAGAAGGCTACAGTTAAGAGATTTTTGAGCAGTCTACCTTCTGACATGAAGGAACGAATCAAATTCATGAATCCAAGGAAAATGGAAGAGGAAATTCGAAAAGCACGAATGTGATACCAATAGTCCAAGGCGAAAGGAGAAATAGGCAGAAGTTGGCCACCAAAGAAAGGATAGAAAAATAATTCAAATTATAAAAATACCAGGTCTAGTAATTTTAAGAATTCTGCAAGTAATTCAGTAAGTAAGAAGTTTGGAAGAAATCATTAGAGAACAAAATGGCCTACAGAAGAGCGACCCATAGAGGATTTCAGTAAGCCAAAACGTGGACAAACCAAAAAACCTCCTCTACAATGCTGGGGGTGTGGCTAGGCACACTATTACAAGAACTACCCTCAGCGGGGAAGAAATGAAACAACAACCAACCTGCAAGAAGCCTCTACGGTGGGGGATATGGCCCGAAATATAACCAGAATTAATGCAGCTCTAGAATAACGACAAGAAAACTACCATCCAAAAGTTATATAATTAGAAGTTAAGTTATTTTCATGCACTGTTTCTATTTTGGTTAACCCAAGTGCCAGTTTAAATTATGTAAACAACCAAATAGGAGAAAATTGTAGCTTACGAAGTCATAAATTAAAAAACCCCTGGCTAGTATAGCTAGCTACTGTGACAAAGAGAAGAGTTTGTGCCAAGGTTCCAAATTTTTCTTTGGAAATTGGAGAACAATAACTAAATGTAGAACTGAATATTATACCTTTGGGATCCTATGACATACTATTCGGTATGGACTATTTAGAATGACACTGGTATCTGGTGGATTGTAAGGAAAATATTATATACTTCAGAGCGGAGGATGGGACACACCAAGAATTACAAGGAATTAAGAAACCTTTACAATTATGTCCCATTGATGGGCCTCTAAAGTATACATAAAATAAGTCCCATCTAACCTTTCTTAGGCCCATCTAACCTTCCTTATGAACATAAACGATATATCAAATATTTCCTTCTACGCTTAATAGTGTTTTCCTATGCTTTAATATGTTCTTAGGAAGGTCTAAAGGTAATTGCATATTTGTGCCCAATATTGGTTATATTTTTAGAATATTGTGAGAATATTGGTTAGATTATGAAGATTTGGAGAAGGAGATAATTTAGAGATTTTCTCCCTGCCACTGGAAGATCAATATTAAAGAATAAATGAGCACAATGTCAGGAAATTATGGGGAAATATTGGAGAGATTCAAGGGATTTTTCCACCCTCATTAAATATAAAAGGTAGCCAAGAAAATTAAGGATGAAGTGACCTCACTCTATGGTTTACTTGGAGTCAAAATGGACTCAATCACTCTTTTCTTGGGATTTGTTGGTAGCTTCCATGTAGAATAAATAAAGCAGAGATAGAGCTAGGAAGGGATTCGATTCCATTCAGAACTTTTCCTGGAAGCTATTAAGATTTTTATTATTGTACTCAGTGATTAAGCTTTCAGAAATGTAACGAGGCTATTCTCTTTGTGAAATGACCAGACTGAATCCATTTTACTGATTTGGTTCCAGAGAGTTGAACTCGTGGATAGGGCCGAACCCATGTGCCTCAACTTCTCTACTATTTTTATTCTTTTCTTTCTGCCATTTAGCTAGTTTTATTTCTGATATTTTCATTGCGATTATATTTTTTTTTTGCAAATTTAATTTTCTTATCTACGCTATAGAATAGATTATGAAATCCATAAAACTATGAGGCAACATTTCCCTCTCACCTTTGTTGATAGAGCTCGAGGACGCTAGAACTTCCTGTAGACCAAAAATGATTTATTTTTATGATTCAATGCTTCTCAAATTAGAGTAGAGTATAATAAGAGTTCCAGTATTTCTTCCACTATGTTATCACACATTTTGTCTTTTTTTCCATGCACGAATCCACAGGTTTTTTTGCGGGTAATCAATATTAAATTTCTAGAGAAGTTCACCCTCCTCTTCCTATTTCATTTTCCACATTTTGTTTCACTCTTCCAAACACCTCTGTTACACTCTATTCCCTCCTTCTTCTTTTATCATAGTTGTCACCCTTTTTATTCACAAAATTCTTGAAAAAACATTAAAAGTTTGACCTCCGCCCTTGCTCTTCGAACCCCCGCTCACCGTACCTCGCTCATCACAAATTACAGATATTTTATGTTCTCTAGTATTGCTCTCCCATTCCAATCCTCGATTGCGATATTTCCTTTCGCCTTACCTTTACCACTTATCAATAAAAACTAACTTCATAAACATTAGAACTCGGTCCTTTTTTTATTCAAAGACTTACCACAATCAAAAATCTCATTTCTCATTTGATTCTCATAATAATTACTACTCTTGTTCACCGATTTCTATATTATTTCCATACGCGATATTATTTTTGTACTCTGCCATGTCACCCGTCGCATATTGCATTTCATATTTCACTCCCGAAAAACACTTCCTCTACTCTCCAGCTTTGCAGTCTTGCGATTTCGATGTCACATGTCGCATCTCTCACTTCCATCACATTGCATTTCTCTCCTTTCCAATTGCATTTCGCATTTTTCTCCCACTCCCGAACAACACTTCTGCTACTCCTCCAACTTTGTGATATTGTGAATTGCAATATAACATATTTCATATCACACTTCCATCCTCCCATTGAAATTCCACCATCGCACTTTTCAAAACTTCCCTCTCCAAATAATTTTTGCGATATGATAAGTTTTAATGAAGTCTAAATCCCTCTTTCCACCTCTAAGCCTTTTCACATGTGTTAAGCCTTCGATTATCATCTTTATCCCTTTTTCCTCCAAACTGCAAGCAACACTTTTTCAAGTTTAGTTAGATCATGAATAGTTTCATGGTTAGAAGCATGGTAGCATGGTAGATAGATAATAGGATAAGTAGAGTGCGTTTAGCCTTTTGGTCCATTAAGTCTGGTTAGGATTATTTTCCTTTCCTTCTATTTCTTTTCAGCAATTTAGTTTAGTTTTCCTTCTATCATTTCCTTTATGCAATTTAGTTTAGTTTCACTAAAGTGTGATAGACTTCAGCGAGAAACTGTAGAAGTAGCACCCTTTCATAGAGGGGAAGAGGATGACATGAGTAGAATGCGTCTGCTATGTATATAGCATTGTCACCTCTAAGTTTGTATGAACCCTAGGTTGATAAAGTAAAGTAGGGCAGTAGCCCCTTGGAGTTGCAACACTCTTCTTGCAATACCATGGATGACCACTTTTTCACGCCATTTTCAGGAAGGTGTCTAGTAGATGCTTTGATTCTATTTTAGCATTATTTTATGCTTTTATTTTTCATTTTTTTTCCAAAATATTGAAAAATACACAAAAATATGATTTTCATGCCACAAAGGAGTAGGGATACTCAGAAATTTTTTAAAAATATTTCTCTAATACAAACCCCCACATTTGACCATGCGGTGTAATAAGAACCACATCACCATACACTTTTGAAGGTAGAAGAGATGGATGGATATGATGACAATGAAGAACTTATTGGGTTTCCCATTCAAGATATTGACATCAGTGTACATAGGAATAACATCCCTCCATATTTCCTTCCCAACTTCCATGGTATGAGGATAGAGGATCTAGAAACATTTCTCTTTGAATTTGAGATACTTTTTAGATCTGATGGATACTTATCACACACTGAAAAACTAAGTTTTTTTACTGGAAAATTGAAGGATGAAGCTCTTAAATGGTTCATGAGTCTAGTTACTTATTCAATAAGATCACAAAATGATATGAAAAATATATTTCTATGAAAATGTAAAAACCATGCTCTTAAAGAAGAAATTTTTAGAATGAATCAAAAATAGGATGAAATCCTTGAAGATCTCATAGATAGGTTCATGTTTAATGTTAAGAGGGAAAAATTGCATCATTTAGTATTTGACACACTAAAACCCTCTTATTTAGAAAAATTAGGGATGAATGGGTTGATCTCCTTAATCTCATGAGTGGAGTATATGTATACCAATTGTTATTTTAATAAATTTGTGAAACATGGAAGTGCATATCAAGAGGAAGGGAAAGAATAAGTAAATCCACCTCAACATTGGTAAGGAAAGATGAACTTGGAAATTTTCTTGACAACTTTAAAACATAAATTACTAGCAATCTAAGTGAACAAGTAGAAATTTTAAGAATGAAAAATGAGCAAAAAGAAGATGCTTATATTTTTGTTATCCATGTAGAATCATATGGTACTAAATGTTGTCCATCATTCCCCACGTTTAAAGAAGTTTACTAGGAAGATAATGGAGCAAGGAAATCACCAAAGAAGCCATGTTATGTAGCTCCAAGGAGACCCTGGAAGCCTAGTCAACTTGATATTATGCAATGACCCATTTCACAATTTCAAGATTATTCTCATCAATATCAAAGTAATTGGGACACACTCCCTCCTTGGAAACCTTGGCCATCTCCACCCCAAAACCAATCTTGCCAACATCGTTGGTAAATGAACTTATTGGGAAAATACACAATGTCCTCAATATTTCCCTCCATATCCTCCATACCCAAATCCATGCTATCCCTACCATCCACCTACACCACAGCAATAGCCTCAACCAAATCCATCTCATATATCTGCCCCCACTCAACTACCTATACCACCATTTCCAAACCCATAAAATGAAGTAACTCAACTCACTTACAATGTTAAGGTACAACACTTCCAAACATCTCCTCTTGATCTAGATGGTATTCATTTTAGTTCAAGAAAGGTATTACGAAGAAGATATTTTCTTAATGTCATTGAAGGACAACATCAAGAAGAAGAAGATACAAATGAGGAGATCAAAACATCAAGGGATGCACTTGATAAAGGGATGACATCAAAATCAGATGTTGATAAAGTTTCCTCTTGTTTACCAGCATTTCCTCCATGTGTTCAAGAGAACAATCAACAAAAAGATGAATATTTGAATGTCATAATATAAGAGGAAATCCAAGGTGATCCATTGGACTAGGGGCATCACAACTATATTGACATATGGTTCCAAACAATCATTAAGTTATAACATCACACTCTTCTCCAATAGTACTTGATACAATCCCAATCAAAGCAATTCATCTCTCATATTCATGTACATGTCAAAGCATGTATTCTAAGTGTGCACATGATTTTATCTATCATCTTGATGTGTACATGTTTCCTCTGGAAGTATTCCTATACTTAAAAAAGGTTTTGTTTTTTCAATTAAAGTAGGAAATTGAAAAAAAGAAAAAAAGGGAAAGAATAAAATCTCAGGTGAAAACCTCTTTTGAGGCATTTTAGATTGGCTCACTGATTGAAAACCTCCATGGGGTGGTCATTAGCTTGAAAAAAAAATATCCTAGGTAAAAGCCTCCTTTGACGTGCCTAGGCAGACCTACCAGTTGAAAACCTCATTAAGGAAGCTAGTAGGCCTTAAAAAAAAGAAAAATAAAAAAGGAAAATGCATTTCTCCATGTATCTCTCTCGAATGAATATAGGTGCTCTCCAACCTTTGCAAGAAGAAAACAACAAGTTGGCACAAAATGAAAATTTGGTCAACACTTTAGCTAAAGGTTGTCAAACTTGGACTTCCTCCTCCTATGCTCAGATGCTCGAAAAGGACCTCAAGAATATCACCACATATAGATTCAGTAGTAGCTTCAATATCACCTGAAAAAACAAATCAATGGTAAGGCTCATGTATGCAATAATATAACCGTTTCCTCGAATCTATCTTAGCTTGGGAAAACATTAAAAAGTGTGAGAAGGGAAGCTTTTTTAGATAGCCAAAATCAGTAGCAGAGCAACCTCAACCTTATCTAGCGACTAGCCTCACTTTTTCCACCAAAATGAGGAACAAGACAAAAGTAAAAAGGACTTGAGAAAGTGGGTAGTAAGCAGTTCATTGTAATGGAAGATAAGGAGTGCCAAGTGGTAACCATTTTATTATATTTTTTTATTCTAGATTGTCTATCCTTATGGTCCCATCGCATATGTCTTTCAAGAACATTCTTATAATTTTCACAAATCAATGACATTATTCATTATAATTTATTAATAATTAATTATAAATATACAAATTATAGATTTTTGCTTATTTCATAAAAATTTTGACATTTTTTTTCAGATAGCTTTTCAAAAAAGGAGGTAAGAAATAAAATTTCTTTTTCAATTAAGGGTTTTTATAATAAGGTTGTATGAAAATATTAGTATTGATTAATCAACTGCAATATGTAAGTTAATGAAAGAGATGTCTTATTATTTTTTAGCATATAAATTGATAAGTTAGAAGAGTGTTTGGAAGAAGCTCCATTATAGAATTGGTTTCTCAATATTAAATGAAATACACCTTGTCATATCTTCCTTATGTAAGAAATTCATTCACCCATTGAAAACATGTCTCTCACAAAGTATCTTATGTATAATAAAAAGTTAAACAACATGGAAAACAAGAGCATTCTTGAAATTATATTACAAGAAAGATAAGTTAAGAATTATATTTCTTCCTTATGGAAAGCACACACTATGAATATGATGTGTGTGTTAAGAATTATATTTCTTCCATATGGAAAGCACACACTATGAATATGATGTGTGTGTATTTGATATATATATATATTCTCCAAATAAAAATATAATGTCCTCTATAATAAAAAAAATAACAATGAATATACATGTCTGATTAGTACCTTAGGTTAGTTCATATTATCACTATAGATTCATCTTAATCACAGATAAGGATAAACAACTCTTTTGAGGTGAAAACCATATATATATATATATATATATATATATATATATATATATATATATATATATATATATATATATATATATATTATATTCTTAGAAAAAATAGTTCGTATTCCTTCTTTCAATATAAAACTTTTTATTTTTAATAAGAGGAAAGAAAAATATGTAATTTATTTCTCAAAATAAAATTATATGTCAAAATTTTCATTAGTATTTGTCTTATAAATTTATAATATATTATCTTTTTGTAATATTATATATATACATTTCATCTCTCTTATTATATATTTTTGTATATATGAAATTGATATTCATATAAATTAATACTAATTATATATAATAAATTCAATGAGTGTATTATCAATTTATAAATTAATAATAATCTTAGAATCTCAGAAAAAATATTTGGGATTCCTTTCTTCACACATCAAACTTTTTCTATACTTTCCATTTTTAATAAGAGGAAAGAAAAATATGTAATTTATTTACTGAAATAAAATTATATCTCAAATGTTACATTTTTATTGTACTACTATTTGTCTTATAAATTTATATTAGATTTCCTTTTTATAACATTATATATATAAATTTTGTCTATTCCATTATATACATAATTAATGTTAATATAAATTATTACATATAATAAACTTAATCACTATAATATCAATTTATACATTAATAAAAATCTTAGAAAAAATAATTGGTATTCCTTTATTCACATATCACACTTTTCTGACACTTTTCTTTTTTAATACGAGAAAAGAAAAATATATAAATATATAATTTATTTATAGAAACAAAATTATATGTTAAATGTTGCATTCCAATTTGTGTGATAAATTCATAATATATTTCCTTTTTATAACATTATATATACATTTTTGTCTCTGCCGTTATTTACTGGTATTAATATAAATTAATATTAAATATATATTTTAAAATCAATATCTATAATATCAATTTATAAATTAATAATAATTTTAGAATGTTTAAAAAAAGGTTGGTATTGCTTTCTTCACCTATCAAAATTTTTGGATATTTTTCATTATATGTGAAATGTTGCATTTCTATTTATCAAATAAATTTAAAATATATATTTTCTTTTTATAATATTTGATATATACATTTTGTTTCTTTGGTTATTATATTTATATATATACATTTTTCATTTTCCATTATTTATTTATATATATATATATATATAATTGACATTAATATAAATTAATTATTATTAATATTGAAATAAAATATTTATATTTTGCATTGAGATATTTTTAAATAAAATATAAGAAATATATTTCTTATAATATTTTTTTATTTTAGAATTATTGAGAAATGGAATGAAGCTAATCTCTGTAGCACATGGTATTTGGTGGGCTAGGGTTTTCTTATCTGCCCTAATTTATTTTGCAAATCTTAGATAGATGCATGCTTTTTTCAAGGGTAACATTATTTGTGGACAATAGGTGGATGTTGCTTTGACTGAGATTGAACCCTATAATATTGATGTACCTTTTTGTGAGATTTGGATTCGTTCCAAACTATTTTGCTAATTTTGTTTTAAAAGAGATTATATATTTATTTATTTTAAATGAAATTAAATAAATGAACATGGTTATTCTATTTTGAATAAAAATTAATTATGGATTTTTTTCCATAAAAGACTGATGCTAAAGTATTCCAAGATGTGAGAGTAGTTGGGCAAAAGAAATTAAAAACAATTACCTTTCCTCTGAGAATAAAAGGTGCATCCCACTGAAGAAAAGGGGTTCTGTGACAGAAAGAAAAATAGTCAAAAGCAATTAAAAACAATTACCTTTCCTCTGAGAATAAAAGGTGCATCCCACTGAGGAAAAGGGGTTCTGTGACTCAAAGAAAAATAGTCAGATATAAAGGGAGAGAGTCAATCTGGAGCTGGTGGTGACTAATGGAAACTCAAGAACCTTAAATTCTGGAAAGAAAAGAGTACTTGACTGGGGTTCTTGAGGTGTCAACCAGAATTACTGCTAAATAGACCTACTCTAGTGTAGAGCGCAGGGGGAGACAAAGATGTAATAGGTTGTCTCATGGTAGGGAGGACAACATTAGCAGTTTTCAAAGTGAGATAAGTAAAGAGTCTGCTTGAAAAGTAAGGAATAGGAAAAAAATGTCCATGAAATTCCTATTTAGACAAATATATGATTTTGTAAATAATGAAAAAGGAAATTAAAGTTGGAAGAAGTAAATGTATTTATCAATTTCTTATTTGGTTATAAGAATTTGTTTATAGTTTAATAACAGGAAACTATGCCTCCTGATTTACATACGTATTTGATATATGGAGAATGGTAAGATTAGTAACCCGTTGGTAAGGATTTAAATTTATACCTTATCCTTAGAAAAAGGGTACTTCCTTTGGTATAAGGGAAGTCTAGTTTTAGCATATAGATAGAGGAAACACACTCACAATAAAACTACACAACTTGTATTAAGGTAGAAAATTGTTAGTTTAGTCTAGAGTAGAAACCCTGGACAGAACAAGTCATTTCATTTCACTATTCTATGCTATACACAGACAAGAGTTACAGAAGTAACTCAGAGGACATGATGGTCCAGACGTTAGTTTACATTATTAACTGGAGCATAGAAAATTCACCAACATAAATAGAATAAAGTAAACAACATCTATTTTCTCATAACCTTTATGATACTTCTTTTAGAAGGAGATATGACCAAAAACATTAGTAAAAATTCTTATAGTCATGAGTATAAGCCTCAGAAAGACTTAATATATATATATATATATATATATATATATATATATATATATATATATATATATATATATTATTTAAAAGAAGAAAAAATCATACCACGCCGGTAGGAGAAATTATAGAGATAAATGTAGATAACCAATAATAAACTAAAAAAATATAAATGTACTGAGAAAAAAAAATAAAGTATATATCTCAAAACATAAATTCGGAGTCCTGAATACATAACTATATACAACCAAAATAGAGGAGATAAATTAATAATGATCAAGCTCTATGCCGAAATGAAGGTAATAGGCCAAGTTTCGTAACAAAAGAACAATGTGAATATACAAATAACAACTCCATCAGGTTAAGAAAAATCCTTCTCAGGTTAGACCTGAGAATCCCTTGCTTATAGCTATGATAAAAATCTGAAAAGGGGTAATTTTATACAATTAACACAACCCTTAGACTAGGGCAAGGCCCACTATAAATTCACCAAAATCGAAAACTCATAACAATAATAAATATTATAAATGAAAGAGGATGCTACGAGTTCTCAAAAATAATATCTAGAGAGAAAGACAAGAGTGGTTTTGCATCTAAGGTCATCCACCAAGCTCGGGAATCCATGCACCTGTGTCAGCAATGTTAAGACGACATTATGAAGACAGAATGGACACTAATTTGCAAGATTTATTTTGACAGGAATCGAAGTCATAGCTGCATGAGCACCAAATTGTATTAAGGCGTACTCTGAAAAAAATCTTGAACCGAAATAACTAGAAAAGACTACATTAAGACAGGGCTCAGTATGTCTTACCTCAGCCATGAAGTTTGAGGTTGTCCGACGTCGAATCCCTACGTGGATATTCACAAGACAAAGGTACACATCAAACCACATGGTTGGTAAAGAAACACAATAATTCCTTAAATATATATGGCAGATTGTTGTTTAACTTACATGGGGTTTGTTGAAGCCGAAGGTTTGAAGTAGACTCTGGCGAACAGAAAACTGGAAGCCTCATCAAGGGCTTACACCATAGAAGAGTTGAAAAAGCATAAACACTCAGAATTAATCCTTGAACCCGCTACCCGGAGGACCTAATGGAAAGATGAGGTGAAAATAAAAAATAAGTGTTACAGAAACCTAAAACGCAGAATAAAATGATGGATAGACTACACAATCACCTCTTAAAAGAATCAGACAGGAGATTCGTCTCAATACATGGTCATAGGGAACAAGGAATGCAAGTTTTCTGATTGTGCGAGCAAGAAACCAGGGAACAGTAGAGGTGGCAGAAAAGAGGTTGTAGAGTAGGCACCTCCAGCCTCACAAGAGCTCATGAACAAAACAGTTAGGGCTAGAAATGTTTTCAATACCCTAACCCAGTACCAAACAATCTCAACCATAGATTTCACACCATAGATCCTATTAGAGTCGGTATCTTCATCCCTCCATCAGAGATCAAATTTCTCTTGTTGCATTTCATTTTAGGTGTCTCATTCAATTCAGTCAGCTGCATTCCATTAGGAGCATGGATCATTTGACGGTAGAGTCTTTTCACTCATATCCCTCATGTCATGTACCTGCTGGTCCATGTCTGTTCATCAAAATCATTTACATTCATGTTTTGTCCCTTGGTCAACAAAGAGTCATTTTAGGGTTTCAGTCTCATTAAGTCTAGGGTTTCATTAATTTAGTCTTCAAAACGACTAATAATGTCAGCAGGCACATGAGGGAGGTTCGAAATAATTTTTCATTGCAAAAATTTCATCATCGTAATGCTTGATAATGATTCTTCTTCAAAACTCTGTTTTGAAGCAAAATCGTCAATTTCATCCTTTGTAGTAAATGTAATGTAATTTTCAAAGTTTTTTCAGTTGTAAATTTCTTCAGGCGCAACCCTGGTCACCTTTGCCAAAATCCCATGCCAGCTATCCCTACAAAGATAGAAAAGAAATTCATCATTCAGCTAAAAAATAAAAAAGGAAACAAAAACAAAGTTATGTGAAAAGTGCCAAAGTCTGCAACATTACAAAAGTGGGTTTTCTAAATAAAAAATCAAAATCCTTTGTATATATAAGATATTTTCATATTCAAAAATCCATTTGCAAGAAAATTCATCAAAGAGCCAAGTCAAATTGTGGAGGAGGGTGAAATAGTGTTGGAAGGCCGAGACTGTGGGTGAATTTACAGGCGCGGTGCACTGGGCGTTGGGCGCGACGGACTGGCTGAGCATGGCGCATAAGGCCGCTCACCACTGTGTTAATTTGAACTTGCATGGCGCACACAGAGAGCACGACGCACTGGGTTATGCGCGCGGCGCATTGGCCCGAAAAACAAAATTTGTTGCCATTTCCCTCAAGTTTCAAAATTAAACGGTCTCCTCTGCTCCAAGTAAGTTCAAGTCATCTTGCAATTGCTATTGATCAGTGTTTGGTGTTGTTTGGAAGAAGGAATATAATATTTTGAATGCCAAAATTATAAACCCTATCCTCTTGTTAAAAATTGTTCCCTTAGGGTTTTAAAATTGGTGTTTTAAAAATAGTTTTGTGCCAAACTTGTTCATTCCTCACTTATCAACCCTCCCTCTCACTATTATACTATCAAATACAAGCCCATTTCCCTATCCCTAAGTCAGTTCATTTCCTATCATTGTCCCTTTCCCATTTCACTTGTAAAAAATTCCCAAACCCCAAGTTCCCCAAACAGTCAAGTAACTGTCCATTGTTCCTACATTTGTCAAAATTCCAAAAGGAAAATTATCACTTGACAAGACCCCATTGTCCCCACTGTCCTATTTCTCCCACAGTCCCTTCCCTTTTGCACATATTTGGCAATTCAAACAAAGCACCAAATTCTCATTCTTCATTAACCTTGAGTACCATGGAGACAGACACTGATACATCATATGACAGAGATAGTGATTCTACCACTGAGCTTCATGCACCGAGAAGGCCTCATAAAGGTGGCAAACATGTGAGAGAAGAGCCCACCTCATTGACTCAATTACAGGCTTGCCCACTTGCCATGGCATGTTTTCAAGAGCAGTCATGCTATCATTATTGTGAGATGATTTCTAGGATTCATCCTCATCAGAATTTGGCTCGTTTGTTTGTATTGCATTTGCATGATGGTCAGGTAACTCTTGCTAGTGTAAATTTCACTTCGACACTAGAAACCATCTCTCGAGCAACAGGAATACCGAATGTGGGTGAACAGTGGAACAAAAGAAAATAGGTAGACAGAGTGCATTATGAACCATACATCAGGCCAAGCTATGTGAGGCAGCTCAACAGGGTGTTCCCATTTTGGCTCCTAAAGTAATCCTATGCGCCTTTGATGAAACTTATTTTCAGATACTTCAGTTGTGAGGGCCGGTTTTCACGCCTCTATGCCTACCACATCAGATTATTGATGCATTTCACTAGATTTAGGATGATGAAAATACCTTATTTCATGTGCCGGAATATCGAGAGGATGACCATGCTTGTGCAGAAGAAAACTCCCGAGCTGCAGTACAACAGTATTTATCACTATGCACTCATCAAGATCGTGGTTGTACATCAACTTGGATCACACGGCATTTCATAGGAGGATTTCATTTCCCGTGATTTCTTCACAGTTCCTCAGGTTCCTCCATAGGTTGTTCATGAGCCGAGTGAACCTTCACATCAACCTGAAGGTCATGAGACAGAGCCTATTAGTGTGCTAGTGTTTGTTACTTATCAGAGAGGCACCAGACTATTATTTGCAGCAGCCCGACGAGTACTATCTCCACCCAGGGTGGAAGGGGTCTCGTTGCCATTGTCAGCAGCACAGGTACAGGTACAAGACAGAGGTAAGAGGCCTATGCAGGATGAGGGCTCTTCAAGAGGCCAGGATACTGATTTCATATTGATTGATGAGGATTTGAGCTCTCCAAGCTCAAAGTTGAGAGAGATCATTCAAGAGCAGAAGGCGGAGATTGACACCTTGACCGACAAGTTGCAAAGAGCTCAATGGATCATAAACTACCTAGAGCAGCGAAAAAAATAGTTAGAAGACCAGCAAACAATCATGGAGTTGCAAAACATCCGTGAAAACCGGAAAGCTGCCCAAAGAAGCCAATACGAGATGACACCCATTGAGCGTGAGATTGAGGCTGATAGAGAGACTTGGCTTGACAGGGTAAATATACATCCTGAGAAGATGTTGGAGAAGGAAAACAAGGAAAATAACATCTCAGGCACATGAAGAACCACTATTGGGCGTGAAATCACGTTTACAAAGCGAGGATCAAAATCCTGAAGGCAAGGCTAAGGAGGGTACTAAAGCGTCGTAAAATGCATGATAGACACCAAATTTTGGCCGAAGCTTCTTTGGCCCAGCATAGTGCTTGATGGTGGACATTTAGCCCAAATTTCAAGAAATTTGGGAAAAATTTTGTCAATTTTGAATTTTTGGGCCTAAACATAGATTTTCCTGCCCGACGCATAGCGCCACTTGGCGCGCGCTTATAATTGTCAGCTCTTCTGGAGGAAAGCTTTGCATTTCTAGATTTTTCATCAAAATGTATGCATGCCTATGAATTACCTAAGGATTTCATCAAGTTCTAGGTTGCCTAAAGGGTCAAAAACACCCTAAAAATGGCCTTTCTGCCACTTTTTGCACACACAGGAAGCAGTGTTGGGAGATTTGACTTTTGGAGGGGCAAATGGAAACCAAATCCAGAAATTCCACTTGGGTTAGAAAGTAGACAAGCAGGAATTTCCAACGAGCTATCCTGCACTCAATTTGGACTTCGGGAAGGCCCTCAAAATGAGCCTCAAACTTGTGTTACGCATAGAGATTTCAGGCACAGAGGATAGGGAAATTTGGCCTATTTTTCACTCAGCAGCTCAGAATTTCGCCTAGTTTTGGCTATTTTGACTTTTTCATGTAACTCTTGGTGTAAATTGATGTAATTTCATGACCATGATGTAATTTTGGCACATTTTTACTCATATTAGTGGATTCATTCACCAAAAAGTGAAATGTAAGTGAATGAATCAGTTTCCTATCATATAGAGGCAAGTTGTTTCATTGCCTATTTTCCAGTTCCTAGTTTAGATATGGTTGAAACAACTCCTAGAATGATGAGCTCGACCCCTAGAGGCATGGGAATGAGTTAGGCTTGTCTATATCATGTAGTTCTTCATTCATTTTCAAGGTTGGACACTTGGGATTGCTTGGCACTTCATTGTACATTTCATCTCTGCAATTTTGGCAAAGGAATAGACGAGGGTTTGCAGCACTCTTTGGGATCCATGTGGCTCTGTGTTTTGATGGTGTTTTTCTCTATGTGACTATAAGTTTATTGATGTTTATGTGTATCACTTCCCTTCTCCTTTCTTCTTAAATTAAACAAATGAGTTATAAAGGTGGAATTCATTAGATTTCTTTGCTCTGCCTTCAGTTTGTTTAATTTTCCATGTTTTCATCCATTTGAAGAGGATTCTTAAAAGCCTCTTGCCCTCTTCAGCTCCTCACCGGTCTGAACTATCCATTCATTCAATCCAAAGCATCAAAACAATTACCTTCCTTGCCCCATTCAGAACTCTGCAAAAACTAGGCCTCATCCCCGAACCCAAAACTTCCTTTCCCTTTGTTTCCAAAAAAACCCCCAAAATCAAAATAAAACTCCTTTACTTATATACCTAGCCTAAAATAATCTTTTATTTCAAGTCATCTCAAGCCCCTTCGATTATATTTGCTGATATTGACCCGGAGAGAGCCCTCTCCTGTTCTGGTAGGGCTAGCTACTAGACTGAGTGTGGTTTGATGTTACCCTAAAATATGCCTTCTTTCAGCCTGAGGTAGATTTAGGCAATAACAGATCCAACGAGTGAAGGGTATAAAAATGTCATAAAAGTGTAATGTAAACTAAGAGGGGAATATTTTCAAAGTACAACGCATCATATCCAATCCCAAATCATTTAACACCTGACAGGGGTAGGTTAAAAATGTTCAATCGAATTCTTTTCGAATGTAATGTTAAGCTCAGAATAATAAATTGAAAAATTAGGGTTGTCAGAACTGTAGCCTAATCATTTCGTGAATATGAAAATAAACTTAGGATAGGTTATAAAGATAGGGTGTCGATTGATGAAGCTCAGATATGGTATATGCCTAAACACAGGGTTAAAAAGACATGTATAGGAATTCTAATGTGAGCATTCGAATTATATAACATAGACATATGGTAATCAAAACTGTAATTACAATATCTATTATTAATGTTAAATATTTAACCTTTCTTAGATTAAAAGGAATCCTGAAAACAAGGGTTAAAGTATTTTTTTTTCTTTATGTATATTAATGTTACGAGTAGTATTAGAGAAGCATTAATACGTTGGCACGCAAATGGGTCACTTAAATAATAATCGTTCCGTGTAAAATTGTGCACATAAAGTAGAAAAGACATAATGAGAAGGGGATCGAGGCATTAAGTACCCCGAAATGTAGGGGAACCTACACCCCAAACCAATATGGAAATGAATCCCAAAATGTGGATATAACTCAGTGTAGACCAACACCAATAGACTAGTAGATTGATGGAGGAAGATCAACATCAAATGAATATACCGCTAAGTACAGTGAAAAATATACATGAAGAAATGGTCTGGGTAAGGAGCAAAAATGAAATATCGATGCAAGAATAGGAGAGGGTCCTCAAAATCCTTTCCGACAATCAGAATTAAGGAATGGTGAAATCCAGTCCTTAAGGGGACACTGAGGGAGAAAATGAATGACAATGACAAACTAATGAAAAAACTAATGATAGAATAGAAGGGAGTCATTCACAATGAAGAAATAAGAAAAAAAATTATAATGACGCGGTAATGTGTCCAATCAGAAAGAGATAAACAAACAAAAAAGTGGAACTACAAAGTGAGTTCCAAAAAATCAAACCACCTAATTTTGATGGGGAAGTTGAAGAAGTGGTTGAGGCTTAGATAATTGATATGAACAAGTACTTTCAGTTTTATGAATATAGAAGTAACCTCAAATATTGTTTGTCCATTTATTAGTTGAGGAAAAAAGATACCCTGTGGTGGGAGGAAGCTAAAAATGTTTGAAGTGTCGAAGACTAGAACATGACATGGGATGAATTCCAGTAAAAAATTCAAGGATAAGTATTTAACAAAAAGTTTCTATGATGGAAATTCTCAGGAATTTCATGATATAAGACTGGGACAGATGATAATGGATGAATTCATAACCAAGTTCACATCCTTATTAAGATATGCCCTTTACCTGAGAGATGAGAAGGCTACAGTTCATAGTTTTTTGAGCAGTCTACCTGCTGACATGAAGGAGCGAATCAAATTCATGAATCCAAGGAAAATGGATGTGGAAATTCGAAAAGCACGAATGTGATACCAACAGTCCAAGGTGAAAGGAGAAATAGGCATAAGTTGGCCACCAAAGAAAGGACTGAAAAATAATTTAAATTATAAAAATACTAGGTCTAATAATTTTAAGAATTCTGCAAGGAATTCAGTAAGTAAGCAGTTTGGACGAAATCATCAGAGAAGAAAATGGCCTACAGAAGAGCGACCCATAGAGGCTTCCAGTAAGCCAGAACATGGACAAACCCAAAAGCCTCGTCTGCAATGTTGGGGGTGTGGTGAGGCACACTATTACAAGAACTTCCCTCAACAAGGAAGAAATGAAACAACATCTAACCTGCAAGAAGCCTCTACGGTCGGGGATGTGGCCCGAAATATACCTAAATTAATGTAGCTCTAGAAGAACACAAAGAAGACTACCAACCAACAATGATAGAATTAGAAGGTAAGTTATTTTCATGAATTGTTTCTATTTTGGTTAACCCAGGTGCCATTTTAACTTATGTAAACCCCCCACTAGTAGAAAATTGTAACTTATAAAGTCATAAATTCAAAAACACCTGGCTAGTATAGCTAGCTATGATGAAAAAGAGAAGATTTTGTGCTAAGTTTCCAAACTATTCTTTGGAAATTTGAGAACAATAGTTAAATGTAGAACTAAATATTCTACCTTTGGGATCCTATGACATACTATTCAATATGGACTATTTAGAAAGACACTGGTCTCTGGTGGATTGTAAGGAAAATAGTATAGACTTCAGAGCAGAAGATAGGACACGCCAAGAATTAAAACTAATTAAGAAACCTTTACAATTACGTCCCATTGATGGGCCTCTAAATTAGATATTAAATAAGGCCCACATAACCTTTCTTAGGCCCATCTAACCTTCCTTATGCACATAAAATATATATAAAATATTTCCTTCTACACTTAATAATGTTTTCTTATGATTTAATATTTTCTTAGGAAGGTTTAAAGGTAATTGCATATTTGTGCCTAATATTGGTTATTTTTGTAGAATATTGTGAGAATATTGGGCAGATTATGCAGATTTGGAGAAGGATATAATTTAGAGATTTTCTCCCTGCCACTGGAAGATCAAGATTGAAGAATAAATGAGCACAATGTTAGGAAATTATGGGGAAGTAATGGAGAGATTCAAGGGGTTTTTTCATCCTCCTTAGCTATAAAAGGTATCCAAGAAAACAGAGGAAAATTTTCACTCAATCTATGGTTTACTTGGATTCAAAATGGACTCAATAACTATTTTCTAGGGAGTTGGTGGTAGCTTCCATGTAGAATAAATAGAGCAAAGCTAGAGCAAGGAAGGGATTCGATTCCATTAAGAAATTTTGGTGGAAGCTATTAAGATTTTTATTATTGTACTCCATGATTAAACTTTTAGAAATGTAATGAGTCTATTCTCTTCATGAAATGAGCAGACCGAATCCATTTTACTGATTTAGTTCCAAAGAGCTGGGCTCGTGGGTCAGGGCCAAACCCATGTGCCTCATCTTCTCTACTATTTTCATTCTTTCCTTTTTGTCATTTAACTAGTTTTATTTCTGATATTTTCATTGGGGTTATATTTTTTTGTTGCAGATTTAATCTGCCTATCTGCACTATAGAATAGTTTATGAACTCCATAAAACTGTCAGGTAGCATTCCCCTCTCATATCTTTTGATAGAGACCGAGGGGGTTAGACCTTCCCGTAGGCAAAAAATGCTTTTTTTTTATGATTCGTTGCTTGTTAGATTAGAGTAGAGTACAATAAGAGTTTCAGTCTTTCTTCCATTTTGTTATCATGTATTTTGTCTTTTTTTTCTTGCAAAAACTAACTTCATAAACATTAGAACCCGATCCTTTTTTCTTCAAAGACTTACCACAATCGCAAATCTCATTTCTCATTTGGTTCTTGTAATACTTACCGCTCTTGTCTATCGATTGCGATATTCTATCTGTACGTGATATCCTTTCCATACTCCGCCACGTCACCTGTCGCATATTGCATTTTTCTCCTGAACAAAACTTTCGCTACTCTCCAACTTTGCAGCCTTGTGATTGCGATATCATATATCGCATCTCACACTTCCATCACCCGTCGCAATCGTAAATCCCATCCCATCGCATATCGCATTTCTCTCCCACTCCCGAACAACACTTCCGCCTCTCCTCCAGCTTTGCGATATTGTGAATTGCAATATCGCGTATTGCATATCACACTTCCATCCTCCCATTACAATTCCACCATCACACCTTTCAAAGCTTCCCTCTCCAAATAATTTTTATGATATCATCAGGTTTAATGAAGTCTAAACCCCTGTTTCGACCTCTAAGCCTTGTCACATGTGTTAATCCTTCCATTAGCATCTTTAGCCCTTTTTCCTCCAAACCGCAAGCAACATTTTTTCAAGTTCATTTAGATCATGAATAGTTGCATGTTTAGAAGCATGGTCGCATGGTAGATAGATCATAGGATAAGTAGAGTACGTTTATACATTTGGCCCACTAAGTGTGGTTAGAATTATTTTCCTTTCCTGTAATTTCTTTTTAGCAATTTAATTTAGTTTACTTTCTGTCATTTCCCTTCTGCAATTTAATTTAGTTTCATTGAAGTGTGATAGACTTCAACGAGAAACCCTATAATTAGCACCCTTTCATAGAGGGGAATAGGATGACATGAGTAGAATTCATCTCCTATGTATATAGTACTGTCAGCTCCAAGTTTGTACGAACCCTAGGTTGATAAAGTAAATTATGACAGTAGCCCCTCGGAGTTGAAGCACTCTTGGTGCAATACTAGCGCTCACCACTTTTTGGCACCGTTTTCATGGAGGTGTCTAGTAGATTCTTTGATTCTTTTTTAGCATTATTTTATGATTTCCTTTTTCATGTCGTTTCCAAAATATTGAAAAAAAAAAAACATGATTTTCATGCCTCAAAGGAATACGGATACTTAGAAAATTAAAAAAAATGCTTCTCTAATAAAAAAACCCCACATTTTACCACATGGTGCAGTAAAAACCACATCTCCATACACTTTTGAAGTTAGAAGAGATGGATGAATATGATGACAATGAATAAGATTGTTGGGAAAAAATACTGAGAGGGGGGGGTGAATCAGTATTTACTGCATATTCAAAACTTTCACTTTTTCTTGCTTCTAAAATGCATACGCTACTTTCCTGAACCAGACTTGCGTATATACGCGGATACCCTTTACGAAACTCGCGTATACACAGATATCTATTTATGTCATTAATTCTTCACTTAAATCATTCCTTCATTCATTCATCAGATATTCAATAAGCAGTAAACATGTGCAGTAAGAACATAATAAATCATCACACAAAGCATCACACATGAACACCAGGATTTTTAGGTGGAAACCCAAGTCGGGAGAAAACCACCGCTGCAGTTGCTCAGCCTTCAATATTTTTTTATAGAGAAAACATCTTACAACATATGTGCTGGTGCAGACTCCTACCAGCACGCAGGCACCCACCTGCGCTCGTTTACCAGCCTCTCCTGGAAGGGAGCTCCAACCCCCTGACTCGTTTACCAGCCTCTCCTGGAAGGGAGCTACGACCCCCTGATCTCGTTTACCGGCCTCACCTGGAAGGGAGCTACAACCCCCTGACTGAAGGCTACAACCTTCAGCACCACCTTGGACCACGTTTCATCAATTTTCACACTGGATCCAACCACTTCAATAGAACACAACTTGTAGGCCAAAATTCATCATATTTCCATACCGAACCCTTTCCATACTTTTCAGCTCAACCATACATCATCAGCAGATACATATCAACACAGATCAGATATCAGAAAAACAGCAGAACAGATCAGATATTTCATACCCCTTGCTTCAGCAAACCCTAGTTTGCATACGCTCTTTTACTTCACTGATTTCGCGTATATACGCGCTTCCGTCCACACAAACCGGCGTATACCTCAGTGTATATTTTATTGCGCATACGCGCTTTCTCTTCGCTGAAGCTGCGTATATACGCGCTTCCTCCGCGGCGAAGTAGCGTATAGATCTTCAATCATTACAGAGCAGCATACTTCATCAGATCAGATATTCAGTTCAGATCTACCCTTTTGCTTCAGACATATGTTCACCTGGATGCTCGCCTCATCACGGATCTAAGCCTTCCATAATCAGATCTAGAAAATACAAGGGCAATTCAGATCTAGATCCCCTTCTTCATCATTGGTGCATCATACATTCAGATTTATCATTCAAGTGTAACCCTTTCCATTCAGATATACTTCAGAGAGAAGTATTCATTCAAGCTCAGACATCTTGCACTCCCTCACTCCTCATTTGCACAATGAATTTCTTCTCCTTATATATGATTACCCTTTGTCAATACCATGAGCACCTTTTTCAATACCATGGACCAAAACAATACCATAAGCCCAAAACTATCTGGACGGGGTCAATTAGGCGGATCATTACCCAATACAATGGGTCAATACCATGGTGGTTACCCCTGGTTTTGCACTTTTTGAGCGCTTTTGCCCATACGCGACTTGGCACGTTATTTTCCGCGTACATACGCGACTTCCCCTAGGCCAATCCGCGTATACCAAGAGACATTCTTTTTCATCATACTTTGAGTACATTCTGAAATCCTTTCTTCATTGCCTTCTGTACACACTGTAGAAACATCATATTTTATCAGGAACATATTCTTTTCAAGCACAACTTCATCAAGTTGTCATCATCTTCATCAGGTGGGTTGCCTTTCAAGGACAACACTTAGCATTATATTGTCAACAAACATTATATCATATCAGATTTACATCATTTACTAAGTCCATCAAGTCAAGCATAACTTCATCAGGTGGTTTGCCATCAAGGACAACAAATGTCAACAGTCGCATGTCTTCATCTTCATTCGTGGGTTGCCATCAAGGACAACACTCTGCATCATATTTCCAACAATCTCCCCCTTTGGACTTGATGGCAACCATGATGGTGTTTGGTTACCACAGCAGATAGATACCATGTCACTCTCCCAAATATTTGACATAGATACCATGTCACTCTCCCAAATATTTGACATCATTATCTTCTCTTCATTCAAACACCATGTCACTCTCCCCCTTTGACATCAAGGGCAAAGGGCGGATCAAAAACCAACACTCTCCTCCTTTTCTCCTCATGTGGAAGAAACATTCTGCAGATCTGATATGTGCTGAAGTGGCCAAACTCCCCTTGAGTTCATGCTGAATCTTCAAACATATTTGTCAATGAAGTACATGACTCTATGAACTTCCTATCACCAAGGACTCATACTTACATCAATTATCCATCCACATGGATTTACATATGAGACTCAACTACCCAACCAAGTGGGTTTACAAATTTGACTCAGCTACCCAACCAAGTGGGTTTACAAAAATGACAAGTCCTTACATGACTGAATATTACAATTTTACAACATGGGTCTCCACCAGACCTTTTCATACAAATACAAATATAGCTTTTAAGACCAACACCAGAAAGTCCTCAAGAAAGAGAACATATTTCAGAACCATCATAATGCCAACACTGCATTATACTCAGCAAAGCTAATGCTCCCCCTGAATCTGTGCAACCAAGCAATCTTTCCAAATGATTAAGGCTCCCCCTTAGTTTGTGCATCCTGAAAACTTCCACCAACAAATCATCAAGGCATCTTCATAAAAACATTAGAAACAGAATTATGAGAACTGGAACACCACCAGAGATACCAAACAGTATCAGAGATACCAAACAGCACTGCAGCTGTGCTGAAGAGCGCTAAACCAACCAAAATTTGTCAGCAACCAAACATACACGGTTTTCTGTGCAGGAACTCGCGTATATACGCGACTGTGTTTCATGAAACCCGCGTATCCCAAGCCATCTTCTAAATTTCAACTAGATCTGATTCTTTGTGAGGTAAAGACAGTGTTCAACTTCTTTTGAATGCTTCCCTGGACTACAGATAGATAGAACAATGTAGTTGTGTCTTCAAGTGTCATCCAATGGTTGTAGCAAAGGCACATTAGTAACCAAGCCTTCAGATTCTTTGCACCATCAATACAATCTTTCCAAGAAAGTTTATCATACCAGAACAACAACTTCTCATAAGTGTCAAGCAATCATTCATGTGGTCCACCACCATCCTACATCACCATGACCTTTAAGATTTAACATGAAGCAACATATGTAGGAACAGATCTCAGCCATAGTAACGACTATGCATGAACTATTCTTATCTCTGAATCATAAGACTTCCAATTTTATCCAACAGATAAACTTCAGCAAGCAGTAAACATAGTTCATCTCATCATCATAAACCATGTACCAATTCATCATCATTTGAGCATGAGTATCACAAAAACCAAAGAACAAGCAGTCATATTGCCAATAATGCAATCATTAGTATTCAACCTGCTGCTCCCCCTAAACCAATGCTCTTCCTTAGCTTGCAATCTGAAGCACCTTCAACAGCAAGTCATCAGCAACAATCTCTTCATGATCTGTCCTCATATCTGAAATATAAGACTTTCATAACGAATACTCTTCATTCAACAAGCAAACAGGACTCATCCATAAACTTCAACATAAGATATCAAGTATCATATCATCATCATATAGAACTGATAAATTAAGCTGATACAGAGTCAACACTATAGTTATTATCAGTCAGACTGATGCTCCCCCTGGACCTCTGCTCCAGATCTTCAGTTATCTGATGAATTTTCTTATCATCAATGCATACGCGGTTGTGTCAGCTAGAACTCGCGTGTATACGCGACTTTGTTTCATAGAACCCGCGTATAGAAAGTGAAATATAGAAAATTTCACACCTTCATCTTCTCCTGCAAATTTACCTTCTGTTCCTATCTTTTTCACACCAGATGCTCTGTTAGAAATACATATAACCAGACTAATCAAATCAACCATGAGAGACATCATTCATTGCTCCACCTGTGCCGATACATTACTAGATCTCATAATGTATCTCACATCATTCCTGCAGTCAATCAGAGAAGTAAGCTTCCAGAAGCGGATGACTGCAGTAGGGTCTGAATTCCCTACGTTTCTGGTCGGTCCTCCTTCTTTTTCCAAATTTGCTTGAGCTTTCCAGCAGTGTGCTAAAAATTGTTCACTTTCCCAGATCTGTTCATCCTGCATTCTTTTTCTACATGTCCATACTTATTACAAGCATAACATCTCATGTGGCCAGAAAAATAAGCATAAGAATCATAAAGAGTATTTCTAATCTTCCTCCTTTTGCAATCAGCTGCTTTATGTCCATACATGTTACATGAGAAACAATATCCTCTGAAGAGACTAGAGTACCTTTCTGAGTAGGATCTGTTTGTTTGAGACTGAAACAATCTACTTCTGCAATTTGCTGCAACATGCCCATAGTTATGACATCTAAAGCATTCAACATTATTGAATGATTTCCTTTGAGAATTCATGACTTTTGGTTGACCTTTTGTTTCTTTCAACACTTCAGGTTTTGCATTGTCTTCCTTTGAATCATTAGCATTTCCTTGTGAACTAGATTCTCCTTTGACCGTTTCATGAAAACCAAGACCAAGTTTGATAGAAGGAGATCTTTGATTACTCAGAATATTGTCCAAAATATTAGTATTATCTTGAAACCTCAAAAGTTTAACCTTTTCTTCTAATTTACCTTTGAGAATGTTTACCTCAACCTCCAAGGCTTGACATTGCTTTGTCATGCTTTCTTCTTTTCTTCTTCCATCTTCAACTTGATCCTTCAGATTTAAGATCTCTTCTTTCAGCCAATTTTCGTTTTCTTCACATGTTTGTTCCATCTCTTCATTCTTCTTATTTGATTTTTCCAGATCTTCTTTGAGAGAGATAATTTCTTCTTCAAGGCCTTCCTTTTCAAAGGATTGTATAGGTTCCTCATTTTCCTTACTTGATGCTTCTAGCTCTGCTTGAAGAAAGATGATAGCAGCTTCAAGTCCTTCATTCTTCTTGCTTGATTTTTCAAGATCTGCTTCTAGATCTTTAATTCGATTGGATGCATAAGTATGAAACCTTTGATACTTGTCCATCTGTTCATTCAGCATTTCTATTTGATCTTTCATTTTTGAGATCATCTCTTTATAGATAGTTTCTTGCTTATTGTATGAACTTTGTAGTTCTTCTTCTTTAATCTTGAGAGCTTCTTCTAGATCCTCAACTTTACTTTCACTATCTTTACTATTGTTTGCACAAAAAAGAGTATTACAAGTGGCCTTCTCCTTTTTCTTCTTTTCCATGAGTGCTTGTAGATCTTCGTCGGAATCTGTTTCATCTTCTTCAATTTTTGCTATACATGATTTCTGAGGTATCTCCTTTCCTTGAGTATCCTTCTTCTTTTGCTTCTTAGCCATGAGCACTTTTAGATCTTGGTCAGAATCTTCTTCATCTTCACTGGACACTTCATCATCATCTTCTTTTGCATAATAAATCTTTCTCTTCTCAAATTGTTTCCCTTTACCATGCTTTTCTCTATAAGGACATTTAGCAGCATAATGACCAACTTTTCCACACTCAAAACATTTGAAGGGAAGCTTACCTTTGAATCTTCCAGTACCTAGTTGGAGCTTTTTCACGAAATTCACTTCTTCTTCATCGGATATATAGCTGGATTCTTTGACAACTTCCTTTTCCTTTCCTTTTGTAGATGCCTTAAAAGCAGCTTCTCTTACTTGAGAAGGACCTCCTTGTCTCATTTCAAAAGCAGTCAGAGTGCCATGTAATTGAACAATAGTAAGCGATTGCAGATCTTGCCTTTCTTCAATAGCTAAAACTTTAGAGTCAAATTTTGAAGTCAAAGATCTTAAGACCTTTTCTACCAGAGTAGTATCAGCCATGGTTTCACCCAAATTTCTCATCCGATTTACAATATCATCTAGACAAAGAAAGAAACTGGCAACACTTTCATCACTATGCATCTTCAAGTTTTCATATTCAATTCTAAGAGTTTGGAGTTTTGCACTTTTTACCTTTGTGTCTCCTTCATAGCTTAGAATGATTTTGTCCCATATGTCTTTTGCCGAATGTAGCTGCATCACTTTAGAAAATTCTGATTCTGACATGCTTCCCAATAAGACATTCACTGCTTTGGCATTAATTTCATACTTCTTTCTTTCAGCTGCATCAGTAGGAATATTTGCCGGGTATTGATAACCTTCTTGCACGATTGCCCAAACATCTGCACCAAGACTTTGCAGATATGCTTTTTTTCGTACCTTCCAGAATATCAGATTGCTTCCATTGAATAGAGGTGGCTTTATAGACATCACTCCTTCTTGACTTCCCATTGCTACGGATCTCCTTCAAGCGATCAAGCTTCTGCAGAAGGACCACCCTCTGACACCAATTGTTGGGAAAAATACTGAGAGGGGGGGGGGGTGAATCAGTATTTACTGCATATTCAAAACCTTTTACTTTTCATTCCTTAAAATGCATACGCTACTTTCCTGAACCAGACTTGCGTATATACGCGGATACCCTTTACGAAACTCGCGTATACACAGATATCTATTTATGTCATTAATTCTTCACTTAAATCATTCCTTCATTTATTCATCGGATATTCAATAAGCAGTAAACATGTGCAGTAAGAACAGAATAAATCATCACACAAAGCATCACACATGAACACTAGGATTTTTAGGTGGAAACCCAAGTCGGGAGAAAACCACCGCTGCAGTTGCTCAGCCTTCAATATTTTATTATAGAGAAAACATCTTACAACATATGTGCTGGCGTAGACTTGACCAGCACGCAGGCACCCACCTGCGCTCGTTTACCAGCCTCTCCTGGAAGGGAGCTACGACCCCCTGAATCGTTTACCAGCCTCTCCTGGAAGGGAGCTACGACCCCCCGATCTCGTTTACCAGCCTCACCTGGAAGGGAGCTACAACCCCCTGACTGAAGGCTACAACCTTCAGCACCACCTTGGACCACGTTTCATCAATTTTCACATTGGATCCAACCACTTCAATAGAACACAACTTGTAGGCCAAAATTCATCATATTTCCATACCGAACCCTTTCCATACTTTTAAGCTCAACCATACATCATTAGCAGATACATATCAACACAGATCAGATATCAGAAAAACAGCAGAACAGATCAGATATTTCATACCCCTTGCTTCAGCAAACCCTAGTTTGCATACGCTCTTTCCCTTCACTGATGTTGCGTATATACGCGCTTCCGTCCACAAAAACCAGCGTATACCTCAGTGTATATTTTATTGCGCATACGCGCTTTCTCTTCGCTGAAGCTGCGTATATACGCGCTTCCTCCGCGTCAAAGTAGCGTATAGATCTTCAATTATTACAGAGCAGCAGACTTCTTCAGATCAGACATTAGGTTCAGATTTACCCTTTCACTTCAGACAGATGTTCGCCTAGATGTTTGCCTCATCACAGATCTAAGCCTTCCATAAGCAGATCTAGTAGATACATTTCAGATCTAGATCCCTTTCTTCATCATTGGTGCATCATCCATTCAGATTTATCTTCAAGTGTAACCCTTTCATTCAGATCTACTTTAGAGAGAAGTATTCATTCAAGCTCAGATATCTTGCACCCACACTCATGATTTGCACAATGAATTTCTTCTCCTTATATATGATTACCCTTTGTCAATACCATGAGCCCCTTTTTCAATACCATGGATCAAAACAATACCATAAGCCCAAAACTATTTGGACGGGGTCAATTTAGGTGGATCATTACCCAATTCAATGGGTTAATACCATGGTGGTTACCCTTGGTTTTGCACTTTTTGAGCGCTTTTGCCCATACGCGACTTGGCACGTGCCTTTCCGCGTGTATACGCGATTTCCCTTAGGCCAATACGCGTATACCAAGAGACATACTCTTTTTCATCATACTTTGAGTACATTCTGAAATCCTTTCTTCATAGTCTTCTCTACACACTGTAGAAACATCATATTTTCTTCATCAGGAACATATTCTCTCAAGCACAACTTCATCAAGTAAGTTGTCATCATCTTCATCAGGTGGGTTGCCTTTCAAGGACAACACTTAGCATTATATTGTCAACAATCATTATATCATATCAGATTTACATCATTTACTAAGTCCATCAAGTCAAGCATAACTTCATCAGGTGGTTTGCCATCAAGGACAACACATGTCAACAGTCGCATGTCTTCATCTTCACTCGTGGGTTGCCATCAAGGACAACACTCTGCATCATATTTCCAACATATTGATTTCCTTTTTCATGTCGTTTCCAAAATATTGAAAAAAAAAAAACATGATTTTCATGCCTCAAAGGAATACGGATACTTAGAAAATTAAAAAAAATGCTTCTCTAATAAAAAAACCCCACATTTTACCACATGGTGCAGTAAAAACCACATCTCCATACACTTTTGAAGTTAGAAGAGATGGATGAATATGATGACAATGAATAAGATCTTATTAGGTTTCCCATTCAAGATATGGACATCAGTGTACATATGAATAACATCCCTCCATCTTTACTTCCCAACTTCCATGGTATGAGGACAAAGGATCCAGAACCATTTCTCTTTGAATTTGAGATAATTTGTAGATCTTATGGCTACTTATCACACACTGAAAAAATGATATTTTTTCCTACAACATTGAAGGATAAAGCTCTTAAATGGTTCATGAGTCTAGGTACTAATTCAATAATATCATGGAATGATATACAAAACATATTTCTAAGAAAATATAAAAACCATGATCTTAAAGAAGAAATTTTTAGAATGAATAAAAAAGAGGATGAAAGCCTTGAAGGTCTCATAGATAGGCTCATGTTTAATGTTAATAGGAAAAAATTTCATCATTTATGATTTGACACACTAAATCCCTCTTATTTAGAACAATTACGGATGAGTGGGTTGATCTCCTTAATCTCATGAGTGGAGGATATGTATACCAATTTTCATTTGAAGAAATTTGTGAAACATGGAAGCGCATATCAAGAGGAAGAGAAAGAGTAAGTAAATCCACCTCAACATTGGTAAGGCAAGATGAAATTGGAAATTTTTTTGACAAATTTAAAACATAAATTCTTAGCAACCTAAGTGAACAAGTAGAAATGTTAAGAATGAAAAATGAGCAAAAATAAGATGTTGATATTTTTGTTATCCATGCGGAATCATATGCTACTAAATGTTTTCCATCATTCCCGAGGTTCAAATAAGTTTACTAGGAAGATAATGGAGCAAGGAAATCACCAAAGAATCCATGTTATGTAGCTCCAAGGAGACCCTGGCAGCCTAGTCCACTTCATATTATGCAATGACCCATTTCAAAATTTCAATATTATTCACATCCTTCTCAAACTAATTGGGACACACTCCCTCTTTGACAACATTGGCCGTCTCAACCCCAAAACCAATATTGCCAACATGGTTGGAAAATGACCTTATTGGGAAAATCCACAATATCCTCAATATTTCCTTCCATATCCTCCATACCAAACTCCATGCTATCCCTACCATAGACCTTGTTAGGTCCCTATATTACTAGTATAGTCCCTTATTGTTGTTAGTGTAACCCCCTTATTGTTATTATTGTACCCTTGTAACCCCCATTTTGTTATTATTGTGCCCTTAAATTATTATTGTTAGGTCGGCTAGGATTACATTGTGGCCCACTAGGATTACATTATGGCCCCATGGACTCCTATATAGAGAAAGGAGGTTTTGTAAATTGTATCATTCAATAATTTCTCATTCATGTAATGTACTGGAGGTTTCCCCCTTGAAGTGGCTTATTTCTAAGGTGTTGATATCTCTTTTCTTCTATTTTTGGAGCTGGTTACACAACATTTGGTATCAGAGGTTTGGATTCTAGGGTTTCGCTGCTCGAAACAGGTCATCGTGGAATTGTCTCTATAACTTGTTTTCTACGAAGTTTCAGAAGCTGACATTTTTTGGGTGCGAAGCCCAAATCCTGAGGAAGATCTTCTAAAAATTTCAGATCTTGGTTCGCAATATTTTCGGAGATATGATCTGCGGAAGTTAGGTTTTTTTCAGGCTCCTAAACAAGTCATCGTGGCATTTGTGTTATAACATTTTTTATACGAAGGTTCAGAATCTGAAATTTTTAGGGTGCGAAGCCGAAATCCTGAGGAAAATTTTCAAAACATTTTCAAAGATATGATCTGTGGAAGGTAGTGCTTTTTCAGGCTCCCGAATTTCATCTCAAAGAGGTGATCGTGGGAAAATATTCCTAACTCTCTCTTTAAGCATCATATTGGAGTGTCGTAAAAAGTGGTCGAAAGCACACGGACTATAGTTTTTTGGCTATAAATTTCAGAGCTGAAGGATGAAACAGTGACACGTGGCAAGTCGTACAATTTCACTCTACTGAACTAGTCCATAATTAGGTCATTGTGGGAGATTGGACACAACTTTGTCTTGGAGAATCCAAATCAGGCCAAACCTGTGGCATTAGAAAGAGAATTTATAGGGCTACGTTGGTACAAAAATTAAAATATTGAAGTGCTGCAATCACAGAGATATTCCAATTTAAATACCGAGCTCCTAAAAAGCAAGAAAAAGGTGTGTATTTTTTTTCTGAATTGCATAAGTCTTGTTTGAAGAATCAATTTGAATTGATTCCAAGGGCATATTGTAGAATAGATATCAGTATTGGGCTCTAAAATATGCCCCGTAAAAATAATTCAACACCCATTAAGCCTTCAGAAGGCTCTACTATGACTCATGAAGATGAAGAATTGCAACATGATCTATCAAAATTACAAGAGAAAGTGCAACAAATTTCACTCTCGCAAAGAGAAACAAAAAATGAAATGGAAGTTTTGAAGAAAGGTATGAAAGCGAATATGGATGGTTTGAAGAAAGGCGTGGAAGCTAAGATGGATGGCATGGAAGCGGACATGAAAGACAACATGGAAAACATGAAGAATGATCTAAAAGCAGACATTGAAGGTTTGACAAAGTTGATACAAGAAATGTTTCCTAATGGTGAAAAGATAGTAGAAGAACCTCATGATGAGAAAAAAATAAATGTTAATCGTGATTTCATAAATTCTAATGTTGGCGGGAAAAACCACCATATTCCAAAAATGGAGATGAGGAATTTTGATGGAAAGGATCCGGTAACATGGATACTACAGATGGATCAATATTTTGATCTCCATAACGTGCAAAACACACAAAAGGTACGCATTGCAACTATAAATTTAGAACAAAATACATTTGTATGGTATCGACGGCTTTGCTCCCATAAAAAAATTGTCACTTGGTCAATTTTTACGGAGGAAATGATAGCACATTATGAGGATACAAAGAGCAACACCTTCTTTAGCCAATTGATAAATCTCAAACAAAAGGGTTTAGTGGGGCGGCACATTGAGGACTTCCAAAAATTGAATATAAGGGTAACTGATATTCCAGAGGAACACAGGATTGATCTCTTCATAGGCACTTTAAAGGATAACATCCAACATGAAGTTCGCGTTTTTGAACCTGATTCATTGGAGAAGGCATTCAGGTTGGCAAGAAAAGTTGAATGTAAAATTATGGCGACAAGGAAGCCTACCACTCAATTCTATAAAGAAGGAAGTGTTTCTACACCTAGATTTCCACAACCTACAAGGTTGACACCACAACAATTGGAATAAAAAAGAGCAAAAGGGCTTTGCTACAGTTGTGATAGAAAATACACTAAAGGTCATAAGTGTGCTGAGAAGAAATTATTTTACATAGATTGTGAAGAGGAAGAAGAAAATGAACAAGAAGAGGATATACACCAGGAACCAGCCATAGAAGGGGAAGAAATTAATCCGACCATATCGTGTAATGCACTGGCAGGAATTACCACTCGTCAAACTCTCAAGATAGAAGGACATATCAAGAAGAAAAAGGTAATAGTGTTGATTGATTCAGGTAGCACCCATAATTTTATTCATTGTAAGGTAGCCAAGGAATTGAATTGTTTCCTATACCCAGCACGAGAATGTCAAGTGATGGTTGCAAATGGAGGAACTATAAATTTCTCTAGAAAATGCCATAATATCAAGCTAACCATGGGGGAATATGTATTGACTAGTCCAATGCTTTCCATTCCTACGGGAGGTGCTGATGTTGTACTAGGAGTACAATGGTTACAATCGTTGGGGACGGTGGCTTTTAATTTTCAAGAAATTTTCTTGAAATTTTTTTTAGAAGGAAAGGAAGTCGAATTACGGGGTATTTCCGAGAAGTCGGGAAAGATAATAAGCTCTAATTTCATGAAAAAGCTATTAAAGAAAGAACAACGAGGCGTAATTGCACAATTATGCTCACTAGAAGTTCCAACATCAAAATCATCTATTTCTGCAGATCTCCAACAAGTCTTGGACAATCATTCCAAGGTGTTTGAAACTCCCAAAGGACTCCCACCTATCTTTGATCATGATCATTCTATTCATTTGATTCCAGGAAGTGTTCCTCCAAACATCAGGCCTTATAGATATCCTTATGTCCAAAAGAACGAAATTGAACATATGATTGTAGAAATGTTAGAGGTGGGTATAATTCAACCTAGTCAAAGTTCTTTCTCTCCTCCTCTAGTATTGGTACACAAAAAGGATGGATCGTGGCGAATGTGTCCAGATTATAGGGAGCTCAATAAGCTCACCATTAAAGATAAATTTCCCATTCTTGTTATTGTTGAATTATTGGATGAATTACATGGAGCAATTTATTTTACCAAGTTGGATCTTCGTTCAGGATATCATCAAATTAGAATGAAGACTGAAGATATTCCAAAAATAGCATTTCGAACTCATGAGGGTCATTATGAATTTTTGGTCATGCCTTTTGGCCTTACCAATGTACCTTCTACATTTCAAGGGTTGATGAATTCCATTTTCAAACCCTTCCTTAGAAAATTTGTGCTAGTATTTTTTGATGATATACTAATCTACGGTAGGTCTTGGAAGGATCATGTTGAACATGTTGACAGGGTGCTCAAACTATTGCAGGAGAAACAATTATATGCAAAAACATCCAAATGTTTCTTTGGAGTACAAGAGGTGGAATATCCGGGTCATATTGTATCTCACGAGGGTGTTAAGGTAGACCCTAACAAAATTAAAGCCATTAAGGAATGGAAAGTCCCCACAACCATAAAGCAGTTGCGAGGATTTCTCGGGTTAACAAGGTATTATTGCAAGTTTGTTAAGAATTATGGGAGAATAGCAGCACCTCTAACAACATTATTGAAGAAAGATGCATTTTCATGGACTCCTGAAGCAACTAAGGCCTTTGAACATCTTAAAGAGGAAATGTGTCGAGCACCAGTCTTAGCTACGCCAGACTTCACAAAAACCTTTATTGTGGAATGTGATGCCTCAGGAAATGGAATTGGTGATGTTTTAATGCAGGAAGGAAGAACCATTGCTTTTGAAAGTCGTCCAATCAAAGGAAAGTATTTACATAAACCTATTTATGAGAAGGAAATGTTAGCAATACTGCATGCACTAAAGAAATGGCGAACTTACCTAATGGGGAGACACTTCAAGGTAAAAACTGATCATGATAGTCTTAAACACTTTTTGGAACAAAGACTATCTTCAGAAGAGCAGCAAAAATGGGTCACAAAGATGTTGGGTTATGACTTTGAAATAATATACAAAAAATGGAAGCTAAATGTTGTTGCGGATGCACTCTCAAGAAAGAATGAAGAGGTGGAAGCATTGCTTTGTGTCATTTCTATTATCCAACCAGATTGGATAACCGAAGCAAGAGATGAATGGAAGAAGGACAAAGATGTATGGACACTCATTCAAAAGTTGCAGCAAGATCCTAGTACATCTGATACATTTAGTTGGAAAAATGATTCCTTATGGTACAAAGATCATTTATATCTTTGTAAGAATTCCCAACTAAAACAAAAGATTCTTCTGGAATTGCACACTTCTCCTTTAGGAGGACACTCAGGATTTTTAAAAACTTACCACAGGGTGAAGAAAGAATTTTTTTGGGATAGCCTTAAATCTGATATTCGAAAGTTTGTGGCGGAATGTTTGGTTTGCCAGCAGAATAAAGTGGAAACAATTAAGACCCCAGGACTTCTACAACCTTTATCCATTCCAAGTCAACGTTGGGAGGAGATTTCAATGGATTTTATCACAGGTTTACCTAAGTACGAAGGAAAGAATGTCATCATGGTGGTAGTTGATAGACTTACCAAGTATGCACACTTTTGTGCATTATCTCATCCATTTAAAGCAAGTACAGTTGCTACTACATTTGTGGACAGAATTCAAAAGCTACATGGAAGCCCAAGGGTTATTGTGAGCGACAGAGATCCCATTTTTACTGGAAATTTTTGGATGGATTTATTTTCTTGTTTGGGTACTCAATTAGCTCATAGCTCATCTTATCATCCTCAATCTGATGGTCAAACTGAGATAGTAAATAAATTTTTTGAAGGATATCTTCGTTGTTTTGTATCTGATAAACAAACACAATGGGTCAAGTGGTTACCTCTCGCTGAATGGTGGTATAACACTTCCTTCCATACTGCAGCAAAAATGACCCCTTTTATGGCACTTTATGGATATCATCCACCATCGATCACATCATCTTTAAGGGAAAATTCGAAGGTTCAAGCAGTGGAAGATCACATCGAGCATCAGCAAGAAGTTCTCCAACTCTTAAAGGATAACCTGAATTTGGCACAAAATCGAATGAAACAACGGGCAGATCAACATCGCAGTGAGAGAAGTTTTGATGTAGGAGATTGGGTATTTTTACGGCTACAACCATACAAACAAATGTCCCTCAAGCAAGCTAAGAAGGATAATAAATTATCGCCAAAGTACTATGGTCCTTACAAGGTGTTGTAAAAGATTGGTACTATGGCATACAAATTGGAGCTTCGTGCTTCTTCGCGAGTACATCCAGTTTTCCATGTTTCATGCTTAAAGAAGGTTATAGGTGAAAATCTTCCAGTTCAAACAATATTGCCAGAACTTGAAGAGGAAGGAAAAATCATATTGGAACATGAAGCGATCATGGAAACAAGAACTCGACACCTATGGACTTGATCAATTTCAGAGTATCTCATCGAGTGGAAGAACTTACCCATTGAAGATTCTACATGGGAGGATGATAATTTTATACATAAGCACCCAGAGCTACTCAAGCGTTGAGGACAACACTTTTTTGAAGGAGAGGGGCATGTTAGGTCCCTATATTACTAGTATAGTCCCTTATTTTTGTTAGTGTAACCCCCTTATTGTTATTATTGTACCCTTGTAACCCCCTTTTTGTTATTATTGTGCCCTTAAATTATTATTGTTAGGTCGGCTAGGATTACATTGTGGCCCACTAGGATTACATTATGGCCCCATGGACTCCTATATATAGAAAGGAGGTTTTGTAAATTGTATCATCCAAGAATTGCTCATTCATGTAATGTACTGGAGGTTGCCCCCTCGGAGTGGCTTATTTCTAAGACGTTGATATCTTTTTTCTTCTATTTTTAGAGCTGGTTACACAAAAGACCTACACCACAGCCACAACCTCAACCACATCCATCTCATATATCCACCCCCACTCAACTACCTATACCACCATTTCCAAACCGATACAATGAAGTATCTCAACTCACTTACAATGCTAAGGTACAACACTTCCAAACATCTCCTCTTGATCTAGATGTTATTCATCTTATTTCAAGAAAGGTATTGCAAAGAAGATATTTTCTTAATGTCATTGAAGGAAAACATGAAGAAGAAGAAGATTGAAATGAGGAGATCAAAATATCAGGGGCTGCACTTTATGAAGAGCCAACATCAAAATCATATGTTGAGAAAGTTTCCTTGTGTTTACCAGCATTTCCTCCATGTGTTCAATGTCATAATAGAAGAGGACATCGAAGGTGATCCAACCTAGCAAGTGGACTAGGGGCATCACAACTATATTGAGATATGGTTCCAAACAGTCATTAATTTGTAGCAACATGCTCTTATCCAACAGTACTTGATACAATCCCATTCAAAGCAATTCATCTCTCATATTCAGGTACATATCAAAGCATGGATTCCAAGTGTGCACATGATTTTATCTGTCATCTTGATGTGTACATGTCTCCACTAGAAGTATTCCTATACTTGAAAAAGGTTTTGTTTTTTCAAGTAGAGTAGGAAAGTAAAAAAAAAATGGAAAGAATAAAATCTCAGGTGAAAACCTCTTCCAAGGCATTTGATATTGGTTCACTGGTTGAAAACCTCCATGGGGTGGTCATTGGGTTGAAAAAAAAAAAGAAAAAAAAAATATACAAATAAAATATCCTAGGTGAAAAACTCCTTTGAGGTGCCTAGGCAGACCTACCAGTTGAAAACCTCATTAAGGAAGCTAGTAGGCCTTAAAAAAAAAAAAAAAAAATGCATTTCTCCATGTATCCCTCTCTAATGAATATAGGTGCTCTCTAACCTTTGCAAGCAGAAAATAACAAGTTGGCACAAAAATAAAATCTGGTCAACACTTTAGTTAAAGGTTGTCAAACTTGGACTTCCTCCTCATGTGCTCAGATGCTCCAAAAGGACCTCAAGCAGATCACCACATGTATCTTCAGTAGCAGTTTCAATATCGCCTACAAAAACAAAGTAATGATAAGGATCTCGTATGAAATCATCTAACCCTTTCTTCGAATCTATTTTAGCTTAATTAAACATTAAAAAGTGTGAGAAGGAAAGTTTTTTTACATAGCCAAAATCAGTAGGAGAGCAACCTCAACCTTATATAGTGACTATCCTCACTTTTTCCACCAAAAAGAGGAACAAGACAAAAGTAAAAAGGACTTGAGAAAGTGGGTATTAAGTAGTTCATTGTAATGGAAGACAAGGAGTGCCAATTGGTAACCAAGGGTGAACTCAGTTAATAGAAAAATAACTCTTAATTTATTTTGCATGCAAAAAAAAAAGGAAAAAAGAGAACAATATACAAAAAAATAAATAAAAGGTGGACCCATCACCTCTTGGCATGCAAAATAAAAAATTTCTTAAGGCATCTGAGGACCTCCATGTAGCACCCAATAGAAGGAATGCAAGAATAATATCAAGAAGATTATCATGAGGAGCAACGCATTGGAAAATAAACAAAAATTTGAAAAAGCCAACATGCAGGAAGAACCAAAAGGCAGGGAGGATGGATAGGCTATGGTAAGACCTGGTATCACACTAATAGTTTTGAACCTCCTAGGGGATGCCTGAATTTACGTTATCAACCTGGGGTTCGTACAAACTTGGAGGTGACAGTGTTATATACACAGTAGATGCATTCTACTCATGTCATCTTCTTCCGCTCTATGAAAGGGTGCTACTTCTAGGGGTTCTCAGTGAAGTCTGTCACACTTCAATGAAAATAAAATAAATTGTATAAAGGAAATGACGGAAAGGGAAAGGAAACTAAAATAAATTTTTGAAAAGAAATGACGTGAAAGGAAACTACTTTAAATTTTTGAGAAGAAATGGCAGAAAAGAAACTAATTTAAATCAAACTTAACTTGGCCAATCGACTAAACACACCCTACATATCTTATGTTATAAATAACATTCTTCTATCCATGCAACTAAGTTATCCATGAATTAATTCTAATTGAAAAAGTGATGATTGTAGTCCGAAGGGAAAGGGCTAAAGATGCTAATGGAAGGCTTAATACACAAAACAAGGCTCAAAAAAGTGAAAAAGGAGTTTATAATTTAATAAAGCACATAATATCGCAAATAAAAAGTGTGATGGTAGAATTGTAATGGAGGGACGGAAGTGTGATATGCGATATGTGATATTGGTTCAGGAGGTGGATGCGATAGCAATATCACAATCGTCATCGAGAGTGGGAAGTATTAATGGGAACCACATGAAAATGAGATTTGCAATTGCAGTCTTAAAAGGAAAAAGGGAAAAGGTTTCAAAATGTGATGGGTGACATGGAAAAGGAGGGCCGGTGTTAGAGTATGACACTAACAACAAAATCAATGTTGGGAGCGAAACATATTACGAGAACCAAATGAAAAATGTGATTTGTGATTTACAATGTAGCGAAGTATGGAGAATTATCGCAATCAGCATTTGGAGAGGTAAGTGTTAATGGGAACCAAATGAAAAATGCAATTTGTGATTTGCGATGTGGCACAGTACGGAGAATTACTGCAATCGTCATTTCGAGTGGTAAGTGTTAAAGTGAACCAAATGAAAAGTGTGATTTGCGATTGCGGTAAGTCTTAAAGGAAAGAGGGAAAAGGTTGCGAAATGCAATCGCGAAAAGGAATAGTGGTAAGTATTAAAGGAAAAATGGTAAGGTTGATTTCTAAAGGATTTTTGACTGTTTTCGTTAATAATCAGCAAAGGTAAGGTAAAAAGGAAAATTGTAAAAGACCTGTAGAATAGAAAAGAAAGGGGAGAAGAGATCTTGTGAGATGCGAAGTGCGATAAGTGGGAGTTTCGAGGAGAAAGGCAGAGGTAAAACTTTTAATGTTTTTTGTGAATAAAAAGGGTGTGGTAGCTATTAAGGAGAGTAGAAGGAGGGAATATAAGGCGCAAAAATAGTGTTCAGGTGTGAAAACAAAGCTGGAAAATGAAGCGGGACAGCTTCATGAAATTTTTTGGGACTGTTGATACTCATTCCTATAATCAAACATGCTGATTCATACATGAAAAGAGACAAAATGCGTGATAAAAACAATGAACAAAAAGAATTTTTTTTGGCTTGTAGGGAGGTCAACCCTGCTCGAACTCTATTGAAAGAGATGAGAGGGGAATTCTTGACCACAAATTTTATATTTTTCCTCTACTCTATTACTCTCATATGCAAATGAAGAACTACAACAACAAAGTGAAAGAAAAAACTAAACAACAATGAAACTACTAGACATAGAACTAACTAAATAAAAAAAACAAAACTAGCTAAATGATAGAAAGGAAAGAATGAAACATCAGAGAATTTGAGGCACATAGATTGGGCCCTAACCCACGAACCTCGCTTCCTAAAACTATATCAGTAAAACATCTGCCAACTCATTGCATTACAAAAAATAAAATCTTATTACATCCCGAAGGTCTTAAACAACAAAGGCCTAATAGAATGGAAAAGAATATAATGGGATAAAATGTAATGAAAATGGAATGTAAATGGAATCGACTAGCATCGAATGGATCAGAAAATCAACTGAAATCATCCTAAATTAGCTCTTGATCAACTTTTTTTGTCCTTAAGGGTAGCTACCAACAACCCCATAGAAAATAGTGATTGAGTCCACTTTCACTCCAAGTAAACCATAGATTCAGTGTCGTCATCTTCAGTTTGCTTGGATACCTTTGCTAGTTAAGGAGGGTGGACAAACCCATTGAATCTCTCAAAGATTTGTCAATAATTTCCTGATATTGTGCTCATTTATTCTTCAACCTTGATCTTCCAGTGGCAGGGATCAAGTCCCTAAATTATCTCCATCTCCAAATATACATAATCTGCCAAATATTCTCACAATATTCTACAAAAATAACCAATATTAGGCACAAATATGAAATTACCTTTAAACCTTCCTATGAAAATATTAAAGCATAACAAAACATTATTAAGTGTATAAGGATAGATTTAAAATATATTTTATGTTCATAAGGAAGGTTAGATGGGCCTAAGAAAGGTTAGATGGGCCTCATTTTATGTCTAATTTAGAGGCCCATCATCAACCCCCTACTGAAACTGTGGCATCAATCTATCCATCCTCCTTCCCTTATTATTCCTCCTGCACACTGGCTTATTTCGTTTTCTATTTATTGGCCCATGCGCTTCTCCTAATGCTAATCTTCTTGCTAATCTTCTTTGTATTCTTCTTGCATTTATTATTGTGGGTGTTGCATGGAGTTTCTCAGATGCCTTAAGCGAATTTGTATTTTGCATCCCAAGAGGTGGTGGGTCCACCTTTTATTTTATTTTATTTTATTTTCTTTGTTTCTTGTTTTTTATTTATTTTTTATTTGCACGTAGAATAAAATCACAGTTATTTTCTGTGAACTGAGTTCGCCCTTGGTTACCACTTTGGCACTCCTTGTCTTTCATTACATGAAATGCTTACTACCCACTTTCTCGAGTCCTTTTTACTTTTGTCTTATTCCTCTTCTTGGTGGAAGAAGTGAGGCTAATTGCTAGATAAGGCTGAGGTTGTCCGGCGACTGATTTTGGCTGTCAAAAACTTTCCTTCTCACACTTTTTAATGTTTTCTTAAGCTAAAATAGATTCGAAGAAAGGTTTATATAATTGCATCCCTGAGCCTTACCATTGATTTTTTTTTTTGTAGGTGATATTGAAGCTGTTGATATGGATGTTGATGATCTCTTCAGTGGTTCTAAAGATGCTCTAAAGCTACATGTGATAATCTACTTGAGGTCCTTTTGGAGCTTCTGAGCACACAAGGAGGAATTCCAAGTTTGACTAGCTTTAAACAGGGTGTTGACCGAATTTTATTTTTGTGCCAACTTGTTGTTTTTATGCTTGCAAAGGTTGGAGAGCACATGCATTCATTAGTGAGAGAGATACATGAAGAAATACATATTTTTTTTAAGGCCTAATAGCTGCCTCAATGAGGTTTTCCACTAGTAGGTCTGCCTAGGTGCCTCAGAGGAGGTTTTCACCTAGGATATTTTATTTTTATTTTTTCCTTTTTCAACCCAATGACTGCCTCATGGAGGTTTTCAATTAGCGGGCCAATATTAGATGCCTCAAAAGAGGTTTTCACCTGATATTTTATACTTCTTCCCTTTTTTTTCTTTTTTTCTTTTTTCTTTTTCACTTTCCTTCTCTACTTGAAAAAAAAAACCTTTTTCAAGTATAGGAATACTTCCAATGGAGCCATGTACACATCAATATGACATATAAAATCATGTGCACACTTGGAATATATGCTCTGACATGTACCTGAATATAAGAGATGGATTGCCTTGACTGGGATTGTATCAGGTACTTTTGGAGAAGGGTTTGTTGTTGCAACTTAATGATTGTTTGGAACCATATGTCAATATAGTTGTGATTCCCCCAGTCCACTTTCTGAGTTGGATAACGTTGGATGTCCTATTCTATTATGAAATTCAAATCTTCCTCTCTTTTTTTATTGTTCTCCTGAAAACATGGAGGAAATGCTGGTAAACACGAGGAAAATTCCTCAACATCTGCTTTTGATGCCGACTCTTCATCAAGTGCAACCATTGATATTTTTATCTCCTCATTTGGATCTTCTTCTTATTGATTTTTTCCTTCAATGAAATTAATAAAATATCTTCTTTGCAATACCTTTCCTGAACTAAGATGAATACCATCTAGATCAAGAGGAGATGTTTGGAAGTGTTCTACCTCAGAATTGTAAGTGATCTGAGATACTTCATTGTATGGGTTTGGAAATGGAGGTACATGTAGTTGAGTGGGAGTGGATATATGAGATGGGTATGGTTGAGGTAATGGTTGTGGTGCAAGTGGATGGTAGGGATAACATGGAGTTTGGTATGGAGGATATTGAGGATATTGTGGATTTTCCCAATAACGTCCTTACCAACCATGTTGCCACGATTGGTTTTGGGGTTGAGATGGCTGAGGTTGTCAAGTAGGGAGTGTGTCCCAATTATTTTGAGATGGAAGTGAATAATATTGAAATTGTGAAGTGGGCCCTTGCATCATATCAAGTTTACTAGGCTCCCAGGGTATCCTTGGAGCTACATAACATAACTTCTTTGGTGATTTCCTTGCTCCATTGTCTTCCCGATAAACTTCTTTAAACCTAGGAATGATGGAAAAAATTTAGTAGCATATTATTATGCATGGATAACAAAAATAAAAGCATTTTCATTTTTCTCATTTTGCATTCTTAAGATTTAGATTGCTATGAATTTTTGTTTTAAAGTTGTCAAGAAAATTTCCAAGTTCATCTTGCCTTACCAATGTTGAGGTAGATTTACTTACTCTTACCCTTCCTCTTGATATGCGCTTGCATGTTTCACAAATTTCTTCAAATCACAATTGGTATACATCTCCTCCACTCATGAGATTAAGGAGAGAAATACACTCATCCCTAATTGTTCTAAGTAAGAGGATTTTTAGTGTGTCAAATCCTAAATGATGCAATTTCTCCCTCTTACCATTAAACATGAACCTATCTATGTGATCCTCAAGGTTCTCATCCTATTTTTAATTCATTCTAAAAAATTCTTCTTTAAGATCATGGTTTTTATATTTTCCTAGGAATATCTTTTGCATATCATTCCATGATCTTATTGAACTAGTACCTAGATTTGTGAACCATTTAAGAGATTTATCCTTCAATGTTGCAGGAAAAAACCTAAAATTTTGAGTGTGGGATAAATAGCCATAAGATCTACAAAGTATCTCAAATTCAAAGAGATTTTTTTTGGATCTTCTATCCAGATACCATCGAAGTTCGGAAGGAAAGATGGAGGGATGTCCTTCATATGTATGTTGATGTCCATATCTTGAATGGGAAACTCAATAAGATCTTATTCATTTTCATAATGTCCATTCATCTCTTCTACGTTAAAAAGTGTATGGTGATGTGGTTCTTACTGCACCACGTGGTCAAGTGGGGGGGTTGGTATTGGAGAAGTTTTTTTTTTTTTTTTTTAATTTTGAGTTTCCCTACTCCTATGAGGCATGAAAATCATATTTTTTTGGTATTTTTAAATATTTCGGAAAAAACATGAAACAAGAAAGAAGAAAATAATGCTAAAACAAAATAAAAGAATCTTCTAGACATCTCCCCAGCAACGGCACCAAAAAGTGGTGAGCCTGGTATTGCACCAAGAGTGCTGCAACTCCCAGGGGTTTCCCTACTTTACTTTATCGACCCGGGGTTCGTACAAACTCGGATGTAATAGTGGTATATACACAACAGATGCATTATACTCATGTCATCCTCTTCCACTCTACGAAAGGGTGCTACTTGTAGGGATTCTCAGCGAAGTCTATTACACTTCAATGAAACTAAAATAAATTGCAGAAAGGAAATGACAAAAAGAAAACTAAACTAAATTGTTGAAAATAAATGATAGGAAAGGAAACTAATTTAACTTGATAAAAATAAATGGCAAAAAACAAACAAATTTAAATCACACTTAACTTGGACAATCAACTAAACATGCCCTACTTATCTTATGCTCTATCTACCATGCTTCTATCCATGTAACTAAGTTATCCATTACTTAATTATAATTAAAAAAGTGTTCATTGTAGCCCGAAGGGAAAGGGTTAAAGATACTAATGGAAGGCTTAACACATGAAACAAGGGTCAAAGGTGTGAAAAAGGTGTTTGGACTTTATTAAAGTGCATAATATCACAAATGAAAAGTGTGATGGAGGAATTGCGAAGGAAGGAAAAAAGTGCGATATGTGATATGCGATATTGGTTTAGGAGGCGGATGTGATAACAATATCTTAATCAGCATCAAGAGTGGGAAGTATTAATGGGAACCAATTGAAAGTGTGGTTTGCGATTGTGGTAAGTCTTAAAAGGAAACAGGGAAAAGGTTGCGAAATGCGATGGGTGACATGGAAAAGGAGGGTCGGTGGAAGAGTATGATAGCGATATCATAATCAGGGTTGGGAGAAAAACGTGTTACGAGAACCAAATGAAAAATGTGATTTTTGATTTGCGATGTGGATGAGTATGGAGAATTATCACAATCAACGTTTGGAGCAGTAAGTGTTAACAAGAACCAAATGAAAAATGCGATTTGCGATCGTGGTAAGTCTTAAAAGGAAAAAGGGAAATGGTTGCAAAATGTGATGGGTGATGTGGAAAACGAGAGTCGGTGGTAGAGTACGACAATGATATCACAATCTGCGTTGGGAGTGGAACATGTTACGAAAACCAAATGACAAATGTGATTTATGATTTACGATGTGACGAAGTACCGAGAATTATTAGAATCGTCATTTGGAGTGTTAAGTGTTAAGAAGAACCAAATTAAAATGAGATTTGCGATTTGCGATGTGGCAGAGTACAGAGAATTATTGCAAACGGTGTTTGGAGCGGTAAGTGTTAACGAGAACCAAATGAAAAGTGTTATTTTTGATTGCGGTAAGTCTTAAAGGAAAGAGGGAAAAGGTTGTGAAATGCGATTGTGAAAAGGAATTGCAGAAAGTATTAAAGGAAGAAGGGTAAGGTTGATTTCTAAAGCATTTTCGACTGTTTTCGTTAATAATCGGAAAAGATAAGGTGAACAGGAAAATAAAAAAAGAGCTACAGAATGAAAAATAAAGGGGGGGAGAGATCCTGCGAGATGCTAGGTGCGATAAGTGGGAGTTTCGAGTAGAAAGGAAGAGGAAAAAATTTTAATTGTTTTTGTGAATAAAAAGGGTGCGAAAGCGATTAAGGGGAGAAGAAGGAGGGAATAGACGACACAATAATAGTTTTCAGGCGTGAAAACAGAGCTAGAAAATGAAGCGGGATGGCTTGAGGAAATTTTTTGGGACTCTTGGTACTCATTGCTACAATCAAACGTGTTGATTCATGCATGAAAAAAAATAAAATGCGTGATAAAAAAAGGTGAACAGAAAATGGTTTTTTTGGCCTATGGGGAGGTCAAACCTACTCAAACTCTATTGATAGAGATGGGAGAGGAATGCTTGACAAAAAAAATTGGAGTTTTCCTCTACTCTATTACTCATAAGCAAATGAAGAACTACAACAACAAAGTGAAAGCAAAAACTAAACAATACTGAAAATATCAGAAGCATAACTAACTGAATAACAAAAAAAAAACTAGCTAAATGATAGAAAAGAAAGAATGATACATCAGAGAAGCCGAGGCACATGGATTGGTCCCTAACCCAGGAGCCTCACTCCTTGAAACTGGATCAGTAAAAAAACATCTGCCTACTCATTACATTACATAAAATACAATATTATTACATCTCGAAGGTCTTAAACAAAAAAATCCTAATAGAATGGAAAATAATGGCATGGGATGGAATGGAATGCAGATGGAATGGAAATGGAAATGACTAGCATCGAATGGATTAGAAAATCAATCGGAAACTACCCCAATTAACTCTTGATTAGCCTCAGGGGAAGCTCCTAACAACACCCTAGAAAATAGTGATTCAGTCCATTTTGACTCCAAGTAAACCATAGATTGAGTGCACATTGTCTTCAGCTTGCTTGGCTATCTTTGATAGTTAAGGAGGGCGGACAAACCCCTTGAATATCTCCAAGATTTCTTAATAATTTCCTGATATTGTGCTAATTTATTTTTCAATATTGATCTTCACGTGGTAGGGATAAAGTCCATAAATTATCTCCTTCTCCAAATCTGCATAATCTGCCAAATATTATCACAATATTCTACAAAAATAGCCAATATTAGGCACAAATATGAAATTTCCTTTAAACATTCCTAAGAAAATATTAAAGCATAATAAAACATTATTAAGTGTATAAGGAGAGATTTAGTATACCTTTTATGTGCATAAGGAATGTTATATGGGCCTAATAAAGGTTAGATGTGCCTTATTTTATGTCTAATTTAGAGGCCCATCAGGTTGCTTAGAGGATGAGAAACAATTTCAGTAGGGGGTGATGATCTGCCTCTAAATTAGACATAAAATAAGGCTAATATAACCTTTCTTAGGCCCATCTAACATTCCTTATACACATACAATATATATCAAATCTCTCCTTCCACACTTAATTATGTTTTCTTATGCTTTTATATGTTCTTAGGAAGGTTTAAACGTAATTGCATATTTGTGCCTAATATTGGTTGTTTTTATAGAATATTATGAGAATATTGGGCAGATTATGCAGATTTGGAGAAGGAGATAATTTAGGAACTTTCTCCTTACCATTGGAAGATCAAGATTGAAGAATAAATGAGCACAATATCAGGAAATTATGGACATATCTTGGAGAGATTCAAAGGTTTTTTCCACCCTCCTTAACTATCAAAGGCATCTAAGCAAACTGAGGACGAAGTGCACTCACTCTATGGTTTACATGGAGTCAAAATGGACTCAATCACTATTTTCTAGGGAGTTTTTGGTAGCTAACTTGTAGAATAAATAGAACAAAGCCAGAGCTATGAAGGGATTTGATTCCATTCAAAACTTTTGATGCAAGCAATTAAGATTTTTATTATTTTACACAGTGGTTAAAAATTCAAAAATGTAACGCAGCTATTCTCTTTCTAAAATGAGAAGACAAAATTGATTTTACTAATTTAGGTGCAGAGTGTTGGACTCATGGGTTAGGGCCCAACCCATGTACCTCACCTTCTCTACGGTTTTCATTCTTTTATTTCTATCATTTAGCTAGTTTTATTTCTGATATTATCATCAATGTTATAATTTGATGTTGTAGATGTAATCTACTTATCTGTGTTGTAGAATAGTGAATGAAATCCATAAAACTATGAGGCAACCTTCCCCTCTCATCTCTATTGATAGAGCTCGAGGAGGGTAGGCCTTCCCGCAGACCAAAAATGATTTCTTTTAATGATTTGTTGCTTCTCAGATTAGAGTAGAGTGCAATAAGAGTTTCAGTTTCCACTGTTTTATCACACATTTTGTCTATTTTTCCGTGCATGAATCTACAGGTTTGTTTGCAGGAATCAGTATTAAAGTTCTAGATAAGTTCACCCTTGCCTTCCCACTTCATTTTCTATATCTATTTTCACGCTTCCAAACAACTTTGCTACACTCTATTACATCCTTCTTTTATTGCAGCTGCCGCCCTTTTTATTCAGAAAACGCTTGAAAAAAAATTAAAATTTTTACCTCTGTCTTTGCTCCTCGAAACTCCTACTCACCGTACTTCACTCATTACAAATCGCAGATATCTTTCATTTTTTATTTATGCTCTCCCATTCCAATCCCCAATTGCAATATTTCTTTCTGCCTTACCTTTTCTACTTATCAGTAAAAAAGGACTTCATAAACATTAGAACCCAATCCTTTTTTCTTTAAATAGTTACTGCAATCACAAATTAAATTTATCATTTGGTTCCCATAATGATTATTTCTCTTTTACACCGATTGTGATATTCTTTCCGTGATCCACCACGTCCCTCGTCGTATATCGCATTTCATATTTCGCTCCTGAACAACACTTCTGCTACTCTCTAACTTTGCGGTATTGCGATTGTGATATCACATATCGCATCTTGCACATTCGTCACCCATCACAATCACAAATCCTATCCTATCGCATTTTGCATTTCGATCCCACTCCCAAACAACACTTTCGCCACTCCTCCAACTTTACGATATTGTGAAGTGCGATATCGCATATCACACTTCCTTCCTCCCATTTCACTTCCACCATCACACTTTTCAAAGCCTCCCTCTCCAAATATTTTTTGAGATATCATAAGGTTTAATGAAGTATAAACCCCTCTTTCCGCCTCTAATCCTTGTCACATGCATTAAGTCTTCCATTAGCATCTTTATCCCTTGTTCCTCCAAACTGCAAGCAACACTTTTTCAAGTTTATTTAGATCATGAATAGTTGCATGGTTAGAAGCATGGTAGCATGGTAGATAGATCATAGGATAAATAGAGTGTGTTCAGCTGTTTTCCCATTAAGTGTAGTTAGAATTAGTTTCCTTTCCTGCCCTTTCTTTTCAACAATTTAATTTAGTTTCCTTCCAGTCATTTCCTTTATGCAATTTAGTTTAGTTTCATTGAAGTTTGATAGAGTTCACCAAGAAACCCTAAAATTAGCACCCTTTCATAGAGTAGAAGAGGATGACATGAGTAGAATGCATCTTCTGTGTATATAGTACTATCACCTCCAAGTTTGTACGAACCCCGGGTTGATAAAGTAAAGTAGGGCAGCAGCCCCTTGGAGTTGCAACACTCTTGGTGCACTACTAGGGCTCACTACCCATCATAACATCAAATTTGAATAAATGCATCAGAAAAGGATGCCAGATTTATGTTATTCAAGTGGGATTTGTTAACTCTAAGGAAAAGACCACTATGTTGGAAAATATCTAGTGGTACAAGATTTCATGGATGTATTTCCAGAAAATGTACCAGGTTTACCCCCAAAAAGAGACATTGATTTCACTATTGAATTAATGCATGGTACAACACATATTTCAAGAGCACCATATCGGATGAGTGTACCCGAGTTAATAGAATTTAAAATGCAATGACAAGAACTGTTGTATAAGGGGTATATCCGATCAAGTGTATCTCCTTGGGGAGGATCAGTGCTGTTCATAAAGAAGAAGGATGGAACCATGCGAATGTGCATGGATTACAACAAGCTCAATAAATTGACATTCAAGAATAATACCCGCTACTACATATAGATGATCTATTCGATCAGGTGAAGGGAGTGACTTTATTTTCAAAGATAGACTTAATATATGGATATCACCTTATTTGAATCAAATATAAGGATATTTAGAAGGCATCCTTTCACACCTGATATGGGTATTATGAGTTTGTGGTATTACCGTTTGGCTTAACCAATGCACCAACGACATTCATGAGTCTAATGCATGGCATATTTCACCCTTTTTTGGACAATTTTATTCTTATATCTATTGACGACATTTTATTTTATTCAAGAACCATGGAAGAGCACAAGGAGCACTTAAGGATAGCGCTGAAGATGTTGAGGATACATCAGTTGTATGCAAAGTTTAGTAAATGTGACTTTTTCAAAGAAAAACTACAATACTTAAGCCATGTCACTTCCGCTAAAGGTATAACAATAGATCCCGAGAAAATAAAGACTATCATGGAATGTCAAGTACCCCAAAATGTGGAAGATATCCTTTATTTTATTGGATTGGCTGGACATTATAAACGTTTCATTAAAGGATTCTCGAAGATTTATTTTCCTATTACATCCTTGGAGAGGAAGGGAAAAGTGTTATATGGACCAGTGAATGTCAGACTAGTTTTAAATTGTTAAAACGCTTGCTGACTACTACCTCAGTGTTGAGGGTAGCTAACCGCAACAAGGAATTTGAAGTATGTGCTAACGCTTGTAAGGAAGGAATAGGAGAAATTTTATCCCAAGAGGTAAGGGTTGTTTCCTATGAGTCAAGAAAATTAAAGGAGCATGAACAATGATATTCAACTTATGATTTAGATATGACAACATTAGTGCACACACTCAAAGTGTGGAGACACTACTTATTGGGAAAGAGATTTGTGTTGAAGACATATCACAATTGTTTAACTAGATATTTTAAGCAAGCTAACTTGAATGCTCACTAGGTATGGTGGAAGACATTTTTAAGTGAATTTTATTTTGACATTTAGCATGTTAAAGGCAAAGAAAATTGTGTGGCCGATGCCTTGAGCAGAAAAATGCATTTTGTGTATGAACTCTACTTTAATCAAGTAGAATTTAAATTTCAAGATCAGATAAAAGAAGAAGATGAGAAAAGTCACGAATACCACTTCTTATGGCAGCAAGCAAAGGAAGCAGAAAAATAAGAAAAATCATCGGATTATGGGATTAACAAGAAAAAAAATTTAACCTTTAAAGGAAAATTATATATTCCAAATCAGATGAGTTTCAAAGAGTTGATCTTGAATGAATATCACCGCAGTAATTATTTTGGACATCTGAGATACCAGAAAATGTTGACAGAAATCAGGAAAGTTTATTTTTGGCCCAGTATGCGGATGAATATTGCTGAATATTTAAACAAATGTCTAGAATGTCAACACGTTAAGGTGGAGCACCAACATCCAATAGGATTTTCAACCCATACCTGTAACTTAATGGAAATGGTAGGTTATATCATTAGATTCTATTACTGGTCTACCACGATCAAAAAGGAATAATGATTCCATAATGGTGGTGGTTGATAGGTTGAGTAAGGAAACCCACTTTATAGTTTTTCACTCCACTTACAAAATCATGCAGATTTCAGATATATTCATGAGAGAAATTTTTAGCTTGCATGGCATCCAAAAAACAGTCATCTCAGATAGTGATGTGAAGTTCACTTCAGCCTTTTGGAAGGTACTATTTACTAGATTGGGAACACAAGTTAATTTCAACAATGTTTATCATCCACAGACAGACGGAAAAACTAAGTGAATAAATCAAATCCTAGAAGATGTTTTGTGCATGGATGTAATTCATCAACCAACGAAATGGGAAGATTATCTGCATCTAGTGGAATTCACGTACAATAATGGTTACCAAGAGTCTCTTAAAATGATTCCATTCAAAGGCTTATACAGGAGACAATGTTGCACTCCCATTAACTATAGGAGTCCAGAAAAAAAATTAATTCTTGCCCCAGAGATGCTGGCTAAAATGGAATCGGAAGTAAGAAAGATTAGACAGAACCTAGAAGCCACTCAATTTTTACAAAAGGTGTATGCGGATAAAAATAAAGCCTACCGAGAATTTGAATGTGGTGATCATGTCTATGTGAGAATCAAACCCAGGAAAAGTACTCTAAGGTGGACTTCTTACGCCAAATTGGCTCTTAGGTTCTATGGACCTTCCCAAATTTTGGAAAGAGTGGGACCCATGGCCAATCGATTGGCATTCCCATTCATATACGAGTGCACAATGTGTTTCATTTATCAATACTGAAATGATATGTGCATGATGTGAGGTATGTAATACATTGGAAAAACATTAAGGTAGGATATGATTGTATACCAAATCTCAAAAAGGAAATAGTTTTATGATTATTAACTTTATTCCTTGTTGAATGCAAGTCGAACAGGATGACAAATTTCTGGTAAAGCCTCAACATGTTCTTGATCAGAGAGAAATCACGCTCCAGTGGCGAGCCATCACCCAAGTTAAAGTTCAATGGAAGCACTTTTTCCTAGAGGATGCTACCTGAGAAGGTGAAGGATTTGTGCATGAGGCATACCGAGAGCTATTTGTTGATTTGGAATGGAAAGCCGAGGACGATGTTTAATTCCAGAGGGGGAAGATATGACAGCTAGATTAGTTCCAAACTATTTTGTTAATTTTATTTTAAAAGAGATTATACATTATTATTTTTTAATTAGATTAAATGAATGAACATGGTTATTCTATTTTGAATAAAAATTAATTACTGAATTTTTTCCATAAAAGACTGATGATAAAGTATTCCAAGATCTAAGAGTAGTTGGGAAAAAGCAGTTTAAAAAAAAAGACCTTCCCTCTGAGGATAGAAGGTACATCCTAGTGAGGAAAAGGGGTTATATGAAAGAAAAACAGTCAGATAGAAAGGGAGAGAGTCAATCCAGAGCTGGTGGTGACCAATGGAAACTTAGCAACGCTAAATTCTGGAAAGAAAAGAGTACTCGACTAGGGGTCCTGAGGTCTCAAATATAATTACTACTAAATATAACTACTCTAGTGTGGATCACGGGGTAGACGAGGACTTAATAGCCTCTCCCATAGTAGGGAGGACATCGTCAACAATTTCCAAAGTGAGATAAGTAAATAGTAGGCTTGAAAAGTAATTACCAGGAAAAATTGTCTATGAAATTTATGTTTAGAGAAATAGATTATTTTGTAAATAATGAAAAATGAAATTAAAGCCAGAAGAATTAAATGTGTTTAACAATTCCTTATCTGGTTATAAAATTTTGTTTAAAGTTTAATAACAGGAAACTATGCTTGTTGATTTACATATGTATTTGATATATGGGGAATGGTAAGATTAGGAACCTATTGGTAAAGATTTAAATTTATACTTTATCCTCAGAGAAAAATACTCCCTTTGGTATAAGGGAAGTCTGTTTTTAGCATATATATAGAGGAAACACACGGAAAATAAAAATACAAAACCTATATTAAGGTACAAAATTGTTAGTTTAGTCCAGAGTATAAACTCTAGACAGAACAAGTCGTTTTATTCCACTATTCGCTCAAATCCCCATATTTGACTATCTCTCGTCTCAAAATTATCGTCCAAGGGGTCCAATAGGCCTTCACAATTGTTGCATCCTTGATAGTCTTTACATTTATCCTTAGTGAATGAATTTAGTGAGCCCACACAGTTGAATTGAATGGGCTCGCACTATGAGGTTAGGGATATGGAAGAATATTTCTATGGTTAACATAACAGACATGTCATGGCTACATAAGAAGATATGTGAAGGATAGGCAGGTTTCACAACTGATTTTTTAAATATGTAAAGATAGGAGCCAGCTTGAAAAACATAAAAAATGATTGCAATTTTTTATTATTTTCTATTAGATCATGTATTAGATGAAGAATATTCCCTTGGCTTGCAATCTCAACCATTCATTTTATTGAAAATATAAATTCCTCGTGCCCAATTCCAATATAGATAACACTTTCAGTGTAATAACATAATAATTTCTTGTAATAATAATTCTTATTTGATAATGAGATAATACAAAAGTTGAAGTTGATTACAATTGTTGAAATTATAAATATTTCGAAATTCTAAAAATATTTTAAAACTAAACAAAAAAAAAAGTGACAAAAACAAATTTAAAATTTTGAAATATTCTAAAATAAACAATGAAGAACAATCTAATTAGTCAGGGAATATAGCATTCGTTTCATGTCAAAGTGTGTTGGATTTCCAATACTTTGTTAAGTTTTTGTAGTTTTAAACAAAATTTAAAAAAAAATCTTAATATTCCTATTTTCCTATAAATTCAAAAATAATTTTCTAATTTTATGGAAATTGTATTTCTAAATTTTTATCGGTTTGTCCAAATTTGATGGGACTTAATTCCTTGGTGGAGGGTGTTTTATTCTAGGTAGTTGTCAGTGCTTGACAAATAATTTTAAAATAGAAAAAAAAAATAATTTTGTGAGTGGTTGTTTGGTAGGTTAGTTCTCTAACACTCACACTGGCACTGAAATTGTTATGCTACTACTTTGCTTAATGATGCTAGAACTAACACTTTTGCAAGCCTTTTACATAGATGGCGGGGGGGGGGGTTGCTAAACTAATTTCCAATTAATATTGTGTGGAGCTTTCAAAGTGGGCAACTTTCACTGTGAAAAGCAACCTCTACACAATACTCATATTTAAGGTGGTGGAATAGTAGATGAAATAACTATTACAAAGCAAGATCATAATTAAGCTCTATTGATATTATTGATATTAGATGATACCAATTCTTGTGATCGATTTCATTAAATCCATTTCATTTGGTTGGAATTATAATTATGTTACAAAGTTATCATGATCAAGGGAATTCATCTACTGATTAATTTAACAATATCTGTATGGACAATAGTTGGTCTATTTTATCACTATTAGAAAATTTCTGTTTTCGTAGCTAAACTATATGAATAATTATATGTTGAGTGTTATGGATGAAGATTTTATGTATGCCTTCTATATTGCATGTTATTTTATTCGAAGACAGACTAAAATACAAGGACGTGACGTGAAATCCGAGAAGAAAATGTTTTGTCCCTCATGCCTTCTATGCTATATACCAGGAGGCAACAAATATGTAATGGAATATGTCTATGCTTCCTTTTCATATCAAATTATATGAGATTAAGAATCTCAAGTTCTAGATATTGAATTTAAATCCATAGTGAAGTTTGAGTTTGGTACAAAATACTTATATTTGTATGATTAGGGGGGGAATTTGCAAGGACCACTATGCGAGAATCTACTACAACTGTGTCATCGGGAAATATCAATGATCATAGGAGGAGCTATGTAAGAATTGATACAAGTCTTCTATACCCCTCAAACCTATTAGTATAGCGGGAACCTCACAAGGTACTCCATAGACAACAACAGTTCCAGAAGAAACAATCGCAAAATAAAACAACCACGTAGAATATAAGGGAAAGAGGAAGGTTGTTGACACCATAGAGGAGGAGCAAATATGGAAGATGCAAACAGATCCCATTGTTGAACAAGTAGCTTTGGAAATAGAAGCATAGGAAGAGAGAGAAATAAACCCTGGAGGAAGCAAAGCTTAAAGTGCAAAAAACAGAGCAAGAGCTAAGGGAAGAATGAGAGCTAAGGAGAAGAGAATAGGAGGAGAAGCAGAAGCAAGAAGAAGAAGGAATTAAAGGTGGTAGAGAGGAAGAAATGACACCCATATAGGTTGAAACGCAGATAAATTATCCACCAATGACAGAGGGAGTGAGTGAATAGATGCATGTTTGGTAGCTTGTGTAGTAGATTGAGGAGTTGATTGAAGTTTGGGACATGGACTTGGGACCGGGCTCTGAAGATGAATATGTGGACCTGATGCCTAGCACACCACAGGCCACCATTCAGACTCCGCCATCTCTATCCACAAATCTAACCCCGAGCGAGGAAGGGGAGATAGTTTCCCTTACGGTGATCTGGTGATGGATGTGTAAAATTTTCCACTTGATGAACTCGAGAAGAAGATTATATAGGAACAAAGAAATAATTTCTCAGATGATCAAGCATCACCTATATTTATGAGACAAAAGGTGATAGTGGTGGACACCAACAATAATCCAAAATCTATTGTTGATGCCAACTTGGACATTGTTGGTGAAGTGGGATCTAACACTTAGTATTTGTTAGCCGAGAATAAATAGTTGGCATAGAATATACAGGTCGTCCAGTAAGAGGACGACCATATTCACACAAAAAAATTTGAATGCACTGTTTGCACAGGTCTACCTAGAGGGGATTAGAGAAACGATACTTGAAGAAGTATCCACATTTGTAGATGCAATGTAGGATTTCTATGAGGAGCGTGTGACCATACATAAAGTTGTTTTCCTCTTACATGACTTTCAATGACACACCAGAGATATTTTCAAGATCCTTAGGAATGTGTCGACTATTATCACTATCGTGCATGATTGGAAAATGGGATACAAGGGGACACTGCTTACCTTGGTCAAGAAGATGAATCCATGGACAAATCTAGAGAAAACAAAAGTTAGAATGTTGATCCAGAACAAAAAGGAGCTTGCATATTTCAATGGAAATATTTAGTCCTCATATGTATGGATATATAACAATTTGGATTTCATGGTGGGAACCCATGGGATACCATTTGTTAGCATAGTCACTGATAAAAAAAGTAAACATAAATTCAGGTAGCATATCGATCAATACTTGGATCAGCTAAAGCAGATAGCCATCCAGGATGACTTAGAGATGAATATAAAAAACATGCAGACGTACATCGGTGGAGCTATTGAGATCAGAATAATGTTGCTCCTGGTTGAGAAAAAGGCTGAGGCTGGTTCCAAAACATTGTACCTATTTTTTCTAATATGGGCACGTGTGGAAAATGTAATATTATTTTAAATTATTGTAGAAGTGAAATTCCAAGGGTCCTTGTTGGAATGTGAAGAGTGATACGTAATGTAATGAGTTATTTATTAAGAAGTTGAAGATTCATGAGTGCATTCCAAGAGTCACAAAAGAGTCATGCCAAGAGTCACCCCCCTTTTTTATAAATATGTCCTCATAACTCATGTAACAGGATTTTGGGAGCCATGCCAAAATGGCTGGGATTAGGCTTAGCAAAAGTTTGGGAGTTTTGCGTGAGCCTTGTGTTCTTCATAGTGTAGAGGAAGTATACTTCTTTAGAGGAGCAGGTGTTTCAGAATTCAGATTCGATTATTGGGGCAAGTGGCTTGTCAAATGTTGTATGTATGATTGGAACAATAACTTTTAATAAAACTCAAATCCAACACAATTTCATGCATATATTTTGAACATAGTAGGACTAATCTTCTTGTATTTGTGATATATACTATTTAACTTATGCATATTCTTATTAACTATTTGTTTCGAATTTGTATCTATCTTTTTGGATGTGTGTTGATGTATTAATCTGTCACCTTAACTTGTGGACTATTTTTCTTGTTAGTTCATGTAATGTATTTTTTCTCATGTGTTCCTTCTAAGCTGCATACTATTAGAGGCTTCCAATGGGCATACCTTCATTTCCCTTCCTGTGTTGGAACCATCCTATGTAGCACTTGAGTCTCCGTAGGGTCACACACTTGTTCTTACCAAAGACACCTTGCAACACTATGTGTTTTGCAAAGAAATGTAGATCATTAGCACCCTACTGTTAGGCAGGCCTACTCCAAATGGTGTGAGGTCTAGTTGGGACTTCTTATTAGGGAGGTCCCTTGAATTTTGGTGGGTCCAGAACCATCAACATTTCTGGTGCTAGAACGAGGGAAAAATAAAAATTTGAGCCCTTGAAGGTTGTTTTGAATTTACACACTCATTTAATGACTTCTTCAAAAATCAAACTCGTGACATTTTCTTCCAAAGATCTAAAAGCGCAAGTGTCAACGAATATCATTTATGAGTTGTCACATCTTGAATTTGATGGCGAGGGTGAAACAACCATACTTGAGAATACTAAATTATTTCTTCAATTTCGCATCAAATGGCATGTAAGGAAATGATGTCACACACTGACTGATGTTTCCATTCACTCTTTCAAACATCTTGTCACAGAAATATTTTATGATTTTGGCATGTATGATCATAAACATATGTGCAAGGCAATTTTGGAATTGTGAAAATCACCTGACGAATCATTACATCATTTGAAAAATCATTTTGTGCATCTATGTTTTGAATTTCCATAATATGAAGTTGATTGGGATTGATTGTCTGAAATATTTCTATATATTTTTCACATTTCACTAAGTCCACACGAGTTGGAATATTTTAAATCACTCCCAACATACTGCAGTGGTATAGATTTTAAATTTATGACAGAAAATGTTGTTGTTCCAAGTGACCCCCTATCCACTTCTCCTAAAATAGGTTTAGTTTCGCAGGATGAGTTGGGAGAGATTCCAAATTTATTCGTTGATATGCCACTGTCTTCTCCCACCCCACATGATCAAAATTTCAGCGTAGGTATAGACTGTGAGTTTGATGTTTGTGATTAAGTGTTATATCCTCGTCTTGCATCCTTTGGTCCCTTTGATCCTATGGATTGCAAGTTTTTGCATTCACCTGTTTCAAATATTTATTTTAATGTTCATGAGGATCAAGTGTTGGATGGAGTTGGTTTTGAGGAGAAAACCTGTGATACCATCTACGATGATTATGTGTGGAAGCCCATTTTTGAAAAATAACCTGCAATGGAAGATACCTTCCTTCCTTCCGCAACTCTCCCACATCATCCAAACATTTTCCATGATTCTATGATTCTAGTTAAATCTTGTGAGAATTTAGTTTCTGATCATGTTCATACTTCTGATCATTCACAGAAAATACGTGATGTCATTTTTTCGTCCAAATGTGGAGAGGATGAATCTTCTACTCATGATCTTCCCAATCTATCATCTTACCTTTTTGAAAACTTATAGGGTGAAATTTATTGTTTCTCATCTCTCCCTCTACACGATTCATCAAATCATAATGATGCCTCCATCTGTGAATTTGAACTTTTTGATCATGTCTATCATGAACTTTTCATTGATTCAGTTGGTCACAATTATATTTTTCCCATTATTGAAAGCCATCGTTCTTTGATGATCTACCTTCCAATGAGTTTGAAATTCCATGAGTTGTCAAGACACTTTAGCCGAAGTCGATGGTTATGTCAGATTCTTGTAGACTTGAGGTCAGTTCCACCTCTGATTAGAAGAGTGTTTAATTTTTTGAGGCTCCTCATCACTCTATTGCACATGTTAAAGGTAAATTAGTATTACAATTTCCCCATCTTCCACCTTTGTTATATGATCATATCAATCAATCATTGGAGGAGTCATACATAGCCACATTTGAGGGAAAATGAAAATTTTCTTCTTTCTTTATGTTTTCTCGCCTTCATTGTTCGAAATTTTTTATTTGTAATTCGTTTACTCGTAGTGTTTCATAACCCATGACACAACTGCAGAATGCTTTCCATACTACTTTCATCTTTACTTTTTTGCGTGTTCATTCAAACTTCAAATTTTATGGTTTGCATTGTCCTATCTTTCTTACTTATTGTTATGCTTGTATATATTTCTTGACATGCATTCCCTTGCCCACATAGGCCAACCAATGCACTAGTGGCTACATTAGAAGTATCCCTTCATGTGAGTTTGGCCTATGTTTTGTATAGGATTAGGAGTAGAAGTAGTGTTTTCTTTTCTTAGTTGTTTTCTTTGATTTGTTGTATTTTCATTTGTTTTCAATCCACTTGTTTCCTTTCCTTTTTTTTAGCTATAAGTTAGTTTCCGCATGAGACCGTGTTTGGATTCTGAAGAAACCATGGTGAAATATAAGAGGAAGTGTTTCTACTATCAATGCTTGGTTTGCTGTTTATTCCCTCTCTTTCTGTGAATATTGTATTCTTTTAAGTTGATGATACTTTGATGGAAAATATGTTCCTTGTCGAAGAAAATTGTAGTGAAATCATGATGTTTAAATTTTAACTAGTACCGCCTACTCTAACTGGTTTTATCTTTTTGGTTAATCCTTGTCAACCTATTCCAGTAGAGAAAGGAGGGGAGGAAAACCTTAACAAGTATGTCAGAGGTATATATAAATATCCTTCTTTGAAGGGACAACCTCTTCACCTCTTAATAAGTTGGGATCCCTATTCCGACCCATGAAATAAATAAGTGCCTATGCACAGTTCTTTGAATAAAAAATGAAAATAAATGGAATAAATAAATAAAGGGAGGAAGAAGAGAAAGGCTTCCTACGCAGGGAGGTAAGGAAAGAAACTTCACCAGGGTATTGTCCAAGCTCACTAATAACAGAGCAATGTTTGTGGTCCTAAAGTGACTCCATCGAGGTAGTGTCTAGACATTTCTAGAAGCGGGGAAACATCAAATATGAAAAAAGGCTATGAAAATTTCTTTTACTCATGCACTTATATAATCCTCATCCCCAATTGAAACAGCTTATTTTGACTTGCCTTGGTTAGTGTGCCACCAATGAAGATGATCGATGGGACTATGTATTTAACTCGGACTAAATGAGGAAGATATGGTGATCAATGAATTGAACAATACTTCCAGAAGGGTGAGACCGGTTTTACATGGGACAAGATACATTCAGAGAAATGGATTTCTACCAGTGTGTCACTAGTGTTGTAGCAGCTACAACCCCCCTCCAAAAAATTTCCTTTTCTTAGATTTTGGAGCCTAACATTTTTATCATAAGAACTTATATTGCAATGTTATGTAGTGTTCGTTATTTGATTAATGTTTATCAATTATATATGCTTGTGTTCACTTTATTTTCACTTAGTTAATCTTTATAGGTCACAAGCTAACCTCCTGACTTTGTATTGTAGAATAGTTATGGGCTTGCTTCCGATAACTGTGCAATCCATGAGGACGGACAACCTTGATGAATCAAATTTCAGTGTCATGTCTCGCAGCCATACTTGAGAATGGAAAATGTGCATTCATGGAAGGTGGCCCAACAAGGATCCAAAAAACAATGCAATACCCCAGTTAGCTCATAAACATGTAGTGCATTAAGCTACAAAGTTGCCAGTTCCCAAAATTTCAGAATATTTCTCGATGATGTGCCTCACAAGTTTTCCCGAAAAAGAAAAAAAGTTGAAAAAGAAAAACTCATCCCTAAAAAATAGGGATCTATTTTTAGTAACCTGAAGGAGACACACTTGTTATTTTTAGAAACTTTAGCCATGTGTTGCTTTTTCCTTGATTATGGCATGCACACCATAAACCCTAATTTTTTTCAAATCTATTCAATCGACACCCTAGAGCTCATTTTCACACTCGATATTGGAGCTCTAACATTCCCAAGAAGATCAAGGAACCGTCGGTGCAATTTTTTTTGCTTTCCCGAGTGAGTTTCACATTTATCACTTTTCGTCGCTTTTTTTGTTTGGTTTCTATGAGTCTTTTTTTTCTTGTTTAATTGCATGCATGCTCGCATTTCAACATGTTTTATCTTATAGAATTTTTGTTTCAATTTATCGTTTTCCTTTCACAAGTGTCGCATCAGTTTCTTCATTTTTGCGCCGATGGTCCCCATTGCGACGAATATCCTCAACAATTTGGTTTTCTTCACATTTTTTTAATTTCTGCACTTAATATTCCTTTCTTCATTTTTGCTTAGTCAAATATACATTAAAACAAAAAATATCTCTAAGATCTACCCATTTTCACACTTCCCTTGGGCAGATCTACCATTCCTTTAGCCATTTTTGACTTTTCCCAACTAGGGACTGCGTAATATTAAGGCCCAAGCCTAGAGATTAGCCCCTAGAACTATGTAGCACACAATATAGGCTATCCTAATTGTGAATTTTGTATTTCTAGGGATCAGTCTACATCCTTGGCCGTTAAGACTGTGCAATACACAGTCTCTCCCAGACCACTACATAGGATGAACTATGCATTTCATAGTCTTAGACCTCAATATTTAACCTTGACTGTTAGGACAGCATAGTGCACATTTCCCTCTAGAAATTATCCCCTCTTTCTAGTGAAAATTGCACAGTCCTTCCATCCAGATGTGTTGTTTGTTTCTTATGCCTTGAAGGAAAATTTTATTACAATTAATGTTTTCTTGCCATGGGTGTCTTTTCTGTTCCATAGGTACAAAAAAAAATTATCATCTCTCTAGAAATAATTGTTACCATGGCACCCAAGAGAGATTTCTAAAATGAAACCACTGAAAGTAGTACTAGGGAAGTAGTTGAGCAAGGCCCGGTTAACTTTCCAATATATCTGGACACTCGGGTTTTTGTAGAAAAGGAATCGAAACTGACATGGAAATAGATTATATATGCCTTTGCAATGGACTTTGAGGAAGATTTATAGAACCAACAACTTTATCTCAGAATCAATAATTTAGGACTATATAGGGTTTCATGCAGGTATCTATCCTTTGCATGTGCGGATGTGATCAGCAAGGTTGTCTCACACATTGATGAGAAAACTATGACATTGAGCAACACCAATGGAAAAAATATTACTACACTCCTGAAACAGGATTTTCATTGGATGTATCATCTTCCTGAGCTAGTAAATATCATGGAATATTTTTTTTATGGAACCCACAGTTGTTTGAGCACAAAGGATATTGTAAGAAGTTGGGTGAAGGATCCAACAAATTTTAGACAAACACCCACCCACATATACAAGACAAGGTCACATAGGAAGGCCTATAGCTTTTGGCCATCTTAGCTTGCATAATATATTTCCAGCCAAGCATAGTGACCTTTCCTGAGGGTTTGGATATCTTATTGAACCAAGTGGTGAACAAGGGGAAGTCATTCAACTGGTCATATCTTTTGTCTCATCAACTAAGAGTCCATGTAACACAAACCCATGATCCTCCCAAGGGAAAGAAAGGAAGGTTCTATATGTTTACATACTTACTCGATGTGATTTGTGCACAAAACCAATTTCCTGGCATGAACTGGATGTGGAAACCAAGAGAAATTATTGTGCATATTTATTGCAAGTTTATTTAGGATTTCATCCATAGAGTAATTATGCAGCAAGCAACTGAACACTTCATCATCCTACTATATAGGCTTATCTTCATAAGGATCCACCTTGCATGTCAGCAAAAATGATGGAGGTGATATCAAAGATTACAGATTTGTTTGCCTTCTAGGACGAGACATTGGTCAGAGTGTTCAATGGGAATAAGTCTCCACATATTTTTCCAAGATTTTCCACTGAAAAACTTGTCATTTAAGAAGTATTTTACCATCTCGCCACAAGGTTGTCAGCTGGACTACACAGGATGAATAAAGTGTCATGGCACGTGCTTCCTTTGCAGATTGGATTATATGAGATTAAGAATAAAAAAGTTTCAAATATTGAATCAAAAGCCATGTTGAAGTTTGATTTCGGTACAAAATACTTTAATCTATATTGTTGAAGGGGAATTTTCAAGGAAGACTATGAAAGAATCTACTACAACTAGGTATGTGGGGCATATCAGTGGCCAGTGGAGGAACGATGGAAGAATTGCTACAAATCATCCATACCATGCAAACCAATCTATATACTTCGAACCTCAGAGGCTACTACAAAGACAAAAACAATTTTGCAAAAAATAGAAGCACAAGATAACATCTTGGTAAAGGACAATGAAAGAGGAAGGTTGTTGACAGTGCAAAGGAGGATCAAAGCTGTAAGATGCAAACAAATCCTATTTTTTAATAAGTAAATTTGGAAATAGAAGTGAAGTAAGAGGGAGATGCAAATATTGGAGGAAGAAGAGCTAAGAGAGGATAAAGAAGAACAAGAGATAAGGAAATAACGTGACATAAGGAGAAGAGAACGGGAGGAGAAGAAGAAATAGGAAGAAGAAGAAAGGAAAGGTGTAAGAGCAGAAGAAATGACACCCATACAGGTTGAATATCAGGTGCAAGATTAGCTAGCAGTAGAGGCAGTGAGTGAACAAATGCACATTTAGGAGCTTATGAACAAATTGAGGAGTTGATTGAAGTTGAAAACATGGATTTAATACCAAAGTCAAAATATGAAGATGTGTTCTTGATTTTGAGCGCACCACATAACATTGTTCAGACTCCACCAACTCCAGCCACAAAGCCAACCCAAAGTGAGGAAGGGGACATAATTCTCCTTGAGGATGATCCCATGATGGATGTGTACGATCTGTTATTTGATGAACTCCAAAAGAATATTGTACATGTGCTAAGAAATAACTTCCCAGATGATCATGCATTATCTTCATTTATGAGAGAGAGGGTGATAGTGGTGGACACCATCAAGAATCCAAACATTGTTGCCAATAAAAAATTGACCTTCAGAGCTGCAACAAGATCTAATACTCAATATTTTTTTGTTGGGAATAAACAGTTGGCACAAAATATACAGGTTCTCCGCCAGGAGAATGAAGAGATATGCATGACAATGTGAAATTCACTGACTACTTAGGTCTACTTGGAGGAGATGAGAGCAGCAATACTTGTTGAAGTATCCACACTTGGAGACATTATGTGAGATCTCTATGAAGAGATTGTGATCATACATAACGAAGTTGTCCACTTACATGACTTGCAAGGACAATAGAGATTTTCTGAATATCCTTAGGAATGTGCAGAATATTATCACTTGCATGCATGAGTGGAGAATGTGATACAAGGAGGCACAACTTCCCTTGGTCAAGAATATGAAGTCATAGGTAGAGCTAGGGAAAGTGAGAGATCAAATTTTGATCCATAACAACAAGCAATTTTCACATTTCACTAGGAACATTCAGGCCTCATATGTATAGATATATAACAATTTGGATTTCATGGCAAGAACTCATGGGATCCCATCAGTTAGCACACTCATTAATACTAAACACAAACGATAAGTTAGGTAGGAGATTGATCAATACTTGGAGCTATTAAAGCAGATGGAAACCTAGAAGGACTTAGAGCTGAATAGACAGAACTCTTAGTCCTACATCGACGGTCCTATTCAGATCAAAACAATGTTTCTCCTAATTTAGGAATGGGTTTAGACTAGTTCCAAAACATTTTACCAGGATTCTATGGAGGAAAGCGTTTGTTTCCATCCTGACACTATCACACAGTTAGGGGAGACCATAGAACAATATTGATCTTCTCACCAATATGTGACTCAGAAGCATCAAGTCGAAGTTGCCCAAATTGAGCTCACCCCAACTCTAGAATCATAGTATTTTGTCTTGTTAGGTTGTGCAATTTCCTCTACCCTATTTTTTCTTATATGGATATGAGTGCAAAATGTAATATTCGGAAAATAAATTTTCCTATTTTTGAAATGAGCTTATTGCATTGTTTTGTAGTAACCAAACAGATACTGACAAGCAGTGGTACATCTAGTATCCTGTACAACTTATTTCCCAAAGTAACAATAACAATGCGAGGTCGGGACTCATACATAACATGTCGCTTCCACAATTATTGTTGACCCAATAATACATCACAAACATCAAGAGGAGAAATGTAACATAATACCTCATCTGTGAAGGGCTTAATGTTGTAGGGAAGGCGGCACTGCTGGCTGATGCAGAGATCCTACCACCCGATGGTGTACAGTTGTGGGTTCGTTGTCGTCGAAAAGCCCAACTGCTTCACGAACTCTGCTGAAATGAGGTCCTTTTGGCTCCCACTTTCAACAATGAACTGTAGCGGGGAACCCTTTAGCCACATATTGGAGTGGAAGAGACACTCCTCCTCCTCTAGATCTTGTGGTTCCTCCTTCTAGATCTTTGCAGTGGCAACATTGTTGTTTGGCTCTACATCAATAATCTACCTCCATTTTTCATTCCCCTTATCGGGTTTTGATTCAAATTTAGAGCATGCATCCAATTCAGAAGCACTCATCTCAGCCACCAATGATTTCCTGGCCCAACACTCACTTGTGTTTTGAGTGGAGCTCTTATGGAACTCACACCACTTTCTTGTGTCCTTATTTGGCTTCATGGTGTTGTTCTTTGCTTGCGGCTTTGGAAAATTTTCTTGGGTCGCCATGCCTTGCCTTTTTCCTTTGTCCTGCGGTTTAGGGGCACCTTTCCCTTTATTTTAATTCGTAGATCCAAAGTCTCACTTCTTCTGTTTGAATTTCTGCTCAATCTTGGTATCATACTGATATGTCGTACCCAGAGAGGAGATGTCGAGGAACTCCATTTCCCGATGAATGTATCTATGCAGACAATTGTGGTACTTCATCACTAAATATTTCTCCGGATATTTGATACCCAACTTTGTGCGCAGGGTATAGAACAGATTCGTCAACTCATGCACATCTTGATCCCTTTTCTTCCATGGCGTAGTCCATTGTATATACTTGTACTTATATCTCCCCACAAGACAATATTTTTCCTTCATGGCATCTCAGAAATAATTCCCAGTGGGTATGGCCGAGAATAGAGAGGGTTCTCTCTTGTCCATTTTCTCACAGTAGGTTTCCCACCAGCCCTTGACATGGGGGATAGCTTTGAGGAGTGCAAAAATAATCTTCTCCCGACCGAAAAAGTCTTGAACCAAGAAATATCCTTCTAATAGATTCAACCATCTATCGATGACATCAACATATATTTTTCCCTCAAATATTGGAATGTAAAAGCTTACTTATACCTTAAAGGGATTCCCGCCTCTAGAGTGGCTGTTGGATGCAGATGTGCCGCCGGTGGGAAGTCGCTGAAGGATCTAGGAAAAGTTATACATCATCGCATTCCTTTGTTTTTCCAGGGCCTCCTAGAGCAATATTTTGGTAATATATCTTGCTCCCTCATCTTTCTTTTCATCCCCCATGGGTGGTCGTCGAGGTTTGTGAGGCTAATCCTGCAAAGGTTCAACAAGATCAAGCCCTAACTCCTTATACCCTGACCTTGTTGGGGACATGAAAAGAGGAATCGAGAAAGAGTAGACCACACTGATACCACTGATATGGATTTATGTTGAAACGCAACAGAATACACATATAATGATAAGTACAAAGATGCAGTATAAATAACACTTCATTTGATTAATATCAAAGAATTGAAAATTGTTTATAGAAAAAATGGAAATAAACTAGCTAGGGCACTGGTAGCTTATCTATGAGAAGATATGTGGTGGCTACATGCCTCTAAACTGTGTTACAATGAGGCTCAAAGGCCTATTTATTATTGATAAACAATGGAGAACCCTAAACATCCAAAAAGCTAACCCTAGGAGATGAAGAACCAAAACTATGGGCCCCATTTGGGTAAATTGGTACATCAACTTCCCGGGACGTAAATTTGGCATATGATCTTCATTTGATGCGCTCAATATCATGTTAGAAAGATCTAACTGAGGACTACAAATTTTGAGGGAGCAACATTATTCTATGTCCCATGTTGCTCCCTATTTTACCAAAAAATGTCGTTTAGGGCCTCAAAACGGCTTCAGAAATTCAAGACCCGAAAAACTACTTAAAAGAGTAAATTGTGCTAAAATTAAGGAAACTGAAATGTTGAAAGAAATAATGGTGGGTCCCCAAGTGGAATAGAGGGGTGGCCACCAATATCCACGTGGATCAATTCCATGGCTCGTGCTTCCTTTGTAGATCATATTATACGAGATTAAGAATCTCAAAGTAGAAAATACTGAATCGAAATCCATAGTCAACTTTGAGTTCGGTACAAAAGGCTTCAATCTGTATCATTTGAGGGGAATTTAAAAGGACCACTGTGGGAAAATCTACTACAACTATGTCAATGGGGCATATCAGTGGCTAGTAGAAGAACCCTGGAATAATTTCTACAACTCCTCCAAACACGACAAACCAATCAATATAGCTGGGACCTTAGAGGCTACTGCACAAACAAAAGCAATTCCGAAAGAAATAGAAGCAAAAGAAAAAAACCCGGTACAAGAGAAGGTAAAGAGGAAGGTTTCTGACATTTTAAAGTAGGAACAAAACTACAATATGTAAAAAAAACCTATTTTTGAAGAAGCAACTTTGACAATAAAAGAGGAGGAAGAGAGTGAATAAAATATTGGAGGAAGAATAGTTAAGAGAGAAAAAAGAAGAAAAACATCTAACGAAATAATGTGATCTAAGGAGAAGAGAATGGGAGGAGCATAAGAAACAGGAAGAAGAAGGAAGGAAAGGTTCCAAAGTAGAAGAAACGACACCCATATAGGTTGAATATTAGGTACAGGATTAGCTAGCAACAGAGTCAATGAGCAAACAAATCCAAGTTCGAGAGCTTTCTCAACAAATTGAGAATTTGGTTGAAGTTAGAAACATGGAATTGGGACCAAGCTAAAATATGAATATGTGTGCTTGATGTTGAGCACACAACAGACCATTGTTCAGACTCCAACACATCCAGCCGCAAAGCTAACCCTAAGTGAGGAAGGGGAGATAGTTCCCCTTGATGATTATCCAATGATGTATGTGTACAATATTTCATTTGATGAACTCCAAAAGAATATTGTATATGCATGAAGAAATAACTTCCTAGATGATCATGCATCACCCTAATTTATGAAAGAGAGGGTGACAGTGGTGGACACCAGAAAGAATCTAAAAGTTGTTTTCGATGCCAACTTGACCTTCAGAGGTGAAATGAGATCTAATACTCTATATTTGTTGGCCAAGAATAAACAGTAGACACAAAATCTACACGTTTTCCGCTAGGAGAATGAAGAGATCTGCATGATAACGTAAAATGCACCATTTGCATAGGTCTACCTAGAGGAGATGAGAGAAACAATACTTGTTTAAGTATCCACACTTGGAGACACTATGTGAGATCTCTATCAAGAGATGGTGATCATAGATAAAGAAGTTGTCCACTTACATTACTTCCATGTGTGATTGAAGAATGTGATACAAGGAGGCACCACTTACCTTGGTCAATAAGATGAAGCCACAGGTAGAGCTAGGGAAAGCAAGAGTCTGAATGTTGATACAAAACAACAAGAATTTTTCCTCTTTCACTGGAAATATTCAGGCCTCATATGTACAGATATATAATAGTTTGGATTTCATGGTGAGAGCTCATGGGATCTCACTAGTTAGTACAATCATCGAAACTAAACACAAACAATAAGTTAGGCAGGATAGCGATCAGTACTTGGAGATACTTAAGAATATGGCAACCAAGGAGTACTTATTGTTGAATAGACAAAAAACTTGGACCTACATCGACAGTCTTGTTCATATCAGAACAATGTTTCTCGTGATTGAGAAATGGGTTCAGACTTGTTCCAAAACATTGTACCGAGATGCTATGGAGGAAAGATTTCACTTCCAACCTGACACTATCACAGTTTTTGGAGACCATCGAATAGTACCGAGCGTGGCACCAATATGTGATTGAGAAGCATGAAGTCGAAGTTGCCCAGCTTGAGATCACCCCAACTCTAGCATCATACTATTTTATCTTGTTAGGTTGTCAAGTTTCCTCTACCCTATTTTTTCTTATATGGGTACGAGTGGAAAATATAATATTATTTGTAATTATTTTAAAATTTAAATTCCAAGTGTTCTTGTTGGAATGTGAAGATTCATATCTAATGTAATGATTTATTTTGTAAGAAGTTAACGAGTCAGGAGGGGACTCTAAGAGTCAGAAAGGGGCCATGACAAGAATCGCCCCCTTTTGTTATAAATATGTCCTCATAACTCATGTAACAAGATTTTGAGAGCTAGGCTTAGGCTTAGGGAGAGAATGGGAATTTTTTGTGAGCCTTGGATTCTCACAGCATAGAGAGAGTATACTTCTTTGGAGGAGGAGTTATTGTAGACTTCACATTTGACTATTGAGGTGAGTGGCTTGTAAAATGTTGTATGTATGATTAGAGCTATCACTTTTAATAAAACTCAAAGTCAGAATGCTTTCATGCATATATTTTGAATATAGTAGGAATACTCTTGTTGTATTTTAGATGTATGTTATTTAAATTACACATATACTTATGAAACACTTCGTTTGAATTTGTATGTAGCTGGTGGGATGTGTGTTGATGTGTTAATATGTCCCCTTAACTTGTGCACTAATCTTCTTGTTATATTTTGTGATGTATTTTTTCTCATGTGTTCCATCTAAGCTGTGTACTATTATAGGTTTCCAAGTGGTGCACCTTATTTTCCCTTTGTGTCTTGGAACCATCACATGTTTCAATTAACTCTCTGCACGGTCACACACTCATTCTTAACAAAGACACCATGCACCACTCTATGCATTTTTCAAATGAAGGCGGATCATTAACACCCCAATATCGGGACTCATTCTCTAAACAATTTGAAGTATAGTTAGGGCTTCATATACGGGAGATCCCATGAATGTTGGTGGGTCAAAAACCGTCAACATGTTTCTTTTAGTTGTGGATCTGAATTGATAGTTGGAGCATAGGTAACCATTCACAACATGGACATAAGCTTCCAAATGATGACAATAACCCATGTTATAATCAGCTTTCAGCTATGGAGAATTCTTATTGTTCACACAAAGCTCAATTCCAAAATGATGGTAATTCCATGGAATATGGTCCAAAATTTTTATGATCTTTGCCACGTTATGATTATAAAAACCCATGTTATAATCAGCTTTCAGCTTGGAAAATTCTTATTGTTCACACAAAGCTCAGTTCCAAAATGATGGTAAGTCCATGGAATATGGTCCAAAATTTTTATGATATTTCCCACGTTATGATGTCGAGACATTTTATCCACATTATTTAAGCATTGTTGCTGCAACATGCAACACTCATTGAGCACTAGACCTTGAATCTTGGTGATCAAATTGTGGGTGTTTAATTTTCTGCGCACTTTGGATCCCATCTCCTCTCTTTTATCTTTGTAGGCATAATTACCTAGTCATCGCCCACGGAATGAAAACACAGTAACTAGAATTTTAGCATTACCAGTTTTATGGTCGCAATTGAAGACTTGAAAGATCTTGTAGGTGCTTAATATAGCCAAGGCTTCACCCAATTTGTGGCTAGTGATTGTGATATTGATTTCTTTTCCCTCATATATCTATACCATTCTTCTTACCTCGTTCATGATCTGATCCAAAGCACTATGGCATGTGCGGTTGTTGGTAGTGAAAACAAGGGTATTTTTTTGGTTTTTCTGTCTGTCACCGTGGGCATGAGAACATCCTTAATATTTTTATCCGATTCCAAATGCATCATGGTTCCTTTGTATGAAAAAATTGTGTCCCTCCTCCCAGGCCTAGCCATCTCCTGCTCATCATTGCAGATAGCCAGAAACCCACCCTGTCGGTTCATCTAGACACCCAGTCTAATACATCTAACGAAAACCTCTGCATTAACCACCTAGAAAGTTGGATACCTAAAGTAGCATGGATGTTCTACGTCACATTATATCCATATTTCTTCAGCCCCTCTTTGTCAAGAAATGAGTTCTCGTTATACATAAAACAACCATATTCTTAGGACTTGGGATTTAAGTACACGACATTGTAAGAGGCTTGAACGAAATCCCCATATTTGACTATCTCTCATCTTAAAATTATCTTCCAAGGGGTCCAACAGGCCTTCCAAGTTGTTGCATCCCTGGTACTCATGAAATTTCTCCTTAGTGATTGAATTTAATCAACCGACATGAATGAATTGAATGGGTGCGCACTATGAAGTTAGGGATATGGAAGAATCTTTCGGTGGTGAACATAAAAGATATGTGATGGCTACAGGAGAAGACATGTGAAGGATAGCCAGATTTCACAAGTGATCTTTTTAATAAATTAAAGAGAGGAGAAAACTTAAAAAATAGAAAGACGATTGACAAAATTTTCATATTGTCTATTAGATCATGTACTAGATGAATAATATTCCCTTGGCTTGCGATCTCATCCATTAATTTGATTGAAAATATAAATTTCTCAATTCCAATTGCATTATAGAAAAAGATTTTGGCCTAATAACATAATCATTTCTTGTACTAATGATTCTTAAGATCATGTACTAGATGAATAGTATTCCCTTGGCTTGGGATCTCATCCATTAATTTTATTGAAAATATAAATATCTCAATTCCAATTGCATTATAGAAAATGATTTCGGCCTGATAACATAATCATTGCTTGTACTAATGATTCTTATTTAATAATCAGATAATAGAAAAGTTGAAGTAGATTACATTTGTTTTATTTATTAATATTTTAAAGCCAAACATGATAAAAGTGACAGAAACAAATTTACAATTCTGAAATATTCTAAGATAAATAATGAATAAATAACACCCTCACGAAACTATAGCATTTGTCTCTTTTCAAATTGCATTGGATTTCCAATATTTTACTCAGTTTTTGCTGTTTTAAACAAAGTTTCAAGAAATTTCTTAATATTTTCATTTTCTTGTAAATTCAAAAATATTTTTTTATTTTATGGAAATGTTATTTCTAATTTTTTATTGGTTGATCCAAATTTGATGGGACATAGTTTTGTGGTGGATGGTGTTTTATTTTTGGTAGTGTAAGTGTTTCACAAGTAATTTTAAAATTGAAAAAAAAAACCTATTTTTGTGAGTGGTTGTTTCATATGTTAGTGCTCTAACAGTGACATTGACACTATTCTGCTACTGTACTGCTCAATAATGCCAAAATTGACGATGTTATAGGTCCTTTACATAGAGAATGGATTGTTTAAATCATTTCCAATTAATATTCTGTAGAGCTTTCCAAGTGATGAGATTTCACTGGAACCTCTACACAATACTCATATTTAAGATGGCGGAATATAAGAGGAAATAACGACTACAAAGCAAGATAATAAATAAGCTCTATTCATAATTATTGGTATCAGTTGATACAAATTCTTGTGATCGATTTCATTAAATCAATTTCATTTTGTTGGAATTCTAATTATGTTACAAATTTATCATATCAGGCCATTTATTTAGAAATATCAGTATGGACAATATTTTCTTAATTTTCTCACTATTAGCAAAAGTTCGTATTCAAAACTAAATTATATGTAGAAATAAATTATATACATAATTATATGTTGAGTTCTATGGATGAAGCTTTGGTGTGTGCCTTATATCTTGAATGTTATTGCATTCGAAGACATAATTCAATACAGGGAACGTGAAATCTAGGAAGCGAATTTTTGTGTGCCTCGAGCCTTCTATGCTATATACTAAGAGGCAACAAATATGTTAATGGACTATGCCTTGAAGGTGTTTATAATTTTTAATTGCAGAGAAATTATGCCAAAGAATTATGCTGAACATTAAACGCATTTCCCTAGTTGGATATTCCATACATATATTGCAAACATGAGTAAGAAAGGTTTAAAATTTAATTAATCTTTATTTATATTTTCGTTAAAATATTATACTGTTTTAATTTTATCATATAAAAGACGAGGACAGAATTCCAACATATGTTTGACTCATAGAGCGTGACCCTTGTGAGAAGAAGAAGAACAAATGTTGCCTAATGGTATTGTATGATGACTCGAACAATGCCGTCCGTTAGCTGCAGCATATTGCGCACCCGAACATGGAATTTAGGCCCATCACGCACACAAGAGAGTACAACAATGCCACCTGGATGACCATGAAATTGGAATTGTAAGTGTTGTTCACGTTCAGGTAAGGTTTCTATGGTTAGTGGTGCTCAAAGGCCAGAAGCAGCTCTTGAAGCTTCCTGTCAACACTCATCTTTCCAGGATTTGATCTAAAAACCTCAAAAATACTACCCAATCAAGCAATCAACAAACAAACCACATAAAATCTAGATTATGAGAGGAGACCATGAACAAGAAACAACATTGACCATAAAATTGTTGTTGGCCTTCATCGTTGATTGGTGAATGAATGGGCATTTAGCATAGGTGATGGGAGCATCGGTGGTTGGTTCAGCCATTGTATCGGAGCAGAATATTATTGTGCGTAAGTTCAACTCATTGTGCGGAGGTCAGCACTCTACACAATGAGCTAAACATCTCCATAAAAATCTTTCGCACAATGAGACGAACTTCCACATAATAATATTTTTTTAGTCTTGCTTTACTTATTTCTTCTGCAGAATAATAATTTTTTAGTCCTGCTATTATTTTTTTTTAGTATTTGTAAAAATTCTTGAATTTCCCTCATCACTTCTTGGAACTTCTCTTGTAACCCTGAAAAATATAATACTAATCTATTTGCTAGTTTGATTTGTGGAATTAAACTTATGTGTGTTAGTAATATTTTGGAAATAAACATTTTGTTATTCTTTTAAGAAGAATACAACACTGCTGCTAAATACATTTTAATTAAAAGTTTTTGTTTTATTAAAGGAAACCAGATGCATATGTAATGACATTGATTATGCGCAGAAGGCTTATAATATGAATAATTAAGGAATATGTGGCGATTTTTACTAATAACATCATAATGGAAAACCAATTTGGAATAAAATATTTATCAGGAAAAATATGAGCCTAATCCCTCAGTTATATTTGTACCCACTATATATTAGCTAATATACCCACTTGGAATATTATAGACTAATAATGCTATATGATCTAACTCCCCAATAATATAGCAGAACTTAGTAATCCCCACTAATACCAAAGCTCCACATACTCTTCGCACAATGGATTGGTCACAATGAAAATCACACTTGACACACTTAATGAAGGCTCGATACAAATGACGGAGTTTCCTAGATAACGAAACTCCATTTTCCGATTCACTCCATTAACCCTGTAGTCCTACAATTCACTATTACCGTTATTTTTATTACTACCAATACTAATGCTATTGTTTTTTCTATCTTAGTTGCCTCTCTCTTAGAAGCATTTTTGTACGAGTGTAAGCCAAACTATGAGGGAACTTGGTGGTTTTGTTGGTCGGAATGAAATGGTTTGAAGGTGGATCCTCTTGCCACTCTGAATACAAGGAAGGAGAGTTAGACTATATTCCCAATCTCTACTATTCACTGAATATAGGAATTAAAATTAAAATTATTCGAATTCAAACTTGAGTCACTACCTTTGCATATGAGCATTCTAAAAGTTTTTCCCATTTGCAAATATCTTGGATTGTATTTTAATGGTGATTAGCCTTGTGGGAGATTGTGCACATGGAGCGTTAGTGCCCATCTAGTTTATTTTCTTTGGGAAGCTCAATAATTACCCCGGGCTTTCTTATTTGGATCCTCTTTCTGTTTTTGGCAAGGTTGCCAATTATGCTCTGGATTTTGTTTAATTGGACGTTGTAGTTCTGATCTTAGTATGGATTGAGGTGTCTTGTTGGATGTACACTATAGAACAATATAATACTCGAATGCGACTAACATACACGCAGGCCAAGTTGAATCATCATGTGACCTTTTTATAAAATTGATGCCATAAGTGGGGAGGTGGTGTTGTCAATCACCAATGACATTATTATAGTGCAAGATTCCATTTTCGAGAAGGTTGGGAATCTTTTTCCTTTCAATAATCAATTCATTCCTAGATTACAAGTGGCTTTCTTGATTCTGTGACAACTCAGTCTGGTCGCATTAGCGACTGTTCCATTAATTATACTCGTAGGGGGCTGTAAGCCTTTGTAGTGATGGGTCTCATGAGCCAGAGTCGACAGGATTCCATTAACAGGATTGTTGAAGAGGTAATTGGGAATGTGCAAATGATGTATGCATTCATCAGGCATGACAATGAAATTAGTTCATACAAAATTGCTCTACAGGATGTTGGAAATTGTAATTAATCGCATGTAAGAGTTTGTTAAATTTGGAGAGTGAATTAATTAAGTCAAGTCGATTGGGTTCGAGTTAAATTATATTTTGGAAAAACTATAATTTAATCTGTGTGTTAATTTTTGTTTTTTTTCTCTTTACCTTTTCAACAAATTGATATCAGAGCCGAGATTAAATTACAACATCTAAAGAGATTCAAAGAGCTAAATCAAAGGAAGTGTCTAATTATTCAAGTGTCTACAACAACATTCTGCGGAGACATGTCCAGGAGAAAATTCATCAAATTGGAAAGTGCAGTTGCAGCTGTTGTGAACCACCAGCTTTTCCTTGAACCATCATTGCGCGTCATTGAAGAAGTTAGCGTGGCTGTGAAAAATAGTTGAGATGCATTAGAAGTCAACAATAATCATAGGACAACTTTGAAAAGGTTTCACAAATTTGTTCGAAATGTTCATCCTAAATTTCACAAGGGCATGTTTTTCATAAAGATCGTAAGGAAATATTCAAGTTTAGTTTTTGAATTCCTATTTGTGATGTTTGTTTTGAAAGGGCAATGAACCGTGGGAATATTTAAAGATCTTTTTTTTTTTTTTTTGATCTAGGACAATCGGTAACTGGTGAGAGTTGCCTGAGCAAGGCCCGGGTTCAAATCCAACTGGCTGCCACTATAAACCTAGGCTAGGTGCAACAGCCTGCAAGCCGCACACAATAGCAATTAACTTATGCCTCAACAAGAGCGAGTCGTCCACTATGGGGTCGCCTACTCTTCTAGCCAAGACACAACAGGCGTATGTCTCCACGGAGATTTGAACCTTGGAATACTTAAAGATCTTATTCACAAGGCTGTTTTATATTGAAAGGTTATTAAAAGGTATATTCGAAAGGTTTCCAAAAGGTCTATTTCGGAAGGGTTGGTTTTTGAAAAGAGATTTGAGAGTTATTATATTGCATGGGAAAGTTTTAAAAGATTTTTTCAAATTCATTTCAAAGGGTGTTTTAAATAGTAATAAAAGCTATATATATATATAATTGTATGGTGTTAATTTTTTTTTTGGAAAGTGAATTTATGGCTTTGCAAAAGTGCAATTGTTTTTTCTTGTTTTTTCAAGCATGACAGTATTTTGGGTGTAGATTGTGCCTTATGGGGGTGCATATTAAAAATGATATTTTTTTTCAGAGGTGATATGGAAGATAGTCTCATGAAATCAGGAAGGAAACTATAAGACAAAGGAAATACAATAGTCATGAGTCACAAAGCATGGATGAAGAACATTAAGAAAATAAATCGAAAAGAAGAGGTAAAGATCGTTGCCATGTTTAGAGAGGTTCAGGTTGCAGTCGAGGAACTAAGCAAACTAGAAGAAAGAAAAGAAGTAATCGATGGTGATTGGTGTGCCTTTGATCTGCTACTACCTCCTATGTTTACTGGTAAATATTTTGACCATTGGGTTATCAAAATGCTAAATTTTCTTCTAGCTAAAGTCTTAATTGAGCACTGGTCCAATAACCCATATGATGAAGTCTATGATGCTTTAGCATTGGATTTTATAAAACAGATATTGGATAAGAAGTGTTTGTGCAAGGTAGAAAAATATACAACTTCCAAGGAAGCATGGAAGATCTTGGAAGAAGAATTTGGTGTAAGGGGGAGTGACATGCAATAGTAAGATGTGTCACAATTTGGTGATTCAACAATAGACATGAGAGTAGATGAGTAACACTATGGGAGGACAATAGAGCTTGGAGAATCCCACTCAAAAGTTGATTATGGTTGTGAAGACTATTAAAGTGAAGCCCATAATTCAAACATGCTTATGGATGCAAAAGATGCAACAAAGATTACAGAGAGAGAAGTTGAAGCCTCTATGTATGAAATAGAGCAAGAGTAGTTAAATAATCAAGGACTCCACTAGAATGTGGGAGGTGCATATGATGGTGAATCCCACTCTAACGAAACACATGAGGATGTTGAATGCAAAGTGAGATGTGCATTGGTAAATCAAGCCACAGTTGATGAATATGGTGAAGTTGAAATTATTAATTAGCAGATGCATGCTCGGATGTCCACCATGGGTGGATGAAAATTATGGTAATGAAATTTGTGAAATAGAGATTTATCATGGTAATATGTTATGTTCCATGTTTGATGAAAAATTTAAGGTTAGGAAGTTATCATTACAGCAAGCGACCGAGTTAGGAAGCAGTTGGAACTACTCATGAAGCAGTGTGAGAAAAATCCACAACTGAGTTTGGCTTGTATAATGTTATCAATAGAGCAGAAAGTTGTTTGTTGGATCCAACAAATGGAATTGTTGAAGTTAAATTTGATGAAGAACCATTAACTAGTGATGATTCATGACACATGATGCAACAAAATAACATATTGATATGTTGTTATTTGGTGAGAGAAATCCACTTGTGTTTGAAGCCAAGTGGAAGACAACATGTTTGTAGCAGTAGAGGTTTGTAAAACAGTTGAAAAGAAGGCAGAGAAGGAAGAGGAAGAGGAAGAAGCTCTCACTAAAGAGCATAATAAATATGTTTTTAATATTGTTTTTAAGAGTGCAACGTCAATAGGATAACAGTCGACTTAAAGAAAGGTGGTAGAAAAATATACGAGCAAGGACATGGGCAGAAGAAGAAATAAATGAAATGTTTTCCACAATAAATTCAAGAAGAGATAATATTTTTCTATCAAGAAATATGGCAAAAGAAAGTCAAGAATATGAAGCACAAGAAGCAAAGCAAAGAAGACATTTTGAAAATGTAAGTTGTTGCAACAGTGCATGGTTGAACGAATGTTTGAAGAGGAATTTGTAGAATACCAACTCATATCAACTTCAATAAAAGTAAAAGAAACATGCAACAAAAAAAGGTAAAGAAATATGGGGCCTACGGTAAAAACATTAAAAAGAATGAAACAATTTCGAGGATATAGAAGTTGGGAAAAAAGAAAAATAATATTCAAAATTGTCAAAGTTTTGAGTCATTGAAAGCCTAGCTGAGACATCGACCAACATGCATGTTTGATTGATAATTGAGTCAATTTATATTGTTATCCTAGTGGGCATAGTTGATTCATGTTGAGTCAAGTTTGAGTTATGTTGAGTCATATACACATAATTAAGGAGGAGTCTTTGAAATTGTAATTTAATCTCACATCCATGAGTTGGATGAATTTGGAGAAATAAGTTAACTAAGTCAAGTCGTAGGGTTTTTGGTTAATTCATATTTTAGGAAAAGTCTAAGTTAGTGTGTATGTGCATGTGAAGTAATTTTGGAAGTTGCTAGTCAAGAAATTTTAAATACCCTTCACGGGGTTCACTGTAATAATAAAGTGTTTTCTAATAAGTAGAAAAGTGGAAAGTCATATTTTTTTGTGTGTGTTATTTCTGTATTCTCCTCTCTACCTTTCCAACATAAGATATGAGATTGGAAGAAGGGGTGGATTAACTAAAGGTATGGGACTAGGAGCCATGCATAGCATGTTGTTCTTGTACTACGGGTTGCTTCTCTGGTACAAAAGTTTTGTCGTAAATGATAAGTTAGTTTATGGACCAACTACACTTCAAAAATATGAAATCTACCATAATTTACTGCAAGAATCATTGTTGGCAGTCATAATAGTGGCACAATTCCTTCTAGATGAGTATTGCATAACAAGAACATCGGATTATCCCTTTTTGGTCACTATATTTTCTATAATTCTCAATTTTTTCATTAGTGGATTGTCTCTTGGGAAAGAAATGCATCATGTAAGTGCATTTGGATGAGCTCAAGGTTGTTCTTATTCTATTTTTCAGATGCTTCTAGTGTGTGTATATGCTTCGTGTTCCAATCTATCTCTCTATACACATTTAACTCACCGATACAAATCAAAATTGAGACGTGTTGAGATGGTATTTCCTATAACATAGATGGAATTAAGTGAATAAGTGAGTAAGCACCTCTATCCATCTTTGGAGGATAACTACATCTATGTTGAGGCAAGGAATTCAAGAGCAAGCGATAGAGACAAGCTTTCTGGGTCTTCTTATTTGGATTTTCCATGATACCTTATTAAGTTATTGAGCTAAAATATTAGTATTTACTTACATATATGCAATGAAGGCGAGATCTCAACACCAAAGGGAAACAATATTAAAATGGAAGCTAGCCTTACGTTTCTAACCAGTCAAAAACACTTGATGGCTAATAGTGAGAGGAAGGATACAAACCATTTGAATGCTAAATTATAGATAGCTAGTGGTCATTTAGTTTTACGATGTAAAAAATATGATGATGATGGCAATGGTGTGCCATTACTTATTAAATGTTAATGTTGGTATTCACCGTTAAGTTATGTGTCTTGTGCAACACCAAGCAATAGCAACCGTCCTACTCATACAAGTCTTTCTCTTCCCCTACATCTTCCTCAGTCCAACATTGCATAGAACCACCTCACATGCTCCGCCTTTAGTTTCACAATAGTTAAAATAAACCTCGATATATTGACTCATTTGCAACAATTTGTCATTAGAGAACATTCTTGCATTACAATATGTAAATTTATGTAGATGTTCTATGCTTGATGCAACTTTACTTTTATTACAGAAATCACATAAACAGTTAAGTAAAATGTTGATAGAACATACCAGTGGATCTATAGAAGACAAACCAAAAACACGAGAATGTGTTGGTGTGTTACGGTGGTAAGCATGATGCTTCAACCAACAAAGTCTTCTTGGTCGGAAAACCTAGAATGTGTCACAACAGGCCTCAAATCAGTCACCCAGTCAACTCAAAGTCAACCCCAGAAAATTCAACGTAGTCCAGAAAAGTCAATGTAGGGCAACAGCAATAAAGTCAATGCAGCTCTAACTTCGGTTAACCTTTTGACCTCGATTTTTGTGCCAATGAGTATGACCTTCAAAAATCAAACTCTCCACCAAATCGCAGCCAATTCGGACCATGCGTTGACCAAAGTCAATGCTGGTAAAACTTTCCTAGAAACCCTAACTATAGAAATTTCGTCCTTTTCCCAGCTTCAGCAATTCGTCCTTCTTCCCACATGTGAACCGAAATTTCCTCCAAGGAGCTCGTACTAAATCAGAAGAGGAGAAGATGTGTGATGAGATGAGTGACATTCTCTACAACGTTGACTGTATATATATTCATCATTGAGGTGTGTGACACATTTGTTGGGGGGGTAAAACCTTAAGGCCGACCTACACATATTTGAAATTATTAAAAAATAAATTCAAAATAAATGTTCCACTCATCAGATTAAGATAAATTTTATATCGATCTTACACCTCTCTGAAAGAGGAACCCAATAAAAATATTGGTATCTTCATCTGAGCATCACAACATGGAGTTTGGACCTAGTTGTCTAATTTTAACACTCCCTCTCAACTAGGGAGAACTACATCCATTTGTGCAAACAAACATCGTGCCTCATCCCGCCGTAACTTGCTTTGCTGACCTCTTTATTTCAGAACAGAAGTAGGTTAGTCACGAAGACATCATCCCCCAACTAACGGATTTAGCCCAGAGGTCCAAAACCTCTACCAGACTCAAAGAGTCTCATACCAACCCGAAGTTGGTTTACCTGACCTGAAGTCAGTTGGAGGTCCGAAACCTCACTATACTTGATCCCAGATGAAGTGGTTGGACCGTGCCATCCTAGATATAGAGTACGACAATCTCTGATGCATCCATCAGTGTTTGCTACTAGTCTCTAGCTTTTCCCACCTCACTGGCCAAATGAGAGGTACTTCCCATGAGCCCTGAAATCAATGGGTAGGATGCGTATGGGGCACAGATAATGAGAGGTGAACCAACTCAAACATCATAACGATGGGGCAGAATCACTACAAGGTTTGGAAAACCTAGCCTCGTGAGTGCTTATAGCTCTGAGAAGCTATCCCCAAAGCCCCCTAGAGCTCCCAAAGCTCATTGTCCAATAGGACCCACATCATAGGGTCGTTCCACGATACCAAGACTCTCATGGAAGGTTAGGAACTTGACCTTACCCAGGGGCTTTATGAGAATATCCGTGACCTGCTCATCAGTTCTGATATGTTCGAGCCTTACGGTGCCTTGCTGTACCATATCCTGGATATAGTGGTACCAGATATCAATATTCTTGGATCAATCGTGGAACACTGGATTCTTGGACAAGCGAATCCCACTATGGTTATCACAGAGTATCACGATGGTATCTAGCACATGTCCAAATAGCTCACTAAATATCTTCCGCAACCAAACTACTTCACAACAGGTCATACTTGCTGCACTGTATTCGGCCTCAGTGGTGCTCAAAGCCACCGACTTCTGCTTCTTGCTCATCCACGAGATCAAAGTAGAACAAATATTGAAGCAACATCCCTATGTGCTCTTACGATCCACCACACTTCCAACCCAATTGGCATCAGTATATCCAAGGAGTGTCACACTCCTGGTAGTGTATCTCAGCTCATGGTTTATCGTGCCTCAAAGGTATCTTAGAAGATTCCTGGAAACAACCCAGTGAAAGTGATGAGGCTCAACCATCTGTTGACTCAAAATGTTCACTGAAAAACATATATCTGGACGGGTGTTTCACTAAGAACATCAAGACCCCTACGAGTTGACGATACTCAGTAGGATTTGACAATACAGGCCCAGCAGCGCTGCCACTCAACTTCTTGAAGTTGAGTTCCATTGGTGTTGACACGGACTTGTATTCCACCATACCAAATATTTCCGGAAGCTTCATAACGTATTTTCCTTGAGAAAGGAAAATATCGCCAGGTCTCTACCAGAACTCCAGGCCTAGGAAGTAGTGCATCAGTCCTAGGTCCTTCATCTCGAACTCAGCAGTGAGCTCCCTCTTGCACTGATGAATGAGAGGGTCAGCACCTGTCATGAAGAGGTCATCCACATAAAACACCAGGATGAGAGGCTTTCCCTTGACAACCTTGAAGTAAAGGTTCAGATCAGCATTACTTTGAGTGAAGCCCAGCTTCATCAAGTAGCTATCTATCCTCTCGTACTAAGCTATGGGTGCTTGCTTCAGCCCATAGAGGGCCTTCTTCAACCTGCATACATGGGTGTACCAATCCTGGACTTCGAACCCCATAGTTTGCTTCACATATACCTCTTCCTTTATCACACCATGCAGAAATGTTGTCTTGAAATCCGTCTGAGGAAGACTCCATCCTTGCATAGCAACAAGGGCTATAATAGATTGAATGGTGGTATATCAGGCCATAGGTACAAATATGTCATCATAATCTGTGCCTTCCTTTTGAGAGAAGCCATGGGCAACAAATCTTGCCTTGAACTTTTTAGCACTTCCATCAGATCCATGCTTGATCTTGTAGAGCCATTTCGAGGTGACAACTGCTTTGTCCTTTGGTCTTGGAACCACATCCAAGACATCATTCTTCATAATGGACTCATACTCTTCATGCATAGCATCCTTCCAGACTTTATGCTTTAGGGCTTCCTCAAAGGATCCAGGCTCGGATTGTACAATAGTACTCATGGCTACTAGATTCCCTTGGTATCTATTCAACTTCTTGCTTTCACGGAATGTCCCCCTTGGGGCATCATGTCCCTCAGCATCCTCAAGAGTGTCCCTGAGCCATGATGGTCTCTTTCCTAGTGAAGGAGGTGGATCAATTAGGTCCATCGGTCCTTCAACATCAGGCATTGTTTCATGCTTCGGTTCCTCTTGATTTCCATGCCTTGCTTCATTATCTTCCTCAAATCTCGGAAGATTACCTACCTTCCTCAGGGAAGTATCTTCATCAAAGGTGACATTGTGGTATATCTCCACTTCCTTTTGACCAGGCACATAGACTCTATAGGCCTTCGAAGTTTTTCTATAGCCCACAAACATTCCTTTCTTCCTAGAAGAATCCAACTTGCCCCTCTTTTCTTTAGGCACATGAAAGTAGACGGTACATCCAAAACCTCTAAAATTTGAGACATCAGGTTTCTTACCAGATGAAACCTCTTTGGGAGTTTTGGATTCTAGAGTGGAATGCGGGCATCAGTTTTATATGTACACTACAATGTTCGTAGCTTCTCCCCATATAAACTTTGGCAAACCTTGGTCACATAGCATGGCACGGGAAGCTTCCACAATGGTCTGGTTCTTTCATTCAGCAACACCATTTTGCTCGGGAGTATAGGCAGTTGTGGTCTCCCTCTTAATGCCAACTTCTCTCCAAAATTCCTTGAACTGATTTGACTCATATTCAGTGCCATTATCAATTCTCAAAATATTGTTCTTTTTCTCTATCATATTTTCCACCAAGGCTTTGAATGTACAGAACCACATGAAAGCCTCATCCTTCTTCTTTAAGAAGTATATCCAGGTTTTGCGAGAGAATTCATCTATGAATGTCATATAATATGAAAATCCTCCCAAGGATGTCATAGGTAGCATACCAGATAGATCAAAATGGATCAATTCCAAGATATCAGATGTCTTTGTGACACTATAGGGGAAAGTTCCCCTTGTATGCTTTCCTTCGGCACAACCCTTACATACTCCTTCATGATTATTTGGAAACTCGGGCATCTTTTCACCACCTTCCTTGCTTCGGGAAGGGCTTTGTAGTGAAGGTGTCCAAACCTTCGGTGCCATAGTTCAGTCTGTCGAATAGTATCACATGTCATTGCTCCCAGCGGACTTCCTCCAACTTGGTAGAGTGCATCAACTCTAAACCCAATTGAGATAGCTTCCTTAAAGCTCTTCTTCCACATGAGCACCTTTCCATCAGTGAATTCCACATTGAAACCTTTGTCTTCCATGGCCGATATAGACACAAGGTTCTTCTTCAAATTTGGTACATAGAGTACATCCTACAAGTGAAGGACTTGTCCTTGAGACAAGTGGAGGGTCACAGTCACTGTCCCTTTCACGGGATATGTGGCATTATCTCCAAGGATAATTGCCAGATTAGTATCCTTCCCAATCATATCAGAAAGTGATTCCTTGAACTGAGTGATATGCCTTGAGGCACCACTATCTATCAACCAGGCATCCATAGTGTCGGGTGGGGATGTAACAGAGAGGGCAGATACAAGAATGTATTCATTTCTTTTATCAACAACATGTGATTCCTCATACTTGGAGTTTCTTGACCTTTTGAAAGGTTGATCATTTCCGCCAGAGGAAGCCTTCCTTTTTCCCTTGAACCTGTTGTTCCTTTGATTGACATTCCTTCGGTTGTTGTTGTTGTCATCACTATCAGGAGAATCCTTCTTGAAAGGACATTCTCTAGCATAGTGACCAGGCCTATGACAAGTGAAACACTTGCCCTTCTTTCCTTGGGCCCCTGCTTTTCCCTTATTCTTCAAACCACCAGAGTTCTTCTTTCTAGAATGAGCAGCATATGCAGCATTTCCTCCATTTCCATACTCCTTCATTCTTGATTCTTCTCGAACACATCTTGACAGTACTTCGTCAAAGTCAAGTATCACATTATTTATTTAGAACAGTAGTGTTGAACACATGCCATTCAGATGAGAGCCCTCCAAGTGCGGTGAGTACCATCTCTCGATCAGCTATTGTCTCCCCAATAGCTAGTAGATTGTTCCTAATTTTAGTCAGCTTCAGAAATTATTATTGGAAAGACTCATCCCTGCCTTTCTTTAGATTCTTCAATTGATTCTTGAAGAATAGTACTTGATTCTCATTGTTGGCCTTGAACATGAGGATCAATTTATCATACATCTCTTTGGATGTGCCCAACTCAGAGATTTAGGCCACCAGGATTTTATGAATGGATTCCTTGATCATCAGCTTTTCTTTGATCTACCCCTTCTTGTACTTTGTTTTGGCAGCAGCAGTAGCAGTGGATGGAGGTTCTTGGATTTTACCCTACACATAGTCCATGACATCTTGGTCTTCCAATTTGATGTCCAATATCATTTTCCAAGCATGGAATTCATCCTTCCCAGTCAATTTGTCTTCCTCCTTGAAGCTATAGCTTGTGGAACCCATTATCATTTCTGGTGATTTCTATAAATACGACTTGTCTTCACCTCACCTATGATACCGTGTAAATTTATGTGGATGTTCTATGCTTGATGCAACTTTACTTTTATTACAGCAATCACATAAATAGTTAAGTAAAATGCTGATAGAACATACCAGTGGATCTATAGAAGAAAAACTAGAAATAGGAGAATGTGTTGGTGCGTTATGACGGTCAGCAGGATGCTTCAACTAGAAAAGTCTTCTTGGTTGGACAACCCAGAATATGTCACAACAGGTCTCAAATCAGTCACCCAGTCAACTCAAAGTCAACCCCATAAAAGTCAACACAGTCTAGAAAAGTTAAAGCAGGGCAACAGCAATAAAGTCAACGCAGCTCCAGCTTTGGTCAATGTTTTGACCTCGATTTTTGTGCCAATGAGTACGGCCTTCAAAAATCGAACTCTCCACCAAATTTTAGCCAATTCAGACCATGCGTTGACCAAAGTCAACGCTGGTCAAAATTTCCTAGAAACGCTAACTGCAGAAATTTCGTCCTTTTTCTAGCTTCAGCAATTCGTCCTTCTTCCCATGTGTGAACTAAAATTTCCTCCAAGGAGCTCGTACTAAATCAAAAGAGGAGAATATGTGTGATGAGATTAGTGAAATGCTCTCCAACGTTGACTGTATATATATCCATCATTGAGGTGTGTGACACATTTGCTGGGGGTGTAAAACCTTAAGGCCAACCTGAACATATTTGAAATTATTAAAAAATAAATTCAAAATAAATGTTCCGCTCATCAGATTAAGATCAATTTTATATCGATCTTACACCTCTCCGAAGGAGGAACCTAATAAAAATATTGGTATCCTCATCACTTGAATTACATAAATCACAGTATTAGAACCAAGTACTTCACATAACGAGTGAGAAAGATGGAATTAAAATTCCAAATTCTTGACAGAACGAGTGCATTAGATGAGATTACAATTTGTAGGCTTCGTCTTCCAAAACAACATGTCTAACCAATTTGCATGATAGATATAAATAACCATACATTTCTTTTCACATTTAACATCCAACAAATTCTATAAAGAAAGTGCAAGCCCGCGTAAACATGAGTACTGAAAATGAAGTTCATTGTGAGGTCCTTTTTGAGAAAGAATTTTTGTGGAGCACTTTTTAGGGGTGTAGAACAAGTTCAGCCAGAGCTTCATATATATATATATATATATATATATATATATATATATATATATATATATATATATATATATATATATATATTTGTGTATCTTTGAGTCAATTTTCATTGCTGATATTGCATGTAACAATGCATAAATGGATCAACAGCTTGAAAATCCGAGTAGCCCCTTTGATTATATAGACTTTATAGTATAAGTTTCAATTGTTGCATTTCATACAAAGTTGACGAAAAAATATATTGGAAAAGAGCCCAAAATGTACAATAATAAGACTACTTAAAATGTTTTAACAATAAAAAAATATTTTTTCAACTATTTTTTTTATATAATATAGTTTTGAAATAAATTAGTTATTATAGATATTTAAATATACTATTTAAATATTGTGTTAAAATATTTTTTAAAAGTATAAAAATAATACTTGTTCACATTCAAACTAAAAATAAGGTTTGTTTTATTTTTAATTATTTTACAAAATTAATATAAAATTATGTTATTTTACATAGATACCTAAATGTTTTATTTATGGTTGAAAGTGAGAAAAACATTTTTACCATATCTTATGAGCAACAAATTATGTTCATTTTTGTTTTTATTATAGTTGAAATTGTTATTTTTATTTGGACAACATTTTACTCTTATTTTAAAAGGGACGCTTTTCAATCTTATTTTGAACAATTTTATTTCTGATCTCATTATGGATTGAGGTGTCTTGTTCGATATACACTATAGAAAAATATAATACTCGAATGCGACTAATATACATGCGGGTCAAGTTGAATCATGATGTGATATTTTTTAACATTGATGCCACAATTTGCGAGGTGGTGTTGCCAAACACCAACGATGTTATTATAATGCAAGATGCCACTTTTTAGAAGGTTAAGAATTTAGTCATTTCAATAGTTGATCCAGGAGGATATCACCTTAATGCAGAATGATAGTAATTTCTAGTCAGCTCTAGTTGTCCGATGCCCAGTTCATCTTCAGTGTTCAGTTCACATGGTTCTTCAATTTATCCGATGAGGCTTACTACTTCCAAGTGTACTTCCTTGAAGTCATGGAATAAGTGTGGTCTTTTACATAATTTGTGTGGTATTTTTCATAATATTTTTCATGGTGGAAAGATGTAATATGTGATCAAGTGGGTCAAATTTTTATGGTGAAGAAAACTATGTAAAGAACCTAAGTCCTAAACACCTAAGCTAAGTCTAAAACCTTACATGTAATAATACCTAAAGGTATAAACCTAAGGTGGTGAAAGAACCTAAGTCTAAAACCTAATACCTTTATATGTATCAATCTAAAGTGTTAAACCTAGCACTAAGGCATCACAAATGTGATAAAACTATGTTTTCATACTTTTACATTAAAACTATGTAATTAACTGCAAAATACAAATGTAATACATTATATTAAGAATTTAACCATTGGATCAGAGAAGACTGCAGCGAAACTTTGTCAAGGAGTCCTTGTGAATAGATGGAAATATTCATAGTGACCGCAACATTGAATGTCGGAGTTAACTGCAGAGCTTAACCATAGCCGCTGACTGCAACTGTCAGGGATCACAACTAGCATGTCAACAGAAGGCTAAAGTCGTTAGGATCAGGCCGTCAGTTGTCAACAGGTGGTTAGATGGTGCATGGTCACATTAACCAAAACCTCCTTTCTATATATAGGAGTCCATGTGGCCACAATGTAATCCTAGCTGACCTAACAATAATAATGTAAGGGCACAATAATAACAATATGGGGGTTACAAGGGTACAATAATAAAAATAAGGGGGTTACACTAGCAACAATAAGGGGCTATACTAGTAATATAGGGACCTAACATGCTCCTCTCCTTCAAAAAAGTGTTTTCCTGAACCCTTGAGTAGCTTTGGGTTCTTCTGTATAAAATTTTCATCCTCCCATGTAGAATCTTTGGTGGATAAGTTCTTCCATTTGATGAGATACTCTGAAATTGATCAATTTTGTAGCTGTCAATTTCTTGTTTCCTTGAATGCTTCACGTTGCAATATGGTTTTTCTTTCCTCATCAAGTTCTGGCAATATTGTTTGAACTGGAATTTTGTCCCCTATAACCTTCCTTAAGCATGAAACATCGAAAACTAGATGCACTCGCGAAGAAGTAGGAGGCTCCAATTTGTATGCCATAGTACCAATATTTTACAACACCTTCTAAGGACCATAGTACTTTGGTGATAATTTATTATCCTTCTTAGCTTGCTTGAGGGACATTTTTTGTTATGTTTACAGCCATAAAAATACCGAGTCTCCTACATAAAAGAATCTCTCACTGTGATGTTGATCTGCGTGTTCTTTCATTCAATTTAGTGTCAAATTTAGGTTATCCTTTAAGAGTTGGAGAACTTCTTGTTGATGCTCGATGTGATCTTCCACTGCTTGAACCCTATAATTTTCCCTTAAAGAAGATGTGATGGACAGTGGATGATATCCATAAAGTGCCATAAATGGGGTCATTGTTGTTGTAGTATGGAAGGAAGTGTTATACCACCATTCAGCAAGAGGTAACCACTTGACCCATTGTGCTTTCTTATCAGATACAAAACAATGAAGATATCCTTCCAAACATTTATTCACTATCTAAGTTTGACCATCAGATTTAGGATGGTAAGTTGAGCTATGAGCTAGTTGAGTACCCAAACAAGAAAATAATTCTATCCAAAAATTTCTTGTAAAAATGGGATCTTTGTCACTTACAATAATCTTCGGGTTTTCATGTGTCTTTTTAATTGTTTCCATAAATGCAGTAGAAACTATACATGCTTTAAATGGATGAGATAATGAAAAAAAGTGTGCATACTTGGCAAGTCTATCAACTACCACCATGATGACACTCTTTCCTTCAGACTTAGGTAAACCTGTGATAAAATCCATTGAAATATCCTCCCAACGTTGACTTGTAATGGATAAAGGTTGTAGAAGACCTGGGGTCTTAATTGTCTCAACTTTATTTTGCTAGCAAACAAAACATTCCTCCATAAACTTTTGAATATCTGATTTAAGGCCATCCCAAAAAAATTATTTCTTCACCCTGTGGTAAGTTTTTAAAAATCCTGAGTGTCCTCCTAAAGGAGAAGTGTCCAATTCCAAAAGAATCATTTGTTTTAGCTGGGAATTCTTGGAAATATATAAGTGATCTTTCTACCATAAGGAATCATTTTTCCAACAAAATGTATCAAGTGTACTAGGATCTTGCTGCAAATTTTGAATGAGTGTCCACACTTCTTCGTCCTTCTTCCATTCATCCCTTGCTTCGGTTATCCAATCTGGTTGGATAATAGAAATGGCACAAAGTAATTCTTCCGCCTCTTCATCCTTTCTTGAGAGTGCATCTGCAACAACATTTAGCTTCCCTTTTTTGTAGATGATTTCAAAGTCATAACCCAACATCTTTGTGACCCATTTTTTCTGCTCTTCTGAAGATATTCTTTGTTCCAAAGAGTGTTTAAGACTATCATGATCAATTTTTACCTTGAAGTGTATTCCCATTACGTAAGGTCGCCATTTCTTTAGTGCATGTAGTATTGCCAACATTTCCTTCTCATAAATAGCCTTTTGTAAATAATTTCATTTGATTGGACGACTTTCAAAAGTAATGGGTCTACCTTCTTGCATTAGAACAACACCAACATCATTTCCTGAGGCATCACATTCCACAATAAAGTTTTTTGTGAAATATGGTGTAGCTAACACTAGTGCTAGGCATGTTGCCTCTTTAAGATGTTCAAAGGCCTTAGTTGCTTCAGGAGTCCACGAAAATGCATGTTTCTTTAATAATGTTGTTAGAGGTTCTATTATTCTCCCATAATTCTTAACAAACTTGCGATAATACCTTGTTAACTCGAGAAATCCGAGCAATTTATTTATGGTTGTGGCGACTTTCCATTCCTTAATGGATTTAATTTTGTTAGGGTCCACTTTAACACCATTGTGAGATACAATATGACCCAGATATTCCACCTCCTATACTCGAAAGAAACATTTCAATGTTTTTGCATATAATTGTTTCTCCTCCAATAGTTTGAGCACCCTATCAACATGTTGAACATGATCCTTCCAAGACCTGTTGTAGATTAGTATATAATCAAAAAATACTAGCACAAATTTTCTAAGGAAGGGTTTGAAAATGGAATTTATCAACCCTTGAAATGTAGAAGGTGCATTGGTAAGGACAAAAGGCATGACCAAAATTCATAATGACCCTCACGAGCTTGAAATGTTGTTTTCAGAATATATTCATTCTTCATTCTAATTTGATGATATCCTGAATGAAGATCCAACTTAGTAAAATAAATTTCTCCATGTAATTCATCCAATAATTCATCAATCATAAGAATTGGAAATTTATCTTTAATAGTGAGCTTATGGAGCTCCCTATAATCCAGACACATGTGCTATGATCCATCCTTCTTGTGCACCAATGCTACTGGAGCAGAGAAAGAACTTTGACTAGATTGAATTATACCACCCTCTAACATTTCTGCAATCATACGTTCAATTTCGCTCTTTTGGACATCAGGATATCTATAAGGCCTAATGTTTGGAGGAACACTTCATTGAATCAAATGAATAGCATGATCATGATCATGAATAAGTGGGATTCCTTTGGGACTTTCAAAAACCTTGGAATGATTGTCCAAGACTTTTTGGAGATCTGTAGAAATAGATGATTTTGATGTTGGAACTTCTAGTGAGCATAATTGTGCAATTACGCCTCGTTTTTCTTTCTTTAGAATATTTATAGTGAAATTAGAGCTTATTATCTTTCCTAGATTTCTTGTGATACCCTGTAATTTGATTTCCTTTCCTTATGAAAAAAATTTCAAGAAAATTTCTTGAAAATTAAAAGCTATCATCCCCAAAGATTGTAACCATAAAGGGATATCTATGTTAGTCCAAATGTCCCAGTAGGACATTTTTTTATCACAATTAAGATGGAAGATCAAAATATTCCACACAACCTCTCTAAGCTTATGGATATTCTCAAAGACAACTTGTCAAGTTATGATCCATCGATCCAACAAGAAAAATATGATTTGGGTTGGAAGTCGCATTTATATATGGTAAAAGTTGGATATGAACAACTCCTCTTCTCAATGCGTATCATGGGGGCTTCACTCAATAAACCTATAACATATCACGTGAAATCATATCATATTAAACAATACCCTTAATTTGAGTACATATTGGAAAATACCCCTAAAAATCACATTATTTAACCCCCTACGAATATAAACCCAATACACCTTCCCAATTTAGAAAGCCCCTACTTTCACGATATATTGTAGGTATCCATTTTTTTATTAACATTTTTTATACCCCTTTATACTTTTTAATTAACTTTGAACTCCATTTTTTATACTTTCCAATATAAAAACCCTACATCCCCTATATATCCCACAATATATTATGTCATTTTTTCCTCATTATATATCCCCTGATACGAACCCACGAGCTATGGTAATTCTCCCGCAATGAAGCCCTCGTGATTCATATACACCTCAAATATTCTCTTGGGGAAAATTTGTGGTTAAATATTTCCATTCCAAAATTCAATACCTTATGTTGGATTCTTGTGCATAAGAAAATTTTAACCACTAAAAAATTCAAAAAAAATGCATTCAAAGACCTTAAACGTGTTCTCTAGCTTTGGGCCCCTTGTCCTCCATGTTACTTTCACCTTCCAAGCTCTGTGTCCTCATATCTATTTGTCACGATAAATACTTTGGATCTATTAGAGGGAATCCAAATTTTAAGTGGATTTGATACTCTCTTCCGAAATACATTTTTTGGAAGATTTGGTTTTCTAGAAACAGCTATATTTTTGAAAATATATCGATTACTCCTGGAGATGCATGGGTTAAAGCTCTCTCTTTTTGTATCAAACACAATAGAAATAATTTTAGGGATCGAGGCTCTAACTCTAAATATTCAAGAGTGCATATGGTGGGATTTGTTGCATTACCATTGGAAAATTTCCCCACTCACACTCCTTCACACTTCTCATCAAGAAATCCCTATAAACGTTTACTTTCAGATGTAGAATTTGGGAATCTACAAAAAGAATAGAAAAATTGGATCCCATTCTTTGACAAATACTTCAAAAGTAATCTTGGGGTGGCAGGATGGCGGTTGATTCTCTTCAATCTCGATGAACATTAGGCAGTAAAGTACTCATGGGGCCTCAGTCACAAGTTAAATAATCTTGTTGAGATGTATGTGCTTATGTTTGGTTACAACTAGATAAAGACTGGGAAATCTCTAGCATCATAATTCTTGGTGAATCTTTTATAACCATTCAATATTTGCAAAAGGTTTCTCTCCCTAAAAACAATCACCTAAGGATATTATTGAAGAAAATTCTTAGTGTCTTACATTTCTTTCGTAGAAATACCTTATATCACATTATTTGGGCTCAAAATAAAATAGTAGATGATGAGACCAGCAAGGCCTATCACTTAGCACCTGTAAATGCAATCATCAATGAGGCACCTGGATGGAAATATATACTATTATTACTCTAATCAAATCTCCTTATCATGTTTTAATTCTAGGAAACATATTATTTTGATCCATGTATTCACTTCTTCGGGATTCCAAATTAGTTCCTTTGTAACACACCTCCCCCTCCCTCCCCCACCTTCCCTCCTCATGACACACTTATACATAGGAATCATATGACATGGGTCAATCATCATGGTCTAGGTGGATGTTGTGGGTCGTGCATGTCACATTCCCATTCATTCCTTACATGTCACATCCTACATAGCTAATCAAGACTTCATTTATACTCCATACTTCATTCATTTCTTTATGATAACTCTTGTGTGATGTGAATTAATGGGAATTATGGTTGATGCAATGACGGATGCATGTGAAGCCCCTTTCCCAGAGCTAAAATATATGGAGAAAGGTGACAGCATCATTTTTCAAGGTTCTGACCATGGGAGTTTGTCTAAGAGTCTCGTGTGCCTTCTAGGATTCCAAGGTATCTCCTCAAAGGAAAAATGATTCATCGAGAGAAATAATTTATATTACTTTTCTTAGTTTCAAATTTCGTTGAACGAATTCGCCATTAAAACTATCAAGATCCGTTTAAATTGTCCTACCATAAAAAAATTTAATTTATTGCAAGTGAGTAAGGTTCTATGCATCAAATATTCATGGGAGGTCTCTCAAGGTGGTCATGTGTTCAAATTTGAATGTAAAATTGAGTTTGTGTTGTTTTCTACTCACCATCCCCTAGTTTTTTCTCCTAGGACAAAGGTGGTGAAGTTTGTTGTGCATTGGTACACATCTAATCTCATGCTAATTATGTCTTCTTTCCTCTTCCAAGGCCTCTCATTCTCTTCTTTAAATTTCACTTCATTCTTGTCCCTTTATTTATTCCTCTATCAATCATTTTTTAGCTTTGTATTTGTGCTTATTTTGGTTTAAGTATCTCTTAGAATGCAGCACACATGAGTCCTCATCTTATTAGGTTTTCCCCTTCGCTACTTCCCTTTCTCTTTCTAGTGGATACCTATTTCTCTTTGAGAGCCCCCATTCCCTTCGTGTGAAAAAATTGTTTTCTAATTTTTCCATCAAGTATGGAGAACAATCATACTCCTAGAGGTCCATGCACTGCTCATATTTGTTGAAATTTCCCTAACCCTCCAATTGAGCATCTTGTGGATATTTCTACTCTTCAATGGAATATTATTCAGCTTACCAATAAAACTCTATTTCTAGTCAAGGAATTTCAGAAACTATAGGCCCATATAAGTCACCAGGATGATGAATCGGAAGCCATAATATGTTAGTTGATGAAGCTTCAACTTCAGAGGATAAACATTGAACAACAGATCATGGTGAGAAGTTCTCATGGAAGCCACTATAGAAGAATTTCTATTAATCCCTCATAATTCATGTTCTTTCTCTATAAAATTGTGTTTTTGGTTGGTCATATTTGTCAGGAATATATTAGTCAGATAGTAGATAAAATCTATGTCAACAATGCCTTGTTAGTGGAATATCTTGGCCCTTAGTTTTTGTATCCTTTAGAAGAACTGAAATTGTGGAATACAATGTAAATTTTCTAGGATATTTTTCAGTATCTGGGAACCATTTAATAGTAAAAATACTCCTTATCAAAGAAAAATATCTCAAAAGAGCTATAATTTTATCCTTTAAAATATATATATCTTGGTAGAATTACTCTTTGATTTAGGGGTTGATTTTTAAGGTTTTCCTATACATTATTTTCTAATTATAATGCCATGTTTGGAAAATGTCAAAATTTAAGGCTTTTGTATTCATTATATTTAGTTTTCATTTCATTGTTGAAAAATGATAGAAATTTAAGTTTTTTTGGAGTGATGTTGTTTTATCTTTAACGCCATGGTTGAAAATTGTTGAAATTTTAAGTTTTTCCATCATCATGATTTTTGCTTTTAACATCATGGATGGAAAATGTTTGAATTTTAACCCTAAAAATAAGGGTGATGCAGCATAACCACTTTTCAGTTTTGGAATGTTTTTTTTCATGTATTTTTGCAGAAAAATAGGGGCTTTTTCTATTAGAGTTTTTGTTTTTAAGTTACATTTCTTGGTAATTTGGTAAGATTATTTGTTAATAAGAATATATATATATATATATATATATATATATATATATATATATATATATATATATATATATAAGTACTATGAAATAACTACTTTTAAATATATAGTACACAATGAATATGAAGCACAAAATATTGACATAAATACCAATACAGTGAATCATATCCTTATTTTTTGTTTCAATAATTATTGTAGCATTGCCAATGTTTTTTCAAGGCACCTTTTAACTTAAAATTGATTTTTTTTCATTTTCTATGGAAAGATATATTGCTTCAAATTTGATACATTGAATGTTAGAACTTGGAATTAAAAAATATCATTAGCACATTCAAAGAATGTGATCCTTTTATCAATCAATACAAAACAATTAATTGTAAATATTTTTGACCCACAAAAAAAAATTAAAACTTCATAAGTATTTTACAATGAAATGTTAGAAAATATGTTTCAGTGATGCTTGAATTTTTTTTCACTTCCCTGTCATAGTTGTTTGATACAAAATATTTTTTTTAACTAACTATATATGTCTCCATAAGTTGAAAAATCATTTTATGAAACATCATGTGTGCACATACACACATATATCCTCTTTGATATTGTAAAACCAATCTTAGGACATCAAGATTAATCAGAATGTAGTGGGAATCATTTTTTATTATTTATCTCAAATAATTAATTATACCATATATCCACTCAACATGAACCACATACTCTTAACCAAATTTACCAATGTAGTGAATCACCAATGTCACTACTTTTTAACTCGATGATTCTTGTAAATTTTCATGGAATGTATTCCTTTTAAGAATATCTACAACATAACCTATGTTGGGACATTTTCCACAGAAATATATTTCACTTTAAATTCAACTCATCCATCACTAAATTTTATGGATTAACAAATACAATCAAACCATTCAAATGTTGGTGTTCCTTTTCTAGACAAGTACACAAGAATTATATGTAAATATTTCCTATTCACAATAACAATAATGAATCTTCTCAAACATACTTCTAAAGAAATATCATAAACAATGGTTTATTTGAAAAAAATAAATCTTCCATATATGGTGCAAATTTAGAATTGCAAAATAGTGATGTTAATTAATTTAAAATGTATCCATAAGTCTGAAAATATTTTAATGTAACCTAGCAAGCACATATTTCAAACTCTAGGATTTTGAAAATAACAGGATTAAATAAGATAATAACTTAATCCTTTTTATTTATCTAAAAAAATTAATTATATTAAACATCCATTCAATTTTAGCTAGAGATTCTTGACATCATTGTCATGTAGTGAATCAGAAAGATACCTACTTATTAATTCAATAATTCTTATTAGGTTACAAACCGAATTATGAGACATCATGATTATTAAGAATGCAGTTGATCATTTTTTTTAGTGATATGAAATAATTAATTATATTAGGTACCATGTAACCCTCATTTCAGAATTGGTACCTATATGCATTATTTCTCATTTAGCAACACCATTGTACCTTAATCATGTAATTAAAAGCCTCGTAGGCCATGTGATGTTATGTATTGTGGTATCCTAAGCGTACTATGGCTTGCCATGTTTGGTCCTTTTATAATCCACTCTTAGGTTCTTTCGTCCTGTATAGGATTAGAGGGTTGAGGATTAACTAACCCAAATACATTGTTTAGAGGAGCCATTGATTTTTGTAGGGATGATCACACTATGTAGGGTCATCCTACTCCATTTCTTAAGCTCAAATGTGTCTTATCTACATGGTCATGAGTCCTAGAGTTTATATGTGTTCTCTAGCCTTGGTATATCATTCATTTTATAATTCTCAACATGACAATCTCACAATCATATCATTTCAAATTTCCCAAGGTAGTCCATCGAACCCAATGCACAAGATCCTAGGGGTCAAAAGTCAACAAAGGCTCAGATTTCTCAACATAATGTTTACTATCCAAGCCAAGTGGAATTTGTTTCAAAAATTGAATGCGTCAAGGAAATATTCCATTAAAAGGTGTGTTTCATCCTTTTGTGGCATTTTTGGGATCATTTGGGAATATTAAGGTCCACTATTGATAAATGGGACTTGTTTTATATCACAAGTAATCCAAAAAATTATTCCAAGTAAATCCATGTGGAAAAATTGGTAAAGAATGCAAAGCATTGGAGATCTATCATTGAGCTCATTAAATTGAAAGGATGTCCCAATTTTTGAGATCTTAAAGGATGTTTGATGGGCCAAATCTAGTCGTTCGGATATATAAATGATGAAAATTTTCAATTGTGCAATAAAATTCAATCCTCCTAGCAAAAGGGTGGAAATAAATTGCAAGTAACGAAAATGGACTAAAGGAAACTTCACTAAAGTAATCATTGGTCATATCCATGGGAACATTGATGAAATAAATGGAAAGATAAAGTGGATATTGGACTTCAAGTAATCATTGGATCTTATATTGTGACTCTTCTCAAGCAAGTAAACATATTTTTAAGTAAAATCAAAGCACATCAAGCATAATTCAAGAAAAAAGCATCCTTATATGTTAGTTGTTTGACCTATTCAAGTGAATTCATTCCCCATTTTAGAGAATTTTCTCATTGTGAAAAAATGTTCACTGTAAAGACTTAGTTTCCAACTTGTGGATGATAGGTCTAATAATTCTTTTGGGAGAGTGTTCTTGAAACTAGCCATTATAAAAAGAATTATATAAGGTCAGTACCTCATCTAATTTGTGTTTTGTGAATTATGAGATCATTGTACCATAATAAGAAGTTCTATTTGGTACAAATGACTTTTTTTGTGGATTGATTCATGTATTATTATTATTATTATTCTTGGCCATGTAAATAATTGTGTTTCATAATATATTTACAGGTTTTTTCCAAACCACACAAAGTTAATGGATCAGTCCATTTAGGGTATACATAGTCACATGGAAGAGGAATGCTAGGACACTAAGCCTCACTTTCCCATTGGTGGATTAGAGCTATCATAAATCTAAATGTTGGACTAACCCTTAGTAGGGGTTTCTCTTCCAAGGGAAATATCTCTTCTAATTGCATGGTTAATTTATTGGCTAGATGTATCTCAAGAGGAAATCACTCCTAGTTGAATTTGGGCACTGACACAACATCTTATACAAGAGTGAGGGAAAGTTACTAGTATTTAAACTCCAAACTCACATATTAGTCCAAAAATATTGATCAAGGTGGATATTGGTGGCCGCCCACCTATTCCACCTAGACCTCCAATCAGTGTCATCAGTTTCCTTGTTTATAGTAGCATTTACTATTTTTAGCAGTTTTTTGGGTCATGAACTTCAGGAGCTATTTTGATCCCCTAAACAACATTTTTTGAGGTCTAGAGCAAGCCCATGGGATATATCAAAACCTGTAGTACTCGGATACATATTTCCAATGAGGTATCGTACACACCAAATAAAGATAATACAACCAAGTTACAACCATGGGAATTTGGTTTCCTAACTAACCCCAACAGGGCATACAAACTCTTGGTGTTCCATCTCTTGGGGTTAGGTTTTTGGTTGTTTAGAGTTCTCTCTTATTGTTAAATAATAAAAAGGCACTTGAGCCTCATTGTAACTTAGCTCAGAGCCATGTAGTTCCCAAATCTCTTCTCAGCGATAAGCTACCATCGCTTGAGCTAGTTTATTTCCATTCTCTTTGTAAGTATATTTCAGTTCTTTGATATTAACGAAATGAAGTGTTATTTCGAATACATATCTATATTTGTGGTTATATATGTATTATTTTATGTTCATGTTTAATTTTGGATTAGTGGTATCATAGTATTCTACTCTTTATTTGTTTTTCTTTGCATGCCGCCAACAAGGTCAGGGTATAACGAGTTAGGGCTCAAACTAGCTTAACCTTTGCAAGACCAGCCTTGAAAACCCTTATGGTCTCCCATGGAGGAAGAAAATAAAGACAAGGGATTAGGAGATCGCTTCAAAATATTTCTTGAAGAATCCCTCGAGAGACATATAAATGTGTTGATGGACAACTTTTCTCAGATCCTTCAGTGGATGCCCATAGGAGACGCATCTTTATCCTCCAGTCACTCTATAGGCACCACTCCCTTCAAGGTACAATTCAACTTTGACATTCCCATATTTGAAGGCCAGATAGATGTTGATGTCATATATAGATGGTTAAATCTCTTGGAAGGATATTTTTCAGTTCATGATCTTTCCAATTATAGGGAAAAGATTAATTTTGTGCTCCTCAAAGTCACCCCCATGTCAAGGACTAGTGGGAAACCTAGTATCAACAAAGGGACGAGAGAGAAACCTCACTGTTTTCAGCCACACCCACTTGGAATTCTTTTTGAGATGCCATCAAGGAAAAATATTAACCCATGGGGAGCTATGTGGACAAGTGCATTCAATGGGCTATGTTGTGGTAGCAAAGGGATCAGGATGTGCATGAGATGATGAATATGTTTCATGCTCTATGCACAAATTTGGTGTTACACCATTGTTTAATCATCTAACCTGTTACTATTAAATGGACTAAAGTACGCCATGTAAGACCAATTTTACCGTAGTAAAATTGTTTTTGCTATGAGAAATAATTTAATAACCCATATTTTATTAAGTTATTTATGGTCTAAACAGGAAACCCCATGAGGAATAATTAAATAAATCCTTATTTGTTTGATTTTCCTCTAGGGATAGTTAACTAAACCATTGTTTAATTAATATTCCTAGTCATTTTTAACCCAAAACATGAGAATTAATTAGATAAATCATTATTTATCTTATTATTCTCTAGGAATAATTATTAAATCATTATTCCTTAACCTCATCCTTGAAACAATAAATAAATAATTTATTTATTTATTATTTCTAAATAAATGGATTTAACCAATTCTAAATCCCTTTTCCCTCCACCAAAAATAATAAAATACTCCAAGAAATTTGGATCTAGATTTGGTAATAATATTTTAATTATGCACCAATATCTAGACTAACTCAATATTTTGTTATAAATATTCATTCACTACCTTTTGTTACCTTGATATCACCATTTGAACTATACTTTTGGTCTGACTTTGATCCTCCATCATTGTCATATTTTTTCTACTTTTTTCTTGTGAGCTCCCTTTAAGTTCCATTTTTTCTGGGTTTTCTGCAACATCAAGAGAGAGAGAGAGATCTTGGATATGAAGCGCTGAGGACATACAACAACCCATCCCATTGAGGGGGACTAGTAACATCTTTCTGTGTTCCCTTCCCAGGTGTCATAACACAAAAGTTTCATTATAAATTCTTGTCTTGTCTATTGGATGTATGGAGAAAATCTTTTTTATTTTTGATGTTTAATGTCTTTAGCTCCATATATCTGGATTTTTGTAGCATTTATTCTTATCACCTACCACATATCTAAGGAAATTTACAGCCATATTTGATCTTAGGGTTGTTTGTTATGCACAACTAAAGTTAGCTTTCTTCGTACGCTTGTGATTAGAATTCACAAAAACAACTGATGACTCCACAAGGGTTTTTAATTACGACCGTTGTCATTTTTCATATCCCTGCATGACCAGCTACTTCAGCCCCTAGGGTTTTCTTCAACTTCTTATTTTGCATTCCTTGATGTTGTTTTTAACCTTTGTTACACTAAAATAGTAAAAATTCTAACTTCCATGTGTTTCTAGGCCATTTATGCAGGTAACAAGTATTATTCATGTTTATGAAACCTACCCTCAAGACAGTCGGAAGTGCAGGTTGCACTTTTTGGCACAAAACCTATGACCTACACTTTTTTGCGAGATTTTTTTTGAAATTTTTAGGGTTTTTTTGGGGCATTATTCAGGGTTGTCTGGCCTCCTTTTGTACCTGTCTTGGACCTGTACTTGCTTATGTTTACTCATCGAAGTAGGAACCAAGCCCCTTAGGGCTTCAATGCGCTTCCACCTTTTTAGGAGGAGTTTAGCGGAAGTAGGTCTTTTGAGATTTCAGTGTTTTTCAGCCATTTTTTAAGATCTGAACCTACCTTTTTAGATCCATTTTAGATTAGTTATTTTCCCATCCAAAACACATCTTTTTAGTTTTGTTTGGTCCTCCCTTTAGGGTACCCTTCGTTTCCCTTTAGTTTGTAGCCTTTAGCCACCTATTTTTCAACGTTTTTCCCTCTGGTTTCTTGTTGTTTTCTGCACCTCTTTTCAGCAAATTTGACGATTAGATCCTTTTACCTCTTGACCTTAGATCTATTGGCGATATTGTGTTTTTTGACTAGATTTCACCCACCCATAGACTAGTTGTTGGGAATCCCTCCTTTCTGGGTTTAAATTTATGCATGTTTAGCTATTTATTTTACCGTCACTTTCAGTTTCATTTACTGTCGCTTTCAGTTTTATTTACACTTATACAACATATTTTTTCTTTTTTTCTCTACACACATCTGGGCTTAATTAAAATTAACACACTTATCACACACATGCACACTTAAAGAAAAGAGCGCTTGGTTTACACCGCCAGGCCAAGACTGAAACATTGTAATTAATTAATTTGCACCTTTGTGCCCTTGTTTTCCCCTCTTCCTTATTGGGTTCCATGTCTCTTTCCATAATTGCACCTCCAAGGCATTTATCCTAGAGACTCCAAGGCCTTCATCCTCATTTTCCATTAGGAAGACTTACTCCACTACATAGTGTTTGATTTATTCCTCCACCGAGTCCCCATTTTGACAATGACTCTGGTTCATCAGGTTCCCCATATGTTTCTATCCCCGGCTCCCCTCCACCTTTCACCTTCATCATGTTTGGTGTAGGACCTACTACTATTGGTGGCTCTAGATCTAATGCTGGAACCGCTACTAGTGGAGCCACAACATGAATGATTCTAGTTGCTCCCTTGCTCCCTTATATGGCAGGCATAAGCCTTCCCAAGTTAATCCAGTTGATTAATGACCCCATACACCATGATCCAAGTTGGCCTGCTATGCCAACCAAGCTCCCTTCAGACATCCCTAAGTTTTAAGGAAATGCTAGAGAGGATCCTACCAACCATGTTCGTTCTTTCCACATGTGGTGTTCATCCAACTGTATCATCGATACCTCTCTCTGTATTCAGTTATTCTAGCATACGCTTACTGGAGAAGCTTCTAAGTGGTATTTCGATTAGGTTGTTTCCTCTCATGCTACTTTTCGACTATTTCAAAGGCATTTATGTCCTACTTCCAGCTTCCCCTTCTCCATGACACTGATAATAAACCTTTTACTGCTTTTCGTCAAACTTCTGCCACCCACCTATCTGACCATATTCAAGAATGGTGCAGAATGAAAACCCTATGTCAAGCCCATGTTTTCGAAGGCTGTGTCTATATGGACTAGTTTCTCAGATCCCTTTTTCCCTCTATTGGTAAAGATGTCGTGTCTCACTTTCCTAAGACTGGTGAAGAAGCCCTCCAATTTGCATTGAAATATGACTTAATATACACGAAATCTAGTTATGTTTATACCATCTTACTTGATCTCCCTAGACCTAGTGGTGCCAACGCACTGGAGGCATCTCACATTGCCGATGGTATCATTGGATCCCTTTCACATCCAAACACTCAACCTCCCATGGGTTACGTTTTCCCTCAGGGAGGGGCTAGCTCCTCTAAAACTCTTCCCCCTCGTGGCAGCATGTATCTAGGACATGGCATGCCTCACACATAGCTCCTTACTATCTGTATCCATAGCTCCTTTTTCAATCCCATATGTGGGTGAATGGTTCTTCGATGCAATTCATTATCGATAGTGGGAGCTAAAATAACCTCATTTTAGTAGAGTTCATGAAGCTTTAGGGCCTAAGGACCAAAACACACCCGCATTTGTACACCATCGAGTGGCTTCACAAAGGAAGAGATATTTGCGTCACCCAATAGTGTCACTTTCCCTACAGAATCAAGCCCTTCATAGTTGAGGAATTGTGTCATGTTTCTCCTCTTGAATTTTGTGATGTATTATTAGGCCAAACATACTTATGTAAGTGGAATGTCATTTATGAATATAGGTCTCACCCTATTATTATTAATTTGGAAAATAAGTTATATATGATATCGTAGGTAGTACAGTCTACCGCAATCTCTTTGATCACTATGAAGTAGTGGAGTAAGATCATTTCCTAGGCCAGGAATTTTTTTTCCTTATGATTCACCCTCAGGGAAAGAGAATGATTGTGACCACGACATCTAAATGGGGCTCCCCTGCATGACAACATCAAATGAACAAGATCGTGGACAAGTAAAAGGAAATATTCACCTCACCCACAGGGGTACCTCTACACTGTCAGTTCAAGCACTCCATCAATATGACCCTCGGCGCGTTGTTGCCAAACAGATCTATATATTGACGTTATTTTATGGATAACGATGAAACCAAGGGGAAGATTCAGGATTTTTTATAGAAAGGGCACATCAAGCCAAGTTCATCACCATGTGGGAGCCCGATCATGTTGGTACAAAAGAAGGATGGCACCTCGAGACTCTGTATTGACTATCGGTCACTGAACAAGATCATTATCTGGAATAGGAATCCAATCCCATGGATCGATGACCTTATGTACCAGCTATGGGGGGGGAATATTTCAGAAAGATTTACTTTAAGTCTATCTATCACCAGGTACCAATCGAACCCTCTGATGTCTAGAAGACTACCTATAAATCCAAGGAGGGCATTTTTTACTTCATGGTCATTCCTTTCGGGTTGAAAAATTCCAATGAAAACTTCATGAGGTTGAGGGATGATATCTTGTGACCCTTCACCCACTCATTCGTGGTGGTGTATTTGGATGAAATCCTGATATTCGTCCAGTGGTGGGAAGAGCACCTCCACCATATTCAACAGGTCCTTCAAACCCTGCGGCAACACAAGTTGTGTGCCAATTTGGAGAAATGCACTTTTGGTATGACTCAGGTTTAATATCTAGGTTACACCATTGATGAGTGGGGTGTGCATGTGGACCCAACCAAGATACAATTCATTCAGGATTGGCCAGCCCCAACCACTCTAACGAAGCTCTGCATATTTTTGGGTCTTGCCAACTTCTACCACAAGATTATGTTGGGATTCTCTCATATCACTTTGGCTTTGAGTCAAGTCACCAAGGGAGGAGTGAAAGAAAATTTATTTTGTTCTTGTTGAGGAGGTAAATCCCCTCTGCGGACAGAGGCGATCCCTACTAGCCCAGCAGGGGTCTAGCAACAATCAGAAATGTTACGACGCAAGTTCCTAGTTACGAATGAAAAGACTAAAGATAGAAGCCTACCTAGATTCCAATGCTATGATCTGAAGAAGAGAGCGTTCCCGTTCCTCAGCCTCGGCAGATCACGATCCTCCAACGATCTCCGCGGATGGACACCTGCACATGCAAGAAACAAACAGATACAAGCATAAAATCCGGCATACATAACTCAATATCAGTCAAAAAGGATATTACTCATATTAACATCATCGAAAACAGAGTGGAACCATAATCGTAATCATTCATTAAATAACAATCTAAAGAGATTACAACCAAAGTTCTGACGTCGTGGTCTCCTTCAGATGGGTCTCCAGTCATTCACGTCTCGCAAAGCTCACCAGGGAAAGGGCAAACCTCTCTTGAGTCTCTCGACGATAGTCTCCTTACTTGAGTCAGCCTTAAGGGAAGAAAGAGGGCTCTTACAGCACAAAGGCTCTTGGGAATTGGGAGATTCAAAGCTTAGGCACTTCAAGACTTTCAGCCCTTCAGCCCCTTCATCAATGGATGAAGGCTATATTTATAGAGGAGAGGAGGAGATTGGGATCCCTACAATAGTGGAAGGGAGGCCTTATCCTTTGGGAGGTTCCCCATATGGTGGAAACAAGAGACCAAAGGAGGAAGGTCATGGTTATTCAGTCGAAACCACTCCCGATGACTCATCCACGAAATTGTTGTAATCGAAACTTCGCCTCCCTTTTTTTAAAAACTTTCCATAAACAGAGTGGCGCGTGTGCAACACTGGGGCAGAGCGCCAATTGGCGCGGGCTCAGTGTTAATTTCCCCCCATTGACGCGATTACATAACGGGCTACCAACGCCAAGGCAAAAACAGGTGTTTTTAGGGGTCTTCTCAGGAAATGATCAACAGAAGAAATGTTGTCCTCATGGAAAGGGATGAAATGATGGTATTTGCAAGGCATGACACTGCTTATTGGTCACAGAAACAACCCTCCAATGGGCGAGATGGGAATTGCAGGGACGGTCACAAATTACTGTGTAACAGATGCCCCCTAAAGCATGAGGCCCGAGAGAGAGAGAGGGGTGAAATGCTTTACGAGAACGTGTCCAACTGAAAACCCCGCCGTCGAAAACCTGCGTGAAGAAATACAACTGATATCTCAAATACATGATGTATATGTGGCATGGACGCAGCCATCCAAAACAGAGTACACTATAATCCGGATCCAAGGTATGGGCGCAGCCATCCAACGAGGATCAAATAAATAGACTCAGGTATGGTCGCAGCCATCCAATCAGTGAGTCATGTACATAATGATAATAATCCACAATCGCAACCTGGATTACAACAGACACAATCCAGGGTCTTGCGCTCCATCTCGACCCAAACAGAGTACAAGTTCAAGCATGCGAATATATGAGCTGAAGTCGAACATGCAGGAACATCGTCTGATTACCAGCCAATGATGAGAGCTGTTAACAGACGTGAGAGGATCCACCAATAATGACAATGGCCCTCAATGTACTACAGGTACAATCTACGGCGTGTGAATCAATGAGTTGGCATCGAACACCCGCAGAATCACTCGATCGGAGGCCAATGATGAAAACCTCACGTCGAATGCGACGAACCTGCCATTGAGGCATGCAGGCTCCAAGGTACCATAAAGGAGTCTCTAGATCAGCTTCCTGGATAGAGTCAAGTCGACAAAGAGTGACCTTAATCGAAGGTGGGCCATAATGATTCCCACATCATCGACACGAGACAGAGGAACATGATGTTTTTGTTGTGAATCAGGATCATATGAGAATCAGAGGAAGGTTGATATTAGCAGAGGCCAACTTCTCTTGAACATATAAACGACACGACAGTGGATTTGGCAATATTTGACATCAGAATATCAGAGGTCATGGTGACAAGGCAATGAGCAAAGGAGAGGTCAAAAGGGATTATCCAAACCCATGGAGGCAAAGTGAAAAAAAATGAGATGAGATGTCCCCAACCCGACACGAATGCAGACAAGTGCCATGTTCAAGAGTGACATACTGCCAACGACAACGATGATGGTTCCATTTTTCCCCCACCATTCTTGGCGAGTACCTCTTTATTTTTACACAAGCTTGAAGAGGATACCATATGCTTGTCATATAAGTCCGCCCTTCAGGCGAATCCATCCTAGTACATTTAACGAGCCCTAGGAAGGAGGAACTCGGAGAACGTCATTGCGACTGAATCCGATGTCATCAGGGTTTAACGAGTCTGAAAAAGGAAGAAATCGGTGTCTTTTCATGTTTAGAGAGTTTGAAAAGACAGCAGAAAAGTAAACTCCATAGGTCCCTTTTCATAAATAGTTCCTCAGATCCGAAAAGGTAGAAAACAATATCCGAGAAAACCTCCTAGTCGCGATAGGCTAGGGTATTCCTTTTTCGTAATCAATCTATCCTAGCCCGAAAAAGGGGTAAACGTATACTGGGTAGATGTCGAATCGTGTCCATTTTAACGAGATCGAAACGACAAGGGCCTCGGCAATCTTTTCATGTTTAGAGAGTCAGAAAAGAGCTGAAAGGTGACTCCTCCTGGAGGAAAGAGTGGTATAAAGGGTAGCTACTGGTTCCGGTAATGGTGGAACTGCTCAAAACAAAATAAAGGTCAAGAGGCTGGCTAACAAAGACCACTCATCGCAGCGGTTCCTCAAGAACAGGTAAAACAACCAAGTGAAGGCATATGATCGGCCAAGCAGATAGTGACGATGGAGTGAAAAAACCAAGGCTCATCTGGTCAAAAATAGGCTGATAAAATGGCAATCACAAGAGGTAAAATGGGAAAGGTTTCATTTTTACACAAGCTTGAAATCAGAAAACTCTGCTTGAAGTTGGTTTCATTTTTACACAAGCTTGAAACAAAGATAAACTATGCTTGAAACCGGTTTCATTTTTACACAAGCTTGAAATGGAAAAAAACTATGCTTGAAAAAGTAAGCATGCCCCCAGCATGGTGACTCAATTCGAGGTACATGCCCCCCAAGCTTCAGTCCATATGAAAGGCAGATGGAGTGAAGGTTCAAGTTACGAGACCAAAGGATAGACTCGACTGGGATTTTACGAGATCTAATCGAAGACTCGAATTGAACAGGAACGTGTTTCATTATTTTAACGAGGTTGACACATTAAAAGAACTATCCTCAGGACACCCTTGTTTCATTTTTTAAGGAGCTTGACACAAGACAAGGAACCATGCTCCGCAACCTGCTTGTTTCATTTTTTAAGGAGCTTGACACAAGAAAATAAACTGTGCTCCGAGAACCTGGTTTCATTTTTTAAAGAGCTTGACACAGGGAGGAAACCGTGCTCTAACCGACTTACATCAAAATGAACAAGAAGGCATTGCTTCCAAGACTTCCACTCCCGATGGAAGGAAAACATCCTGGAAGTCAGGACCCAATGCCCCCAGCACACTATGCACGATGGCGTCTTCACTGAGTGCGGGTACGGGGTAGGTAGACACATAGTTGACCTGCGGTGGAGCAGATACAACGGGTGGATAAAAACCCAGAGGGGGTGATGGTGGACCAGTTGCCACATTAGGACCAAAGAATGAAAGCTGATCAATGGTCACAATCCTTCCTTCATGTGGAAAACAGACCACACGAAAGAGGGAGGAGACAAGCGCTCCCATGGCATAGGTGTAATGGCGCACCAGGAGCAGATTGAAATCCAAGGGTCCTGGAACGACCATCACGTCCATATGGACGGTTTTTCCTCCCAAAGTAATCGGTAACCTTGGAAGGATCCCCAACGGTTGACTCGTTCTTCTATTGAATGTCAACAGATTCTGCGTAACGGGCGCAAGCGGCGGCGAACCGAAAGCTTGACAGGTAGTTGAAGACATAATACTAACAGAGGCACCTTCGTCTATAATGGTGCTGGGTACAACCAGACCAAGAGCCTGTACTGTGATCTCGAAAGGCACATAAGACGGAAGGCGAAATCCTGCAAATCGACTCCAGTCAAAGGAAGCGACCAGACTACTTGGAGGGGCTACCATCGAATTGAGATGGTCTTCCCTCGGTGTTATGGAAGAAGGAGCATCCTCCACGACTTCCATCACGGAGTCGAGAAGAGTATCCTCCGGGACCCCCATTACGGGAAGCGAAGGAGCAACTTCTTGAGGTATAGGGACAGAAGAATATTTCTCCAAGTCCGAGGAATCTGAAGAAACAAGAAGAACCTGAGGGGTATGAGGTCCACTCTCGACGGAAAAGACCTGGTGCATCGTAGACGGGGCCAGTTCAACCGATCCCACGACCAATGGTTGGTCGGGAACGGATTCCTGAATTTGAATTTTCGGGGGAGCGGGATTGACCAAGGATGACTCTTGACCAATGGTAGGATCAGCTGGTGGAGGACTCAAAGAAAGCTGTTTGTAACCAGCCGGAAGGCACGGTGCAGAAACGGTTGAGTTGTCCAAAACTCTTTTGGCTTCATCCATATATGGAAAAAGGTGAATGGCATGGTGCCCTTCACACAACTTACAGGGATTGGTGATCTTACCTTGCTTCTTAGGAGCCTTATCAGCACCAGCTGAAGACGTGCCCCCAACCTGACTCCCAGAAGCCAAAGGCAATGGTGGGCAGTCGTTGTACCATACTTCGAGCACCTTGGGAATGCGAGGGTAGTCTCGAAGAAGATGGTCTCCTGTGCACAACAGGAAAGGGAACTTGACTTTCTGTGGAGGGTTGGAAGGTTTATCAAGAGGAGATATCTCAGAGACAGTAGCTATACATTTAGCCTCTTGCTTATCGGACTTCTTCTTCTTTGTCTTCTTCTTCTTCTTCTTAGCCACCTGGTTACTTGAATCCAGACTTTCACCAGGCGAAGTAGAAGAGGAGGACGCAGAAATAGGCGAAGAAGGGGAGAGGTCCACCTTGGAATCAACATGATGTTGCTCTGGTGGAGGAACCGATTGAACAGAAGCCGAGACATTCGGGACCACAGAGGTTGAGAACAACCAAACAGGCAACCCAACAGTTAACCCAGGAAGGGACAACGTTGCCATATAAGGAGCACCAACATTTCCAAAAGGAGGAAACGGACCAGGATTCCCATCGGAGGGTATTCCTTGGTTGGTGAACTCCGGAAAAGTTGCCATCAAAAACGATCTTCAGAAAAACACCCTAAGGAAACTAACTTTAACCAGGAATATTTCATGGGCAGTTAATTTTTAAAACATTGAAACAAAACTCTACCGTTTCATATTTTAAGAGTCGAGAAACAGGCAAAAGGTGACTCTATCACTTTCAGATTGGAAACAAGCGTGAAAGGACAAGCGCTTGATGATCTTTTCAAATTTAAAGAGTCAGAAAAGATCGAAATGACTACTCAGTAATACTAGGCAAAAGGGTGTACCAAATAACCGTGAACTGCAATATACACCTTGGTTTCAATAATGAAACAAAAATCGACCAAGGACTTTCCGTACGTGCAGGAAATCTCCCCGAATGCTGTGTTCTGTGTATCACGGGTATAGGGCAGCAGACTCGGCTTCCTGTGGATAAAGGATTGAAAACCTAGAGGGGTCTCCCTTTATATACGTGACGGTACGGGGAGCACAAGTCCGTACTAGCGCTATCTAAAGCCAGAAGGCGAACGACAGCTGCTAGGTTTAAAGACGCTGAAACACGTCTCTAGCCTAGACCTCTAAAAATGTTTTGTTAAGTTTCAATGCTTCCTTAGGTTAATTGAGTAAATTTTAAAGTTGATCTTCAATTATGTTTCGGTTTCAAGGCCCTACCGTATGTCATATGACAATCTCCTGTATGCAGCTACATGAGAAAATAAAACTTTTCAATTCGATGAATGCTATCTAGTTAAGGGAAGATCTTCAAACAATGATGCAACAAACAGCAAAACTGAAAACAAAACTTTTCCAAACTAGATGACTTTCACTATCCAAAAGTATTTTCAAACTTTCAACGATGAGAATAATGCAATGTAATCTATGCAAAATCCTTTTTTTTTTTTCCGAAAACTATGCAACTGTAATCTATGCACAATTTCCCTTTTCTTTTCAAATGATAAGAATGCACTCAATGCATTTTTCGATAAAATGAGAATCTACTTAATGCATGCTTTTAACAAAAGAGAATGCACTCAAAGCGATTTTTAGTTTTCAATCACTAAACAATGTGATCTAAGTCCAATGATAAATCTCAAAACTACTTTCCGATGCAATGTGATCTAATGCATCTTAACAAAAAGAACACTTTGAGACGAAAACTAAAAAAAACACAAATCTTCTTAACAAAGGATGAATGCAAAAGAGATGTAAATAAACACTAAGAATGCAATCATTGTTTCAAAACAATTTGTAACAAAATTCCTCAAAAGTTGACAAAACACAAAGAGGACTTCCAAAGCATGAGATCAAAACAAGGCATTCATTCCCTTTTACATCAAGTAATCATGGAAAGAAGACATTCCAAACAATGAGCAATGTAATCTATGCTCATACAAGGAAAAGACCAGAAGGGAAAGACACACTGGTGAAGGATTTAGGGAAAAAATCTCAAATTTCACACATCCTGAAATTGGCTTGACTTGTACATTGACAAGTAGCGCCAACTGGCATGACTTGTACACTGACAACTAGCGCCAATGGCCAATTGGCACGGGTTTCTAACTGACAACAAGCGCCAACGCCTGAAAATGAAAAAACAAAGAATTTCTCCCAACCAAGACCAGACTTCCTACTTCAAGAAGAATCCAAAACAAACCTAGAAGCAAAGTACTGACCAAAAGGAGCTTTTGAACAAGGGTAACCCTACCACCTACAGGAAATGGCGCGACTGTCTGGCTGTAATCCGTGCCAGACAGGGGATGGCGCGCGTGATGAACTGGCAAACTGTACCAACTGGCGCGACTGTCAGGGCTAAACTCGCGCCAATGAAGCCAACTATGAAAAGGTGAAAATTCGGAAAAGCAGAGGTCAAATCTGATCCTCTGGGACTAAACAAAAATCCAAAACACAAAATAACCCAGCCCAGAAGGCCAACCAAGCAAGGAAAACCACGAAATAATCAAAACGAGACAATTAAAACTAGATGTCCCCAGTGGAGTCGCCAAATTGTTGAGGAGGTAAATCCCCTCTGCGGACATAGGCGATCCCTACTAGCCCAGCAGGGATCTAGCAACAATCAGAAATGCTACGACGCAAGTTCCTAGTTACGAATGAAAAGACTAAAGATAGAAGCCTACCTGGATTCCAATGCTATGATCTGAAGAAGAGAGCGTTCCCGTTCCTCAGCCTCTGCAGATCACGATCCTCCAACGATCTCCGCGGATGGACACCTGCACATGCAAGAAACAAATAGATACAAGCATAAAATCTGGCATACATAACTCAATATCAGTCAGAAAGGATATTACTCATATTAACATCATCGAAAACAGAGTGGAACCATAATCGTAATCATTCATTAAATAACAATCAAAAGAGATTACAACCAAAGTTCTGACGTCGTGGTCTCCTTCGGATGGGTCTCCAGTCGTTCACGTCTCTCAAAGCTCGCCAGGGAAAGGGAAAACCTTTCCTGAGTCTCTCGACAATAGTCTCCTTACTTGAGTCGGCCTTAAGGGAAGAAAGAGGGCTCTTACAGCACAAAGGCTCTTGGGAATTGGGAGATTCAAAGCTTAGGCACTTCAAGACTTTCAGCCCTTCAGCCCCTTCATCAATGGATGAAGGCTATATTTATAGAGGAGAGGAGGAGATTGGGATCCCTACAATAGTGGAAGGGAGGCCTTATCCTTTGGGAGGTTCCCCATATGGTGGAAACAAGAGACCAAAGGAGGAAGGTCGTGGTTATTCAGTCGAAACCACTCCCGATGACTCATCCACGAAGTTGTTGTAATCGAAACTTCGCCTCCCTTTTTTAAAAAACTTTCCATAAACAGAGTGGCACGTGTGCAACACTGGGACAGAGCGCCAATTGGCGTGGGCTCAGTGTTAATTTCCCCCCATTGGCGCGAGTACATAACGGGCTACCAGCGCCAAGGCAAAAACAGGTGTTTTTAGGGTTCTGCTCAGGAAATGATCAACAGAAGAAATGTTGTCCTCATGGAAAGGGATGAAATGATGGTATTTGCAAGGCATGACACTGCTTATTGGTCACAGAAACGACCCTCCAATGGGCGAGATGGGAATTGCAGGGACGGTGAAAAATTACTGTGTAACAGTTCTGAATCCCAAAATAAGTAATTTGTTGAGTTGAAGAATCCCCTTTACTCTGCATCAGTGCTCACATTACCAAGCCTACAGCAACTATTTCAGATTAAGATAAATGCCTTTGGATATGTGATTGATGCAGTTATTACTCAGCAATGGCATTCAGTGGCATATCATAGTGAGACACATTCAGATACAGTTTTAAAGTATCCCACCTATGACAAGGATATGTATTCCATGGTGCAAGCATGCTGACAATGGAAGAATTTCATTCCAGGGAATTAAATGGTCATCCACACAGACCACCGACCCCTATAGCTCATATATACACAAGGGAATTTTCAAAATGATCTCCATCATAAATGGTCCACATACATGCAACAGTTCCATTTGAACATTAATTACAAGAAGGGCAGTACCAACAATGTTGCATATTTCCTCTAACGGTCGTCAGTCATGGCACTGACCACTATTCTTGACTCTTGGGTGAGTGAGACTTCGATGTGGCAAAATATTTACGAGACAAACCCAGAATTTGAGAAACACATAGAAAACTCTCCTGGAAAGTAATAAAGTTTCAAATTATCACCTGCAGTATGCATTGTTGTGCCACCTGGGACACCTATGTGTTCCTTCAAGCGAGTGTGCCACTATTATTTGGGAGGCTCACTACAGTCGAGTCATTGGACATTTCGGGGTAGAGAAAATAGTGGAAGTACTTAAGAAGGGTTTCTATTGGTTGAACCTTTGAAAATATGTTTGGAAGTACATCATATCCTACACTTCCTGCACCATTGCAAAACTGGCCATAAAGAAGCAATGCTTATATAATCTTCTGCCCACTCCTAATCAACCTTGGGAATCGATCTCCATGGATTATATTTTGATCCCTCCTTCTACTAAGCATGGAAACTACTATGTTTTCATGGTCATCGGAAAATTCTCTAATATTGTCATTATGGTGGCCTACAAGAAGAGTATGACAGAAGAAGTCATTGATAATTTCTTCTTTGAACAAGTATAGGTACACTTTGGGATCCAAAAATCCATTATATCATATTGGGACAACAACTTCCTAAGTAAAGTTTTGTCAAGTATTGAGTCGATGTTGGATACAAAGCTCACTAAGTCCATAACTTCCCACCCCCAAACTGATAGCCAAAAAAATGTCGTCAACAAGATGATCGTACACATTATGCGCATGTGCAACTTGAAAAATCCACACATGCGGGATGAAAGCTTCCTCTATTTCCACCACAGCTACAACAGATCTCTCCATAGCTCAACTTGCCACATCCCCTTTCAGGTGGAGTTGGGATTCCAGCCACTATGTCCCATTGATGTGGCCATACCATTTGCAGCTACTTAGGCAGATTTAGCTCATGTCCAGTCTGAAGCTAACACAACTAACATATTCTTTAAGCGCATTCAGTACATCCACCAGTATTTCCATGACATATTGGATAGAGAAAATGCTAAGTACAGGTAGTTTCATATTCAGCATCGGCTGCCACACAAGTTCCAGGTGGGTGACAAATTTTGGCTACATTTACAAAAGGAGCGCCTTACTGAACCCCACCCCAAGCTTCACCTGTTATGATATGGTTTTTACACCATCACTAAGGATGTAGGGTAGAATTTATTTGAGCTCAGTATTCCATATCTCCTTGGCCTACACCCACTTTTCAATGTGGACCACCTTTGGTCATACTTTCCACCATTATTGGACACATCTGACATTATAGAACAGCTCACACCAACAGAGTTTAACACAAACTATATGGAATAGGCCACAACTGATCAGATCATGGAAATTTAGATCAATAACACTTGCCAATAGAATATCCATCATTATCAAGTTTCAAAAGCAAGCCAACTCCTTCACCAGGGTAGGTGGTTCACCAAGGACCAGGTTCAACAAAAATTTCCTCTCGTAATGGAGGCTCTGCACGCAATGGGTAACATTTCTTCCTGAGGAGGGAGGAAAGATCCAGGTGGATATTAGTGTCCACTCTCCTATTCCACCTAAACCTCCAGTGGGTTTCATTAGTTTCCTTTTTTATAGCAGAATTTACTATTGTTAGCAATTTTTTAGTGTCCTCAACTTCCAGAGTTGTTTTGACCCCCTAAATGGAATTTTGTTGAGTTCCATAGTATGCCCATAACCATAGGTCGAGGCTTATTACAAATCCTATATTAATTAGAGATATATTTCCCACAAAGTATCATACATGCCAAACGGAGATAATATGACCAATTTATGACCCCTGGAAGTTGGCTTCCCAACTAACCCCAACAGGGCCCACAAACTCTTGGCATTCCATTTCCCGGGAGTAGGGTTTTGTTTGTTTAGGATTTTATCTTATTGTTTAATAATAAAAGGCCCTTGAGCCTCATTGTAATTCAATTCAGAGGCATGTAGCTGCCACATCTCTTCTCAGAGATAGGCTACCATCGTCTAAGCTTGTTTATTCCCATTATGTCTATAAGCATATTTGATTCCTTTGATATTAATGAAATCAAGTGTTATTTCTATTATATCTCTATATTTATGGTTATATATGTATTTCTTTGTGTTCCTTTTTAAGTTCATATCAAATACAAAGTTTATTTAAAATGGATTGTGATCATAATCCGACACCAACCAAGGGAATTTTCATGGTCAAGGTAAGCCTCACCTCACCAATCACCTATTTAAAAATTCAAAAAAAAATTCAAAATTCAATTTTATAAAATATAAAAATATAACCTATATATATATAGTCTAGTATCGTGAGCTTAATCTCTATTTGTCAACTAATTTCAGAACTTGGGTTATGCTTGAATATTATCCATTTGGAAAGATAAATTTAAAGCTTTGTTTTACGTAGGAAAGTTGATTAGGATAATTTCAAGGGGTTGTATAATTTTTTTACAAGTCTACAATTTCAATTTACATTAGCAAATTTGCATGATAGGTGAAAACCACCTTCAAGGATTTTGAGACAAAAAGGTACATACTTATAAGCCCTTAGCATTTTTCATTTATAGGCATTAATTCATCATTATTGGAAGTGAATAATAAATCATTAGGGAAATTTTTAGGTAAAAAGTGGGCCTCCTAAGGAAATTATAAAATAATAGTAGAAATAATAAAATAATATTAGATTATATCATTAAATTTTAGAGGGAAAAAAGAAAAAACTACTTTTTCAACTCGTATTTTGAACTTATCTCCCTATGGGTTTCGTTAAAGTTTGAGCGAGAACACTCATTGGAGGAAAATTTTAATTCCTCATCCAAGGAGTATCCATGTCAAATACATTCCATGGACCCTGCTACACAAAAAATGAGAAATACCTTAAAAACATAATTTCAATCACATTTTTTCATGTATTTCTCATTTTTCATGTAGCAGGGTCGATCAAAAGTATGCAATATGGGTACTTCTTGGATGGAGAATTAATTTTTTCATCCAACAAGTACTCATGCTCGAAATTTGAGTAAAAATGTAGGGAGATAAGTTAAAAATACAAGTTAAAAAAGTAGTTTTATTATTTCATAATTTTTTAGTATTTTTACTTTTTTACCCCAAAAAATGGTGAATCATCCCCCATGGTTGACATCATTATCTTGAATCCTATTTGTTCTTATAAATTTTATTTTGGCTGTAAATTTTTTTAGGAGGCTCATTTTAGACCTCAAAAGTTCTCTAATGTTCCATCTTTCTAGAAATTAAATTTCTACATAATAATAAATCTAGGTTATTAACCATTTGGAGATTTAAACCCTTTTAATGGGTAAAATTTTCTAGATATCAATATGTTTAGAATCACACACACATGTTAGGTGTTGAGATAACCTTATTTTTTTTTATTCATTTCCCTATCTTTTCCACCCGTAAATCGACTTCCATGAGACATTTATAGGCTTGTATCTTGAACACGATTTTTTTAATGTATCTTCAATTTTTATCAATGTGGGTCTTCTAAAAAATGCGCATAATGGGTACTCGTTGGATGTGGAATTTAATTCTTCATCCAATGAATGTATACACTTGAAATTTGAGTAAACCTATAAGGATATAAGCCAAAAATACAATTAAAAAAAATTAGTTTTCTTCTTTTCCCTCCAAAATTCATAACTATTATTTTATTATTTTATTATTTTTCCTTAGGAGGTCAATTTTAGGATAAAATTTCCACTAATGGTAATATGATGGTAGGAGGTGGCATCAATATTATATCTACACAATAATAGGTGAACACTTCACAAATATATCCAACAATAGAAATGTTTAGAGAGATTGTTACCCCTAAAGATCACAATAGAATGTTTGAAGCCAAGTTCAATGGTTTGACATATAGTACAAGGAACAAGAATACATGTTAGACAGGTTAGAAAGATTCATGTACTCCTTTGTAAAATGGTTAGATCGAATTTCCACAATTTTAGAGAACTCTAAAGTATCATCCCTAGACAATCAATGAAAATGTTCCAATGCCTTTGGTTGATATAGTTAGGTTACCATCATTTAAGAATTAGATTGAAAAGGAATTGGAATTTGAAGTATCAAGAGAAATAGGTCAACACCATGTCAACCAACAACCCCTTACACAAACCATTATTTATATATTTCGTGGTGATAAATTTTATTTTACATAAATGTGTGTCAAGTTTTGAAGCCACCATACTCGTAACTCGTGAGGTAGTAAACAAGAAGGGATTAAAGAATTCAAATCCCTATAGGATTTATGCACTTTTGATTCTTGAGAGATTCCATTAGTTGGTTTTATTAACAATATTTGTAATGTTCCAATTTTTATTTTTCTTCATAGTAAAACCAGGGTAGATTTCCAGGACAGGGGATGGCCATGCCATTAAAGCAGGTTTGGGTTATTACGAGTTATGAGGGAGTTTTGAAGAGCTTTTATGGGATCTGATGGCATTCACTTGGCATATTTCATCATCAGCACAAGTTGTCTTTCATTCTGTCGCATTCCAACAACTTTCAAAAATAGCATTATTATTGAGTCTGAATTAATTAATTATGCTCGAGGTGGTATTCCGAGAATATTATTTGAATGGAACACCTAAATGTAATATATTGTTGGAACTGGAATGAGGAGATCTTCAGGATGGGATACTGAATAGTGACTTATAATGGCCAGTGAGAGTATAGTGGGTGGCTTACCATTTTCCTTAATTAAACATGACTTTAATTAGTCATTTAATTAAAGGAAAAATAATTATTAGAGGAAAGGGGCTAAAAGTGACTTAAGTGAAATAGAATTAAATTAAAATCACTTTTATAGAGTTAATGGAGGAACTTATAGAATAATAATAAAATAATAAAGTAAGATGCTTCTAGAGGATTGGATATCTATCCATCAGATCTATAAAAGGAGAACTGGAGGTCATTTGGAGACATCTTGGATTGGATCATTGTTTGTGTGAGAGGTTTGAGAACTTGGATTCTCTACTTCAGCAGTAGCCCTAGGATGAAAACCCTCAAGTGATTTAGTGAGAGTGGGCGAGCACCCATATCTTCCCTTGGTGGATCCATTCAGGATTCACAAGTTGCAGTTATTTGATTTTTAGTTGTTTGGAGGCCAATTGCGGCATTATTGTATATCTATTTGGGATCATTACCTCGGCCATTTCCAACATTTTCTATATAAATAAAATAAGGTTGGGATCTTCTACATGTTATTGTCTATTATTCAATTGCATACTCTATTTTTTCGTTTTCCTGAATATTGGGGTTTCTATTATGCAATTTTTTAAGATGTTGATGGCTTAAATTTCTAAAGTTATTTTACATGGTAATATTATATAGATTGAACGAGAATTTAGCGGAAGAAAATATTGTGAGTTAATTTTTGGAAAGTTATCTAAATTTTTTTGAAAGGTATATTATAGTGGTATTAGCTGGTGGTCTTTCTAGCCTGGGGGCTTACTTGCAAATTACCGGAAAGGCCAATTTCGAGGGTTTTACTGCAAATAAATTTTAGAGGATTCAGTGATAGTCTGGAAGGACACAATTGGGTTCATGTGTTTTTTATTGGTTTCAAGGTTTATTAGCTTACGAGATATATAGGCAATCCTAGGTTCATAATATTTTCAGCTATAGGCAAACCTCCAAGGGCTAAGATTGACATTCTATTTCTAGAGCAATGTGGCAGTTGTTGAGCCAGCGCATAGGAGGAAATTTGATCCTAGTTGTGGAGGAAGGTCTCAATCACTTGAGCTCTATCTACTTCAGGATATATGGGAAGTGTAGGATTTGGAGGGATGTTGAATATTTCGCTAATAATTTTTTAGACAACATATTCAGTAGCTATTGGGAGAGTGTAGGGCTTATTGGGGTCAATTTTGGAGGATCGTGATTTGGCCAAACCATTTCTGGGTGTTGGTCAGATTGGCTTGAGGAGTCCGGGAGTAATTTTTGAGAATTTTCCAAGCACCAGATGTGTGTGTTTTGGCCAATCCATTGCAACATCTAGTGCAAAATTGCTGGTGGAGAGCATTTTGTTGGGCCAAATTTATATTGCAGTGCCAAAATTATTCTTCTGTTAGGAATTTCTCTTGATGGGTCGAAATCATTTGTTGGGCTAATTTTATTTGTTGGATCCTAATTTATTTGCGTGAGCCTAGTTCATTTTCCAGAGCCAGAGTTATATATAGTGTCTATGCTTATTTGTTGGCCCAATTTATTTATTGTAACCCATTTTAATTACTGAAGTTTTTTGTAGAAGATTTCTCTCATTTGAGCCGATGATCTTGAGAAAAAATTATAGGATTATAGATTTGGAACATTGTGGTATGATTTTATCTTATGTTGAGTAGTGTGCATAGTTGGGCAGACTAGGAAACTCACATTAAATTGGGGATTTTCTAGATCAACTAGAATTTTCCGAATATTTTTTTTTGGTTTTTCTGGGTTTCGTGAAAAGAGTCCATGGTTAAACTTTTAGAATTTTCTAGGCAATATTCAAGTTGGAAATAAATAGTCCTTCATCAGTGTGTTTTACTAGTGAGCTAGGCAATTCACACCACTTTACCAGCTTCATCTTGGCTCAAAGTTAAGCCAAACCATTTTTGGGTTTTTATGGGTTTGGTGTGAGGAGATCCGAATTGAATTTTAAAAAATGTTTGAGTATTTTTTAAGGTAGAAACTCCAATTTTTCTTCAGCCAATAGTTGTAGAATCTGGGATTCATTGCAATATTCAAAGGAAAATCTTGTTGTAGCATCTGTATCATTTTTTATTTCTCACTTGAGACCGATATCTTACCTTGTATTTATTTTCATTATTAGAAGAATTTATTAAAAGCCATGTAATAAGTTGTATTGGCTATATATTTATCTATCAAGGCTTTTATAGGAGGGTCATGAGCCTTGACATTGGTGAGTGAGAGTTTATCTGTTTGGGAGATGTTGAGTGTTGAGTTGCTATGGTTGAATAGTGTGTTTGTATGTTGGGTGTGATGAACATATTGTTGAGTTGGATATGAATGTTTGGAGTCTACTGGTCATGCCAATTTTTTTCATAGTTTTGTATGATTCAGTTGATGTACTTCTCATTATTTTGTAAAAAATGGACCAAACTTTCATAAATTTTATTTATAAAACAACAACAACAATTGACACGACCCTTTCCAAGGGAATACTTTCTAAGTTGTAACAAGGAACTCCATAGGAAGAGCATGAATTGGGACACAAAATATTCAAACTTGGGACAGATTTGAGATGCATGGGGGTTACAAAAAACGCCCTTTTAAAACTAGAGGAAATTTCTTCACTCCTTTCCGAAGTGGATCATTCATATCGTAGAAGCTTGATTTGGGTTCTAAAACCAGCCATGCTTACCTTAGCACAACGCAAGTATTTATATCACCCTTGTATGGGAGTCAAACTTCCATTTGCCTCATGTCGTAGTACTATCATGGTGCTAACCAAACCTATACCTCCTTACAATGATAATATTATGAGAGTCTTTAGGTTGATAGTGGAGAACCTATTGGATTTGGATAATAGTGAGGGCCCTACCTTTGGGAAGAGGCTAGAGATTCTAGAAGTCATGGCCATGGTTAAATTTTATAACTTCATGTTCGAGCTCGAGTGTGATGACTTGATCCTGTAGATGTTCCAATGTTTCTTCAGCATTAGGAAACATCATCCTGACATAGCCATGGCGCACATACAGTCCATTTTGTCATCATGTATGAGTGGTCATGATGTCATTTTTCAGGCGTTGCAGAATATATTTTTGAGCATTTGGAGGAGAGAGTAGTTGGCCTCACTTATTTATTATGAGGTAGACAAAAGGCTGTTTGAGAAGAGCATTGGGCTATTCAGGAGATAGTTGACCAAGGAGGAGTTGTTCTAGTTTGGTGGATTAGGCAAAAAAAATGAGTTGAGGAAGAAGGTTCTTTGCTTAATCTTCAAAGAACCTTGGGGTATCAATCACTCGTGTTTAAGAGATTCAAATGGGGCAGCAAAGGTAGAGAAGGAGGAAATTACTTTTGTATGTCATAATGAGGACTATTCTTTTGGTAAGTCCATGGGGTCATATGGGGATGCCTCTGGGGAGCATGAGGAGTCATGCAGAGTTGTGGATAGCAGGCCAAAATTTTATTCCAGCATGTATGGAGAGAAATTGGTGGACCCTATAGGAGATGTTCAAGATGATGAGTTATCTGTGATGATTCAACACGAGGAGAATATGGTGGAGCATGAGACAGCGGAGGAGAAGGAAATGCATAGTATGCATGACGATCCTTTAAGAGATATCCAGTCATATATTTGCATCGAGCTCGTGAGGGAGGAGGATGGGTGGCCACTCGTGGGGTCAAGAATTGATGAGGAGGAGACAGATGTATTGACATCTAGCAGGGTATTAGTAATTGTAGATACATATCTTCAGGAGGTGTTGGATAATGATAGGGAAGTTCTGTTACTCGTCATTTTTTCACCATGAAATTTGACTGTCATTATGGGTCTATCTCCATCCATATTATGCTCCCTTAGAGGTCAAAAATAGTCATCTTCCTTAACGAAGTCTTGGAAACTGGATAAAATCTCTTTAAAACCTTTAAAATATTACACGTGCACTTCTTGTGACCATTACCTGTGAATTTGTTGATACTTCTTCTATTAGTCATGGCGTTCGCCACTTTTTTCGCCACTAAAACCTGTGCACACCCATAAAAAGGAAGTAAACATGAAAAGGTAACTTCTAGAATCCTAGTTGGTCGAATATTCTTCCAACTGGAAGCCTCTAGAGTCATGCCAGTTTGAGCTATATCACTCTACTCATGGAGCTTATCCCTTGGCTAAAGGTACCTTCATTCCTTCAATGGAGGATCTCACCCCTTTCTTCTTGGATATAAAACTTCCTCAATCACTCTATAAATTGAGCTGAAGTTTCAGGTTGAAGGGTAGATAGTAGATATAGAGATTGGTGGTACTAGTAGTTGTGAGTTCATAGATTCTAAATTAGCAATTTTTTTGTTGTACATTGAAGATCACACCTTTGTGCGCAAGACTTCATGTTGATCATTCTAGAGAGAAAGGTTTATCAAACTGAGAAAATGATTGTGCAAACACACGGGAGAAACCTGTACAACATTGAGGCTCAGGTTGTAAGATTTCTCTTTTTAATTTCTAATAATACATATGGATCTCTTTTTCTTATTCTCTCGTTTCTGAATTCATTGAAATGATGTCAATACTTGGACTCCTTGTTTAGTAAGTTGAACTAGTATTTATGATTATTATATACTATATGTTCTTTTATCCTTTGCATTGTTTGTGATTGCAGGTTCTTCTCAGCATTGAAGGATTTCTCTAGAGCAAAAGGAAAAAGGAAACAAAATCTAAAATTATAATAATCTAAAATGAAAATAGTTTAGAGAAAGAGGAATTCAAATTTTTGTTTGTTTCTAGTTACCTGTTGGGTTACTAGGGAGACCGTTCTTGTTTGCAAGAGGGATTAATCCACAAAACAAATTGGTGACTCCACTAGGGAAGACAAATTTAGTTTTCTTTGGTTTTGTTTGGTTTTACATTCTAGCTTTCTGAGATTGGCTTTTCTAAGTATGGTCGGGTATATAACCTCTTAGATTCTCTGAGTTAGAAATATTTAAATTTATTTTTTCCAAATTTTCTCTACCCTATGCAGTTTTCTGTGGAAAATAGAGTGACAACCTACGCAAATTTCCAGTATAGTTCAGGGCACATGCACACTAGTTTGCACTAAGAAGTTGCGCACCCCGTGGGAAATTTTTTAAAAATTAACATTTTATCTTACAGATTCATATAACCAAATTCTTAAAGTTTAACTTGTTCTATACCAATTGTCATAGTTTGTATATGAACTCCTCCTTAACACCTTAGAGGCTTGTTTGATAAATCATCATTTTTGCATAATTTAGTTAGGGTTTGCCCTGGTTTTCTATTACTCTTTTTGGAAGATAGATTCATTTTCCAAAGATAATTGGTTCTATGTTATTGCCTTGTTGAGCCACCAAGATTATTTCCAGCCTTATCTATTTTAGTATTTGTTTCTTACTTCATTGCAAAAAGGAAAAGCTTATAGATCACTGAAGTCTCATTTGTCTCAAACTAGTCTTTCATGATTTCATTTCTGCTAGTTCAAGTGGAAACTTTTTTGGTTTGCTTTCAACTAAGAGAAATCACTAAAAGACACTCATAGGTATCTTAGTTAGGATTGATAATTATAACTTTGATTTTCTTTGAAGTTTTTCATACTTTTTAGGGTTTTTAGAAGTTGCTTTCTTTTGAGATTTGTTTGTTCATCACAATTGTAGTTTTTGGCTTTGTAACCAATGAAATTTTCATCACAAAATAGATATTGGTCATGCTTGTAAATGAAATTGTTTTCTTCATGAAAAAGGAATTTTATTTGAAACTTTATGAAGCTTGTACTTTTTGAGTTCAAAATTCCTTCAACTTTCTCTTAAGTAGAATTCATCGAAATTGTTATCACTGTTTGTTTTTTTTCCCTCTTGGACTCCTTCCCCATTCATATAATCCCATACATTCAAAATCACTTTCCCCATAGACAAAAACCCAAAGTTATTTACATTACCATCTCCTACAAAGATTTCGAAGGATAAAATATGATTAAGTGGGACCCATCTTCTCCACCATGCTTCCCTTTCCATTTCATTTTCCATTGAAAATCATTAAACTTATTTTTTTCCGCCTTTCCTCTTTACCCTTCCACCTTTACTGTTTCATTTATTTTCATTCCCCAATCACGATTAAAGTGGGGCCTTTATCGCATTTCGCATATCTTATATGTTTCGCATCAGGAACTACACTGTAAACAATGCAATGGCCAATTTGTGATATTGCATCGCATATACTTTAAATTACATTGTGAATGCCCACAATCTGTTTATTTAAATTTACGATGCGGTAGGTCGGCCCCACCTCATCAGTTCCGCCCCCGCTTTACAGTCATTGCAATACTTTGATATATCATGAATATCATATAAAATCCATAAACACTTACCTCTTTAAACCCTCACCGATTCATAAAAATCCACTGCATAGCCAGTGGGTCCCTCTTCCCCGCACTTCGTAGATTTTAAAAGTTAACCCCCCCAGCTTATAAATAAAAGATAAAAGCTGTGATTTGCACTACGGTCTGGTCCCACTTTTTCCTTGCCACGTCACTCATCTCCTCTCCCACACATCGCACTTCGTCGTGTTTAAATTTTACATCCTCCGCACTTATAACTTAATGCTAAGAGTTGCGACATGTGATGTTTTCTGGTCCCACTAACCCTCCACGTCACCTCCCCTTCGCATTGCACCACTGATAATATTCTTTATAGCTTGAAATAGAAAGGTCGCGAAGTGCGTGGATATGATTCCAGTTCAGACTTGAAATTTGAGAGATTTCAAGTCCGAGTATATTTTTTTTCACTTTATTTTGTTTATAAAAGGTTTTTAACATAGAAAGAATATTTCGCGTGACAAAACAATAGAAAGCTCGATGTCGGGCAGCAAAACTGTTCAACACTCTATCCATACAACAAATCTGCTAGCTCTCAGCTCATCTGTCAACATATCAGCTAATTGAGGTCCACATATTGAACTACCTCACTACATCAACACATTAGCAACAGCGCAACACAGGAAAAAGGGGTTGATTCAGCTCAACAGTCAGCAAATTCCATAGCCATGTCTTCATTTCCATAAAAACAAGATGATTGTTTTGCATTTCAATAAGCGCATTTACTCTTTTGATGATGGTTTATTCCATTCGAGAAACCTAAATACTTTGATGTAATGATGCACTCCTTTAGTTAGTAGTTGTAATAAATATAACTAGAGTCCTATTAGGATATTAAACCTTAATGAAAAGATGTATTTTTTATAGATGTGTCAGTTATGATTAGCTGTCAGTTTGAAGGTTTGATGATTTAGAATCCTATGTAATGTAAATAAAGTCTATTTATAGAGAGAAAATCGAATATCAAAAGAGTTGGAGAATATTGTATCAAACTGCTACTCTGTAATAGTTGTTACATTTTCAGTAATAGACATTAATATTTTCTTCTTTACCTGAGATTCGAAGGAGGTGTTTAACGTGTTATATGATCTATATCTTTCATGCTTAATACCTGCAGTTATTTTTTTTAGCCAGCTATAAAATTTGTTATATCAAATGCTGGCTAAAAAAATATTGGAGTCTTCAAGAAACAAGTTTTTATTGCTAAAAAGATGTTATCTCTTAAAGACTCTTGAAGGCCTCATGCCTCTGTCCAAATCTTCACTACTGTTCCCATTATATACTCAGAAATTTCGCTGATTTCATGAGAAAATACTGCTGCAAAATCATCATTTTTCCCCTTCCTCCACTCAAAACTAACCTTCATTTGCTCCCCTTTTTCTCCATAAAATTCCTCTATTTTTCATGATTCCCCTTCTTCCGTTCATGAAAATCATTTTTTTTCATATTTTAAAACTCAGTTTTAAACTATACCAAAACCCCCAAATCCATTGAAAAACATTGAAAAAATCATAAAAAAACACATATTTTTGTATATAGGTTTAAGCCCCCTCGGGCTAAGCCTTAAAACACTTCCCCTCCATGTGCCCCAGCGCTAGAACCAAGCGCTACCCATCCAGGTGCTTATCTCATCGGAGAAAATCACAAAGCACTGTTGTTTGCGTTAAACAAAAAAATTTGATAGTGATGGCCCGATCACATAATTGCATCGGCCATTCCCCAATCGCGCAATCGCATTGGCCATTCCCCGATCACGCAATCGCATCGGCCTTCCTTGATCGCGCCAATCACATCGAAGATGTCTATTGCGCCTTTAAATTTCCCCACCTTCGATGGACATCCCTCCGATTCACTCCCCACTGTTGATCTGATCCTCAGATCAATGGCTAGCGCTCAATCGCTCCGTTGCACTCCAAGTTCATTGCCTAGCCGATTGCAATCTCCCGACGCATCTCCCACCGTCAATCTAATCTGCAGATCGACGGTCTTCATCTAATCGCATCGGATCTTTTTGTCGAGTGCGTTTTTAACTTTTGTTGTTTCCCCCTCTGATCATGAGTCCTCCGATTGGATCTGGACTGTCCACGTGTCCAGATCGAACGGTCCTAGATCTTTCCCTCATGGTTTCATCACCCTTCGCCTTCCACCAAGAGGATTTTAACACGTAATCCCCACCGTTGATCTCTACGCGATCAACGGTTCTGACTTATTTCTCCCTCTACTCTCCTTCTGACCTTCGTAGACAGATCTACACCGTTGGATGATGCCATCCAATGGCCATGCTCTCTCTCCATACCCTCTGAAGCAGTTTACCTCAATAACGCAATATTTTTTAATTAGCGTTGTATTTTGCAGGTGTTTAATCGTTTATTCATTGTGTTAGAGAAAGGACGAAGGCCGGGAATGATGATTCTGGTGCCTTTGATTTATAACAGGAAACCATCCGCAGGGTTCAAACTCCACGTCTCGTCGATGCTTCATGGGCATTGACGCAACACTACACATCGACAAGACACAGTGAGTGAAATCACAAATAAAATAGTACCAGTGTTGAAGACAAAACATACCAGAACAGAAGATGGAAGAAAAATTTGTGGGGATTACAGCTAAGAATGATTATCAAAATCCTAATCCTCCAAATTAAAACAAAATCAAAGGAAAATAAAAAATATCTATCAGATGACAAGGCCTCCACCGCTACATTTGAGGCGAATTGATTCCTCTTAGCTACCACCGTGCCACCTATAGCCACAAGCATTCAAATGGAGGCCGAATTTATTGATCAAAATCAAATATTTGCCTCAACGCAGCCGGGGAGTTAATTCTGCTAAAGGAATTTAATGACAAAAATATCAGCAGAGTTACTACAACATAACATAGAGCCTTAAAAGTCAACATAAGCTCCCACCGAGCTTAATCTTAAATTTAAAACAATTAATACAAACAGAACATCTCTAAACTTCTTCATCGAGCCCCTCAAAGGCCAAGAAGCCATTAAGACTGTATTAATTATCTTGGGAGATCTTTTATCAGATCTCACCTCCTCATTCTTCTATAAATACTTCTGTAGAATATGAGAAATGGTTGTTTGCTGAACTTTGAAATACACTTTAGCTCGAAACTCCTACTTGTAAATAGTGTTCAAAGGCTCTTGAAGCTCTGTTTGTGATCTAATAAGTTAGGCTGAGAAGTGAAGATGATTGTTGAACTGAAACATTGGACTTGAAGATGTAACTAGTTTGACTTCAATATACAAGTTGTCTCTTGGGATCCTGGTCTATATCATTGGTGAAGTGCTTCTTTCTTTGTCATTTTTTTCCCTCTCATGTATGCCATATTGTTCATTATTCTCTGATAAAGAACAACAAGCATAGAGTTAGGATTTACTGTTTACCAGTACCCTTCTCTGACAAATAAGCTTTCTCTCAATGTTTTCCTCCAATTTTTTTATTTAATAATGATTCAATACAGTTTAAGAAGTTAGGAATGTTGGCGTTCCCTCGTCCTACTGTTTGCTCTAAAACATTATTCTTGAATGTTATTTTCATTATTTTCTTATTAAAGTTAGACTAGAAAAGTGATGGTGAGCCTTGTTTTCTAGCTTCTATTCTCCAAAGGTAAATTCTAAAATTTTCCCTAAGTGTATGCCAAAAGCAGACTAGATTTAAAAGTATTTTATCTGATCTTAGGCTACATTTCGTTTCTCTTATCTGTTTTTCATCCTTTCTGAAAATAATTATGCGGATTACTAGATTGTTTGTCTCTTGAGTTATCTTTAATACGAGCTTGTCCAAAGAGGTTTATGGTGAGCCCTGCCCTTTGGTTGGTTTCAAGTAGTTGCTTAAAGGCTTTTTCTTGTTTGGACTGACTATAAATCCTTGTTGAGATTATTATCAGTTTCCACCCCTCCAACACTTTTATTGTTTCCATTCCATCATTTAATCTCAATGATCTTGTGATATAGATGATTTTCCCCTTGTATCACTCTTGAATTGTTGCACAATTAAAAGCCCTATTATGACTCCATAGCCCAATGGAATAAAAACCAGCGTTATATCTATCTTTTAGCCAAAGCTTGTTTTGATCGCTTGCAACTTCACACCTTTGAAACTCTTTGCATCTAGAAACTTTCCACCTCAAATAATAATCATGCTCAACCATCCAAAAACAAAACAAAACCCTCAGCCTTCATAACTAGCCTAACATCACTACCCAAACTTCAAACATAAATCCATCTTTACACTTATTGGAGAGATCCCTCTCCGAGTTCAGGAGGGCTAGATCCTAGAATCCCAAAGCGGTTGAAATAATGTTGTTTCTATGATTGGAATTTGCCAATCTTGCTAATTACATATTCCTAACATTTCTGGCGACTCCACTGGGAAACTATCTAAGTAATTTGCATCTTAAGGTAATCATAGGATATCAGAAATTTGTTTCAAAGAACATTTGCTATATTAACCAGTTGAGCCACTAGGAACTAACATTTCAAGTGACTCCGCTGGGGAATTTGAGTGTTTTTTCGGCCTAAATACCTTTAAGACCTCAGAAGACCCTTGATTCAAGAATATTTTGCAGTAAGTAAAAAGCAACCTTTTCAAGCACTACCAAGCGATGGTAATCAGGATGAAACTTGTTTGAATCAGTGACAAACTAGGAAAACCCTAGGATTCTCATAAGATTTTATCAAACCTTGAAAGATCAGCTGGCTTAGCCATAAGAGTAGACTGTCTTTGTCTCATAACCGCAGCTAAGTTTTGAAGCAGATTTAGGACATTCTTAACAACCAATAGGACTGAAAAATAAATCAGAAAACCCAAAAATATTTCAGATTGGTATCTAATAAACATGGTGGTGGACCATAAAACCTTTTACCTCCTTAAGAGCTAAAAACTTCCACTTGGCGACTCCACAATCCTTAACAGACCTTAAGACTCCACTGGGAAGAACCCTAATCATTAAAATATCATTCAAACTCAGTTGGAGGACTGTAGGATTGAAATTTGTGTAAAACAGATCAGTTAACCTCTTAAAAGACTGTCATATCTAGTTGAATTTTCCTTTTAAGTTGGGTCTAAAAACACGGCATAGTGGCTCCTAGAAAGATTCATACTAGAGCCTACCCTGACCCTAATCCACCTAAGATAGTTGATAACCCAGAAAGTATCCTTAGGAAGTCTCCTATGATTGAATGTTCAACTGTTTTCAGATCACCCTTGAGAGCTAATTCAGTTCCTAAAAATATTTCAGCTCTACAACAATCACAAGCTGACTTAGTAAATCTATTTAGAACTAGGTAATTTGATGATATAATTCAGCTAGACTCTGAGTTTTCACTTTCATCCCCGGAAACAGGTAAACATCCTGGTAGTAGGGAAAAAACACCTCCTGATTTACATTTCCTTCACAATTTAGGTGTCTCTCATTGAAGATCAGCTCAGCAATCTACTGTTGTTCCATCCACATATGCTCATCCTACATACACTATTCAAACCACTCCACTTCAGCCCACTTTCCCTTTTGTTAATACACCTCTTGTAAATCCACCTCCACCACATATCATAGCAACATGGTATGCTCCCTTAGTCCTTCCTGTACCATTAGTCAATCCTCCACAGGACTATCAGTCCAAAATTCCATTATATGATGCTAGCAATGCTACAACTGCATCACAACATGTGGATAAGATGAATTACTACTTTGACAAAAATGAAATAGATGATGCTTATGTCAAACTTACACTATTTTCTCAGAGCTTAGGGGGAGAAGTAAGAAAATGGTTTAAATCCTTGACCCCCCACAGTATAAATGACCTCCAATCCTTCCATCAAACATTACTAAACAAATGGGAAGTGAAGAAGAATCCTCTCTAAATCCTCTCTGATTACAAGAATCTCCACAGAAACACTGGGGAAAGTGTACGAGCCTACTGCACTAGATTCAATAGTATGTACAATGCCCTTCCCCAAGATCTAAAACCTCCACAAGACTCAGCCTTAAAAAAATTTCCTGAAGGGTTTGACCCTAAAATGGCCTATCAGCTGAGAGAGAGAGATCCTGCAACTCTTGAAGATATTAAAAAAGGGGCTCTTGTAGTAGAAGTTAACTTGATGGAGAAAAGAGCAAGAATGAAAAATGAGAAGAGAGTATCCTTTAGAGAGGAACCCACACCTTCTGCTTCCATCTCAAAGATGGAAAGAATGATGGAGGAAATGATGAAAGAAATGAGCATAATAAAGAGAGCACAAGCAAGTCAAAATCAAACTGCTCCTCAAAACAGAAACTAGAACCAGAATCAGAATTTTAGAAGAAACCAACCTCCAAATAGACCTAGGGAATATGATCAACAGATCACTCCTCCCTTCCGCCAAAATTATGTGAATGTGGTTGAGGAAACAGATGAGCAAGTAGAGGATGATGATATAAATATGCTGGGAGTAGATAATGATGACTTTGAGGTTCATTATGATAGAAAGCAAGGTCTTTATACACCATATGATGACAAAAGGGACGATGATGAAAGTTATTATCAAGACATGGAGAATGTCATCATAGAACCTCAAAGGGAATATGACCTTAGAAGTGAAACCAATCAAAAAACTCCCAACACCAAGACCTCTAACAAATCTTCAAAAAACAGCACTGTAAACAAGCCTAAAATTTTCAAACAGAAGGACAAAAAAATAGCTGTAAATTTTGATAAAGGTAGAGAGAACGACACTCAAAATGTTACAAAACAGAGTGTGGACCTTAGCAGTACTAACACTTCAGCTAGTACTCCTTTGAAAATAATTTTTTCAAATGTAAATAGAACAAATTAGCAAGTTGATGTTGCTGATAGATTGGCAGCTAATAAGGCTGAGAAAAGTTCTCCAAAGAGTCAAATTCCTTTCAGCCTAGAGCAGGAAATTTCCAAAACTAAAATCTTTGTTCCCTTGACTGAGTTAGCTTCCCATAATGTATATAGGACCCAAATTTTGAAGGCTTTAAACATTGAAGAGAATAATGACACGGTCAATCTTAATGATGACCAGCCAGAGCTTATTTTCAGTCCAAAGATTGAAGATAGATATCAAGAGGGACCTATTCCTCCCTTTTATGTAAGTTTAAACATTCATGACAAGATTTTTCACAACGCTATGCATGATTCCAGGGCTTCTCATAATTTAATGCCTAAAGCTGTGATGGAGAGCCTTGGTCTAGAAATCACCAGACCTTATAAAGACCTTTACTCCTTTGACTCAAGCAGAGTAAAATGTTTAGGATTAATCAAAGACCTCTGTGTTAACTTAGCCCAGATTCCAGCCAAATGCTTAGTCATGGACATTGTTGTGGCTGATGTGCCCCCAAAGTATGGAATGTTATTATCAAGATCTTGGGGGGATAAGTTACAAGGAACAATGCAGATGGACATGACCTATGCTACTATCCCAGTTTTCAATCAGACTAGAAGACTTTACAGGGAGTCCCATATGCATCACATGGTTACTAGTCAAGACACACCGTAAAACTCTCCCCTATATTCTGTAAACACAGACCTTGACTCATTTATCCTTTTTAATGATGAAATATTGGATGAACAAGTCACATTAACAGAGTTAGTGGCCGATAGAGAGGAGGAGGTAAACACCACAGAAATTTCAAAACAGTTTGTTGAACCTCTAAACTATAGCAAACCAAACATAGGTCTTGAGCTACAAATCATGCGTCCATCGCTGTTTAACCTTGACAGTCAAGAAAACATTCCTCAGCTTCACGAGAAACCAGAGGAATTAAAACAAATTCAACTAAGCGTTGATGTTCCAAAACAAATCGAAAGCACGCTTGTTGAGGAGGATAGTAACCCAACCGTCGAACCCGAAACTAATCCTCTGTGGAGTATTAACTTCGACGGATCCTACACTAGGAAAATTGCCGGTGCAGGGGTTTGGATTCGCAACACTGAGAATAACCACACAGAAGGTCATTCCTATAGATTAAACTTTCAGTGCTCGAATAACATAGCCGAATATGAATCCCTTCTCTTAGGCTTACATTTGTTAAAAAAGTTAGGAGCCAGAAGAATTGAAGTTTATGGGGATTCAGAATTAATCATTAGGTAGGTCAATGGGGAACACAACACTAATCACCCCAGACTTAGGGCCTATCGAAATGATGTCATGGATTTATTAAAAATGTTTGAAGAGTCCCAATTGATTTTTGTCCCAAGAAAAAGGAATAGCAGGGCCCTAGGCTTAGCTTTTTCAGCTAGAACATGCTTAATGCCATATGAAACCAAACACTGCACAATTCAGATAAAATTCAGACCAACTCTTCCTGATAATGAGAAATATTGGCAGGTGTGGCCAAAAAGCCGAAACTGGAACCTATAGAGACTGAAGTTGAGGAGTGCAATATAGGCAGTAAACTTAAACCAATGATGATCAAACTGTCTAAGACTTTACCAGCTCACATTAAACTCAAATACATAGAGCTATTTAAAGAATTTTCTATTGTTTTTGTGTGGAGTTACGAAGATCTAAAATCCTATGACACTGAAATAATACAGCACAAAATCCCTCTCAAGGAAAACCAAAAGCCCTTCAAACAGAAACTGCACAGAATAAACCCTATTCAATTGCCTTTGGTTCAGAAGGATATCATGAAAATGTACGATGTTGGTATTATTGTCCCTATTAGATATTCTGAGTGGGTGTCTAATCTGGTGTCGGTCAAGAAGAAAACAGGAGAGATTAGGCTTTGTATAGACTTTAGAGACTTAAACAAAGCTTCATTGAAAGACAACTACCCTTTGCCCAAGATGGACCATATTTTACAAAGGGTGGTAGGGTCTAGAAGAATTTCTTTGCTTGATGGCTATTCAGGGTACAATCAGATCTTAGTTCACCCTGATGATCAATTAAAGACATATTTTACAACACCATGGGGCACTTTCATGTATGTGAAAATGCCCGTTGGTCTAATGAATGCTGGAGCAAATTTTCATAGAGCCATGGACATAGCATTTTGAAAGAACTGGGCTACTTCATCATTATATACCTCGATGATGTTACTGTGTTTTCAAAGACAAATGAAGAGCACTTAGAACATTTAAGAAATTTTTTCGAGAAATGCAAAAAGTTTGGAATATCTTTAAACCCTAAGAAGACACTACTCAATCTCCAAGAAGGTAAAATTCTTGGGCACATTATTTCTGAGGAGGGTATAAAGATAGATCCAAAGAGGATTGAGGCCATATTGCAAATCTCTCATCCTCGAAACATCAAGGAGTTGCAATCTTTCATCGGAAAGATTAACTTCCTGAGAAGGTTCATCCCCAACTTGGCTGAGCTCCTCAGTAACATTAAAAACATGCTGAAGAAGGAGCAAGGGGTAAAATGGACCTTGGAAGCAAAGAAGTCCTTTGATTTGGTGAAACAAGCGTTAACTAAAACACCGATTCTAATAAGTCTTGATTTTTCAAAAGATTTTTATATTTTTTCATTTGCATCAGAACATACAATAGTTATTGTCCTTCTACAGAAAAATCCACAAGGACTAGAGCAGCCTATTGCATTATTTAGCAAGGCTTTGAGAGATGCTCCTTTGAATTATAACATTATGGAAAAGCAATATTTTTCTTTGGTTAAGGCTTTAAAAGACTTCAGAGTATACATCCTTCACTCACACATCATTGCCTTTGTCACAAATTCAGTTGTGAAAGACATTCTAACACAGGACCCAGATGGTAAGAGGGGTAAGTGGATTGCTATTATTATTGAATATGATTTAGAGGTAAAACCCACTAAAATTATCAAAGGCCAAGGTCTAGCTAGGTTGATGGCTGAATCCAATTTTGAAGTTCTTGATATTAATATGATTAATGCTTTAGATGATCAAGAGGAAATTTCAACTCCCATTGTTGAAAATAATTTTATGAATTCCTCTTGGTATGTTGATATTCTTTATGTTTTGCTTAATTTGAATACACCTCTTGGTTTGACAAAAACAAAGGCAAGGTTCCTAAAGTTAAAAGCTGTAAACTATTGCATTATAGATAGATGTCTTTATTGGAAAAATGCAAGTGGTATATTTCTTAAACGTTTGCCTAAGTTTGATGCAGATAAGGTTAAGCACGAGTTCCATGAAGGGGAGTGTGGAGGCCACCTATACTGGAAAACAATAGCCAACAAAATCTTGAGGGCTGGTTACTATTGGCCTACTCTTTTTCATGATGTACACAAGATGATAATTGTCTGTCATAAATGTCAAATTTTTGAAGGCAAAAGGAAGGTGCTACCTCTGCCTCTGCATCCAATCACTATTGAAACCCCTTTTCAATAGTGGGGACTTGACTTCATAGGTGAAATCCATCCATCATCTTCAGCTCAGCATAGATGGATTCTCACTGCCACCGACTACTCCACTAAATGGATAGAAGCCATCCATTATAGGCAAGCCAATGATTATGTTATTATAAAATTCATGGAGAATAATATTCTCTCTAGATTTGGCTTCCCTACCAAGATCATCACTGATAATGCAGCAGCATTTGGATCGAAGAAGATGGTTGAGTTTTGTTACAAGTATCAGATAACATTGGGGCATTCCATGGCCTATTACCCTCAAGGTAATGGACTTGCAGAATCCTCACATAAGAGTTTAGTGAACATAATCAAGAAAATTTTGGAGGACAACAAGAAGTCTTGGCACACAAAGCTTGTGCATGGGCTGACAGATTGACATTGAAGAAATATATTGGAATGTCACCCTACCAACTTGTGTATGGCACTGATGCAATTTTTCCAACCAGCCTTGGTGTGCCAGTTATGAAGTTAATTCAAGAGTTGCAAACTGAATATAATGACATGATCAGAATAATAAATCAAACAATTCATCTTCATTAAACCAGGGAGGAGGTTTATAACAAAACATTGCAGAAGCAAATCAGCATTAAAAAGCTTTTTGACAGAAGAACAAAGGCCGACAATTTCAAAGTTGGGGACAATGTTTTAAAGTGGGACTCAAGGAGGGAAGACAAGGGCAGGCATGGAAAATTTGAAAACTTATGGCTTTCCCTTATCTCATTCAGTCAGTTGCTGGTAACAATGCATTTTTCTTACAAGAGTTGAATGGAGTTGAACTATTTGGGGGTCCTGTCAATGGCAGGATGCTTAAACATTACTTCTCTTGATCCATGTCATGTTTTTAAATCCTCTTTATCTTTTTTCTCATTATAAATATCTCATCCACCATTGCATTCAAAGTTAGAAAAATCAAAAATACAAAAACAGTGAAAGAAAGAAAAGAGGGCAGATTGTAAAAACAAGAAAGGTATAGCCCCATACCAAAAAAGAGAAACAAATCTGAAAGTGTGCAAGCTTAAATGCCACTACTGAAAAAACACACTTCTAATTGGTCATAAAACCTAATCTTGACTAATTAACTTAAATTTCCTACTGATAGGATAGTGAATTCGATTTTCCAAACTGTTTAATCTTGGCTTATCAGTAGATTGATTAGGATAGAAATTAAAAGTTCAAACATACTCAAAATCTAAACCTAAGTTTCCATGTGAGATGACTCAAATCTATTTATTTTTTGAGTAAAAACAGATGTAAATCTGGTTCTAATCAACTCAAAATCTGAACCAGATAACAAGGACAAAATAGCTCAAACAAAAGTTAAAACGGAGCTGTAAAAAGATGGAGGAAGAGCTTTGAATTTTAAGATCATATGCCTTCTATTTTTTACAAAATAAATGTCTATGTGCAGCTTGTATTTTATGCCATAAACCAGCATCAAGTTATACTGTTCAATCCTAGCTTGTATGCTTCTAAATTTCTGTTGTAGAAATTAGTGAATAAAAATCTGTTACACTGTTTAATCCGAACATATTAGTATATTAGGTAGAGAAGCATATGAACTCAATTATTTAATCTGAGTTCATAGAGAAATAAGGAGTAGAATTAGATTATATTTTTTCTTTCAAAATAATAAAATGTTGAGAAAATATTTTTCCAATCCAAGTGCACTCTAAAAAGAAGAAAAAATGTTAGATCAGTAGGATTGGGTAGGTAGAAAGCTTGTATTGATGAAGTTCCGTTGTTTCCCATGGCTGCTAATATGTTTCCAGAGAAAAATAAAATTATCCAAGGAAATAAAGGCAACCCAATGGATGAGGCACTGATAAGCCTCCCAGAGAATGCAAGTCTGAAGTTCTTGATGCCTTCAAGAAGGCACCATCCCCAAGTGGAGCCACTGTTAGCCAGCTATAAAAAATTTTATATCAAATGCTGGCTAAAACATTTTTGGAGTCTTCAAGAAACAAGTTTTTATTGCTAAAAAGATGTTATCTCTTAAAGACTCTTGAAGGCCTCATGCCTCTGTAAAAATATTCACTGCTGTTCCCATTTTATACTCAGAAATTCCACTGATTTCATGAGAAAAGACTGCTGTAAAATAATCACTTTTCCCCTTCCTCCACTCAAAACTAACCTTCATTTTCTCCCCTTTTTCTCCATAAAATTCCTCTATTTTTCATGATTCCCCTTCTTCCATTCATGAAAATCATTTTTTTTCATAGTTTAAAACTCAGTTTTAAACTATAACGAAACCCCCAAATCCATTGAAAAACATTAAAAAAATCATAAAAAACACATATTTTTGTATATAGGTTTAAGCCCCCTCGGGCTAAGCCTTAAAACACTTCCCCTCCATGTGCCCCAGCGCTAAAACCAAGTGCTATCCATCTAGGAGCTTATCGCATCAGAGAAAATCACAAAGCACTGTTGTTTGCGTTAAATAAAAAACTCCGATTGCGATGGCCCGATCGCATAATTGCATCGACCATTCCCCGATCGCGCAATCGCATCAGCCATTCCCTGATCGCACAATTGCATCGGCCTTCCCCGATCGCGCCAATCGCATCGGAGACGTCTATTGCGCCTTTAAATTTTTCCACCTCTGATGGACATCCCTCTGATTCACTCCCCACTGTTGATCTGATCCTCAGATTAACGGCTAGCGCTCAATCGCTCTGTCGTAGTCCAAGTTCATTTCCTAGCCGATCGCGATCTCCCGACGCATCTCCCACCATTGATCTGATCTGTAGATTGATGGTCTTCATCTGATCGCATCAGATCTTTTCATTGGGTGCATTTTTAACTGTCGTTCTTTCCCCCTACGATCATGAGTCCTCTGATTGGATCTGGACTGTCCACGTGTCCAGATCGGACGGTCCCAGATCTTTCCCTCATGGTTTCATCGCCCTTTACCTTCCACCAAGAGGATTTTAACGCGTAATCCCCACCGTTGATCTCTGCGCAATCAACGGTTCTGAATTATTTCTCCCTTTGCTCTCCTTCTAACCTTCGCAGACAGATCTACACCGTTGGATGATGCCATCCAACGGCCATGCACACTCCCCATACCCTCTGAAGCAGTTTACCTCAATAACGCAGGATTTTTTAATTAGTGTTGTATTTTGTAGGTGTTTAATGGTTTATCCATTGTGTTAGAGAAAGGCCGAAGGCCGAGAATGACGATTCCCGTGCCTTTGATTTATAACAGGAAACCATCCGGAGGGTTCAAACTCCACGTCTCATCGATGCTTCATGGGCATTGACGCCTTGTGAGCCCTACGCAACACTACACATCAACAAGACACAGTGAGTGAAATCACAAATCAAAGAGTATCAGTGTCGAAGACAAAACATACCAGAACAGAAGATGGAAGACAAATTTGTGGGGATTACGGCTAAGAATGATTATCAAAAGCCTAATCCTCCAAATTAAAACAGAATCAAAGGAAAATCAAAAATATCTATCAGAAGACAAGGCGTCCACCGCCACATTTGAGGCGAATTCATTCCTCTCAACTACCACAGTGCCACCTGTAGCCACAATAATTCAAACGGAGGCCGAAGTTATTGATCGAAATAAGATATTTTCCTCAACGCAGCCAGAGAGTTAATTCTGCTAAAGGAATTTAATGACAAAAATATCAACAGAGTTACTACAACATAACATAGAACCTTAAAAGTCAACATAAGCTCCCACCGAGCTTAATCTTAATTTTAAAACAATTAATACAGAAAGAACATCTGTAAACTTCTTCATCGAGCCCCTCAAAGGCCGAGAAGCCATTAAGATTGTATTAATTATCTTGGGATCTTTTATCAGATCTCACCTCCTCTTTCTTCTATAAATACTTCTGTAGAAGATGAGAAATGGTTGGTTGCTGAACTTTGAAATACACTTAAGCTCGAAACTTCTACTTGTAAATAGTGTTAAAAGGCTCTTGAAGCTCTGTTTTTGATCTAATAAGTTAGGCTGAGAAGTGAAGATGATTGTTGAACTGAAACATTGGACTTGAAGATGTAACTGGTTTGACTTCAATATACAAGCTGTTTCTTGGGATCCTGGTCTATATCACTGGTGAAGTGCTTCTTTCTTTGTCATTTGTTTCCCTCTCATGTATGCCATATTGTTCATTATTCTCTGATAAAGAACAGCAAGCATAGAGTTAGGATTTACTATTTACCAGTACCCTTCTTTGACTGATAAGCTTTATCTCAATGTTTTCCTCCAATTTGTTTATTTAAGAATGATTCAATACAGTTTAATCAGTTAGGAATGTTTGCGTTCCCTTGTCCTACTGTTTTCTCTAAAACATTATTCTTGAATGTTATTTTCATTATTTTCTTATTAAAGTTAGACTAGAAAAGTGACGGTGAGCCCTGTTTTCGAGCTTCTATTATCCAAAGGTAAATTCTGAAATTTTCCATAAGTGTATGCCAAAAGCAGACTAGATTTAAAATTATTTTATCTAATCTTAGGCTACATTTTGTTTCTCTTATGTGTTTTTCATCCTTTCTGAAAGTAATTATGTGGATTACTGGATTGTTTGTCTCTTGAGTTATCTTTAATACGAGCTTGTCCAAAGAGGTTTATGGTGAGCCCTGCCCTTTGGTTGGTTTCAAACAATTGCTTAAGGGCTTTGTCTTGTTTGGACTGACTATAAATCCTTCTTGAAATTATTATCAGTTTCCACCCCTCCAACACTTGTATTGTTTCCAGTCCATCATTTAATCTCAATTATCTTGTGATATAGATGACTTGCCCCTTGGATCACTCTTGAATTGTTGCACAATTAAAAGCCCTATTATGACTCCATAGCCCAATGGACTAAAAACCAACGTTATATCTATCTTTTAGCCAAAGCTTGTTTTGATCGCTTGCAACTTCACACCTTTGAAACTCTTTGCATTTAGAAACTTTCCACCTCAAATAATAATCATGCTCAACCATCCAAAAACAAAACAAAACCCTCGGCCTTCATAACTAGCCTAACATCACTACCCAAACTTCAAATATAAATTCATATTTACACTTATTGGAGAGATCCCTCTCCAGATTCAATAGGGCTAGATCCTAGAATCCCAAAGTGGTTGAAATAATGTTGTTTCTGTGATTGGACTTTGCCAATCTTGCTAATTACAGATTCATAACATTTCTGGCGACTCCACTAGGGAACTATCTGAGTAATTTGCATATTAAGGTATTCATAGGATATCAGAAATTTGTTTCAAAGAACATTTACTATATTAACCAACTGAACGACCAGCAACTAACATTTTTGGCGACTCTGTTGGGGAATTTGAGTGTTTTTTCGGCCTAAATACCTTTAAGACCTTAGAAGACCCTTGATTCAAGAATATTTTGCAGTAAGTAAAAAGCAGCCTTTTCAAGCACTACCAAGCAATGGTGATCAGGATGAAACTTGTTTGAATCAGTGACAAACTAGGCAAACCCTAGGATTCTCATAAGAGTTTATCTAACCTTGAAAGATCAGCTGGCTTAGCCATAAGAGTAGACTGTCTTTGTCTCATAACCGTAGCTAAGTTTTGAAGCAGATTTAGGACACTCTTAACAACCAATAGGACTGAGAAATAACTCAGAAAACCCAAAAATATTTCAGATTGGTATCTAATAAACATGGTGGTGGACCATAAAACCTTTTACCTCCTTAAGAGCTAAAAAATTCCACTTGGCGACTCCACAATCCTTAACAAAACTTAAGACTCCACTAGGAAGAACCCTAATCATTAAAATATAATTCAAACTCAGTTAGAGGACTGTAGGATTGAAATATGTGTAAAACGAATCAGTTAACCTCTTAAAAGACTGTCATATTTGGTTGAAATTTTCTTGTTTAGTTGGGTCTAAAAACACAGCATAGTGGCTCCTAGAAAGATTCATACTAGAGCCTACCCTGACCCTAATCCACCTAAGATAGTTGATAACCCAAAAAGTATCCTTAGGAAGTCTCCTAAGATTGAATGTTCAACTATTTTCAGATCACCCTGGAGAGCTAATTCAGTTCCTAAAAATATTTTAGCTCTACAACAATCACAAGTTGACTTAGTAAATCCATTTAGAACTAGGTCATTTGATGATATAATTCAGCTAGACTCTGAGTTTTCACTTTCATCCCCGGAAACAAGTGAACATCCTGGTAGTAGGGAAAAAACACCTTCTGATTTACATTTCCTTCACAATTTAGGTGTCTCTCATCCAAGATCATCTCAGCAATCTACTATTGTTCCATCCACATCTGCTCATCCTACATCCACTTTCAAAACCACTCCACTTCAGCCCACTTTCCCTTTTGTTAATCCACCTCCACCACATATCATGGCAACATGGTATGCTCCCTTATTCCTTCCTGTACCATTAGTCAATCTTCCACATGACTATCAGTCCAAAATTCCATTATATGATGCTAGAAATGCTACAACTGCATAACAACATGTGGATAAGATGAATGACTACTTTGACAGAAATGAAATAGATGATGATTCTGTCAAACTTACACTATTTTCTCAGAACTTAGGGGGAGAAGTAAGAAAATGGTTTAAAGCCTTGATCCCCCACAGTATAAATGATCTCCAAGCCTTCCATCAAACATTCCTAAACAAGTGGGAAGTGAAGAATAATCCTCTCTAAATCCTCTCTGATTACAAGAATATCAACAGAAACACTGGGGAAAGCATACAAACCTGCTGCACTAGATTCAACAGTATGTACAGCCCCTTCCCCCAAATATAAAACCTCCACAAGGCTTAGCGTTTAAAAAGTTTCCTGAAGGGCTTGACCCTAAAATGGCCTATTAGCTGAGAGAGAGAGATCCTGCAACTCTTGAAGATATGCAAAAAGGGGCTCTTGTAGTAGAAGTTAACTTGATGGAGAAAAGAGTAAGAATGAAAAATGAGAAGAGAGTATCCTTCAGAGAGGAACCCACACCTTCTGCTTCCAGCTCAAATATGGAAAGAATGATGGAGGAACTGATGAAAGAAATGAGCATAATAAAGAGAGCACAAGCAAGTCAATATCAAACTGCTCCTCAAAATAGAAACCAGAACCAGAATCAAAATTTCAAAAGAAACCAACCTCCAAACTGACCTAGGGAAGATGATCAACAGATCACTCCTCCCTTTCACCAAAATTATGTGAGTGAGGTTGAGGAAACAGATGACAAAGTAGAGGATGATGATATAAATATGCTGGGAGTAGATAATGATGACTTTTAGGTTCATTATGATAGAAAGCAAGGTCTTTATACACCCTATAATGACAAAAGGGACGATGATGAAAGTTATTATCAAGACATGGAGAATGTCATCATAGAACCTCAAAGGGAATATGACCTTAGAAGTAAAACCAATCAACAAACTCCCAACACCAAGACCTCTAAAAAATCTTCACAAAACAACACTGTAAACAAGCCTAAAATTTTCAAACAGAAGGAAAAAAAAGTAGCTATAAATTCTGATAAAGGTAGAGAGAAAGGCACTCAAAACTTTACAAAACAGAGTGCGGACCTTAGCAGTACTAACACTTCAGCTAGTACTCCTGTGAAAACAATTTTGTCAAATGTAAATAGAAAAAATCAGCAAGTTGATGTCGTTGATAGACTGGCAGCTAATAAGGCTGAGACAAGTTCTTCAAAGAGTCAAATTCCTTTAAGCCTAGAGTAGGAAATTTCTAAAATTAAAATCTCTATTCCCTTGACTAAATTAGCTGCCCATAATGTATATGGGACCCAAATTTTGAAGGCTTTAAACATTGAAGAGAATAATGACACAGTCAATCTTAATGATGACAAGCCAGAGCTTATCTTCGGTCCAAATATTGAAGGTAGATATCAAGAGGGACCTGTTCCTCCCTTTTATGTAATTTTAAATGTTCATGACAAGATTTTTCACAACGCTATGCATGATTCTGGGGCTTCTCATAATTTAATGCCTAAAGCTGTGATGGAGAGCCTTGGTCTAGAAATCACCAGACCTTATAAAGACCTTTACTCCTTTGACTCAAGCAGAGTAAAATGTTTAGGATTAATCAAAGACCTCTGTGTTAACTTAGCCCAGATTCTAGCCAAATGCTTAGTCATGGACATTGTTGTGGCTGATGTGCCCCCAAAGTATGGAATGTTATTATCAAGATCTTGGGGGTCTAAGTTACAAGGAACAATGCAGATGGACATGACCTATGCGACTATCCTGGTTTTCAATTAGACTAGAAGACTTTTAGGGAGTCCCATATGCATCACATGGTTACTAGTCAAGACAAACCGTAAAACTCTCCCCTATATTCTGTAAACACAGACCTTGAGTCATTTATCCTTTTTAATGATGAAATATTGGATGATCAAGTCACATTAATAGAGTTAATGGCCGATAGAGAGGAGGAGGTAAACACCACAGAAATGTCAAAACAGTTTGTTGAACCTCTAAACTATAGCGAACCAAACATAGGTCTTGAGCTACAAATCATGCGTCCATCGCTGTTTAACCTTGACATTCAAGAAAACATTCCTCAGCTTAACGAGAAACCAGAGGAATTAAAACAAATTCAACTAAGCGTTGATGTTCCAAAACAAACCGAACGCACGCTTGTTGAGGAGGATAGTAACCCAACCGTCAAACCCGAAACTAATCCTCTGTGGAGTATTAACTTCGACGGATCCTGCACTAGGAACATTGCCGGTGCAGGGGTTTGGATTCGCAACACTGAGAATAACCACACAGAAGGTCATTCCTATAGATTAAACTTTCAGTGTTCGAATAAAATAGCTGAATATGAATCCCTTCTCTTAGGCTTACATTTGTTAAAAAAGTTAGTAGCCAGAAGAATTGAAGTTTATGGGGATTCAGAATTAATCATTAGGCAGGTCAATGGGGAATAAAACACCAATCACCCCAGACTTAGGGCCTATCGAAATGATGTCATGGATTTATTAAAAATGTTTGAAGAGTCCCAATTGATTTTTGTCCCAAGAAAAAGGAATATCAGGGCCCACATCTTAGCTTTTGCAGCTAGAACATGCTTAATGCCATATGAAACCAAAAACTACAAAATTTAGATAAAATTCAGACCAGCCATTCTTGATAACGAGAAATATTGGCAGGTGTTCGACGGGGACAAAAAAATAGAAGACTTCATGCAATTCATAAATGAATCCGAACTACATTGTTCGGACTCAGATTATGATACAGACTGCAGTGAAGAAAATTTCCTTGGTGAAGAAGAACCGTTTCCTGAACTTGTTAATATTAATCTACTTCCAAGAAAACTTTAAAAAAAAAATAGAACTGACTGCAGAATTAGAAACAGAAGAGTTAGAAACCCTGCAGTCCAAAGATGAAATTTTGCCTAAGGGTCTGGCCCCTTTAAAATATTTTTTCGATTTTAACGATGTGGCCAAGAAGCCGAAACTGGAACCTGTAGAGACTGAAGTTGAGGATCAATATAGGCAGTAAACTTAAACCAATGATGATTAAACTGTCTAAGACTTTACCAGCTCACATTAAACTCAAATACATAGAGTTGTTTAATTAATTTTCTGATGTTTTTGCGTGGAGTTACGAAGATCTGAAATCCTATGACACTGAAATAATACAGCAAAAAATCCCTCTCAAGGAAAACCAAAAGCCCTTCAAACAGAAATTGCACAAAATAAACACTGTTCAGTTGCCTTTGGTTCAGAAGGAGATCATGAAAATGTACGATGTTCGTATTATTGTCCCTATTGGACATTCTAAGTGGGTGTCTAATCTGGTGTCAGTCAGGAAGAAAATAGGAGAGATTAGGCTTTGTATATACTTTAGAGACTTAAACAAAGCTTCATTGAAAGACAACTTCCCTTTGCCCAAGATGGACCATATTTTAGAAAGGGTGGTAGGGTCTAGAAGAATTTCTTTTCTTGATGGCTATTCAGGGTACAATCAAATCTTAGTTCACCCTGATGATTAATTAAAGACATCTTTTACAACACCATGGGGCACTTTCATGTATGTGAAAATTCCCATTGGTCTAATGAATGTTGGAGCAACTTTTCAGAGAGCCATGGACATAGCATTTTCAAAAGAACTGGGCTACTTCATCATTATATACCTCGATGATGTTACTGTGTTTTCAAAGAAAGATGAAGAGCACTTAGAACATTTAAGAAAATTTTTCGAAAAATGCAGAAAGTTTGGAATATCTTTAAACCCTAAGAAGACACTATTCGGACTCTAGGAAGGTAAACTTCTTGTGCACATTATTTCTGAGGAGGGTATAATGATATATCCAAAGAGGATTGAGGGCATATTGAAAATCTCTCATCCTTGAAACATCAAGGAGTTGCAATCTTTCATTGGAAAGATTAACTTCTTGAGAAGGTTCATCCCCAACTTGGTTGAGCTCCTCAAGAACATTAAAAACATGTTAAAGAAGGAGCAAGGGGTAAAATGGACCTTGGAAGAAAAGAATTCCTTTGATTTGGTGAAACAAGCATTAACTAAAACACTGGTTCTAATAAGTCCTAATTTTTCAAAAGATTTTTATATTTTTTCATTTGCATCAGAACATACAATAGTTGTTGTCCTTCTACAGAAAAATCCACAAGGACAAGAGTAACCAATTGCATTCTTTAGCAAGGCTTTGAGAGAAGCTCCTTTAAAGTATAACATTATGGAAAAGAAATATTTTGCGTTGGTTAAGGCTTTAAAAGATTCCATAGTATACATCCTTCACTCACACATCATTTCCTTTGTCCCAAATTCAGTTGTGAAAGAAATTCTAACACAGGACCCAGATGGTAAGAGGGGTAAGTGGATTGTTGTTATTCTTGAATATGATTTAGAGATAAAACCCACTAAACTTATCAAAGGCCAAGGTCTAGCTAGGTTGATGGCTAAATCCAATTTTGAAGTTCTTGATATTAATATGATTAATGCTTTAGATGATCAAGATGGAATTTCAACTCCCATTGTTGAAAATCATTTTATGAATTCCTCTTGGTATGCTGATATTATTTATGTTTTTCTTAATTTGAATACACCTCCTGGTTTGATAAAAACAAAGGCAAGGTTCCTAAAGTTAAAAGTTGTAAACTATTGCATTATAGATAGATGTCTTTATTGGAAAAATGCAAGTGGTATATTACTTAAATGTTTGCTTGAGTTTGATGCAGAGAATATTAAGCATGAGTTCCATGAAGGGGAGTGTGGAGGCCACCTATACTGGAAAACAATAGCCAACAAAATCTTGACGGTTAGTTACTATTGGCCTACTCTTTTTCATGATGTACACAAGATGATAATTTTCTGTCATAAATGTCAACTTTTTGAAGGCAAAAGGAAGCTGCTACCTCTGCCTCTGCATCCAATCACTGATGAAGCCCCTTCTCAACAATGGGGACTTGAATTCATAGGTGAAATCCACCCATCATCTTCAGCTCAGCATAGATGGATTCTCACTGCCACAGACTACTTCACTAAATGGATAGAAGCCATCCCTTGTAGGAAAGCCAATGATTTTGTTATTATAAAATTCATGGAGAATAATATTATCTCTAGATTTGGCTGCCCTACCAAGATCATCACTGATAATGCAGAAGCATTTGGATCGAAGAAGATGGTTGATTTCTGTTACAAGTATAAGATAACATTGGGACATTCCACGGCCTATTACCCTCAAGGTAATGGACTTGCAGAATCCTCACACAAGAGTTTAGTGAACATAATCAAGAAACTGTTGGAGGACAATAAGAAGTCTTGGCACACAAATCTTGTGCATTCACTTTGGTCTGACAGATTGACATTGAATAAATCTATTGGAATGTCACCCTACCAACTTGTGTATGGAACTGATGCAATTTTTCCAACCAGCCTTGCTGTGCCAGTTATGAAGTTAACTCAAGAGTTGCAAACTGAAGATAATGACATAATCAGAAGAATAAATCAAACAATTCATCTTCAGCAAAGCAGGGAGGAGGTTTATAACAAAACATTGCAGAAGCAAGACAGAATTAAAAAGATTTTTGACAGAAGAACAAAGGCCAGAAATTTCAAAGTTGGGGACAAAGCTTTAAAGTGGGACTCAAGGAGGGAATACAAGGGCAGGCATGGAAATTTTTAAAACTTATGGCTTGGCCCTTATCTCATTCATTTAGCTGCTGGTAATAATGCATTTTTCTTACAATAGTTGAATGGAGCTTAACTATTTGGGGGTCCTGTCAATGGCAGGATGCTTAAACATTACTTCTCTTGATCCATGTCATGTTCTGAAAGAATTTTTATCTTTTTTCTCATTATAAATATCTCATCCACCATTGCATTCAAAGTTATAAAAATCAAAAATACAAAAACAGTGAAAGAAAGAAAAGAGGGCAGATTGTAAAAACAAGAAAGGTATAGCCCTATATCAAAAAAGAGAAACAAATCTGAAAGTGTGCAAGCTTAAATGCCACTCCTGAAAAAACACACTTCTAATTGGTCATACAACCTAATCTTGACTAATTAGATTTAAATTTCCTGCTGATAGGATAATGAATTCGATTTTCCAAACTGTTTAATCTTGGCTTATCCGTAGATTGATTAGGATAGAAATTAAAGGTTCAAACATACTCAAAATCTGAACCTAAGTTTCCATGACAGATGACTCAAATTTGTTTATTTTTTGAGTCAAAACAGATGTAAATCTGGTTCTAATCAGCTCAAAATCTGAACCAGATAACAAGGACAAAACAACTCAAACAAAAGTTAAAACAGAGCTGTAAAAAGATGGAGGAAGAGCTTTGAATTTTCAGATCTTATGCTTTCTATTTTTTGCAAAATAAATTTATATGCACAGCTTATCTTTTATGCCATAGATCAGCATCAAGTTAGACTGTTCAATCCTAGCTTGTAAGCTTTTAAATTTTTGTTGTAGAAATTAGTGAATAAAAGTCAGTTAGAGTACTTAATCCGAACAGATTAGTAGATTAGGTAGAGAAACATATGAACTCGACTATTTAATTTGAGTTCATGGAGAAATAAGGAGTAGAATTAGATTAGATTTTTGCTTTCAAGAGAATAAAATGTTGAGAAAAGAGTTTGCCAATCCAAGTGCACTCTAAAAAGAAGAAAAAATGTTAGATCAGTAGGATTAGGTAGGTAGAAATCTTGTATTGATTAAGTTTTGTTGTTTCCCATGGCTGCTAATATGTTTCTAGAGAAAAAGAAGATCATCCAAGGAAATAAAGGCAGCCCAATGGATGAGGCATTGATAAGCCTCCTAGAGAATTCAAGTCTGAAGTTTTCGATGCCTTCAAGAAGGCACTATCCCTAAATGGAGCCACTGTTAGCCAGCTATAAAATTTGTTATATCAAATGCTGGCTAAATTTTTTTTGGAGTTTTCAAGAAAAAAAAAATTATTGCTAAAAATATGTTATCTCTTAAAGACTCTTGAAGGCCTTATGCCTTTGTCCAAATCTTCACTGCTATTCCCATTCTATACTCAGAAATTCCGCTGATTTCATGAGAAAAGACTGCTGCAAAATCATCATTTTTCCCCTTCCTCCACTCAAAACTAACCTTCATTTTCTCCCCTTTTTCTCCATAAAATTCCTCTATTTTTCATGATTCCCCTTCTTCCATTCATGAAAATCATTTTTTTTCATAGTTTAAAACTCAGTTTTAAACTATACCGAAACCCCCAAATCCATTGAAAAACATTGAAAAAATCATAAAAAACACATATTTTTGTATATAGGTTTAAGCCCCTCAGGCTAAGCCTTAAAACACTTCCCCTCCATATGCCCCAGTGCTAGAACCAAGCGCTAGCCATCCAGGTGCTTATCGCATTGGAGCAAATCACAAAGCGTTGTTGTTTGCGTTAAAAAAAAAACTCCGATTGCGATGGCCCGATCGCATAATCGCATTGTTCATTCCCCGATCGCGCAATTGCATCGGCCATTCCCCGATTGCGCAATTGCATCGGCCTTCCCCGATCGCACCAATCGCATCGGAGACGTCTATTGCACCTTTAAATTTCTCCACCTCCGATGGACATACCTCTTATTCACTCCCCACCGTTGATCTGATCCTCAGATCAATGGCTAGCGCTCAATCTCTCTGTCACACTCCAAGTTCATTGCCCAGCCGATTGCGATCTCCCGATGTATCTCCCACCGTCGATCTAATCTGCAGATCAACGGTCTTCATCTAATCACATCAGATATTTTCATCGAGTGCGTTTTTAACTTTTTTTCTTTCCCCTCCGATCATGATTCCTCCGATTGGATCTGGACCGTCCACGTGTCTAGATTGGATGGTCCCAGATCTTTCCCTCATGGTTTCATCGCCCTTCAACTTCCACCACGAGGATTTTAACGCATAATCCCCACCATTGATCTTTGCGCGATCAACATTTCTGACTTATTTCTCCCTCTGCTCTCCTTCTGACCTTCGCAGACAGATCTACACCGTTGGATGATGCCATCCAACGGCCATGCTCTCTCCCCATACCCTTTAAAGAATTTTACCTCAATAATGTAGGATTTTTTAATTAGTGTTGTATTTTGCAGGTGTTTAATGGTTTATCCATTGTGTTAGAGAAAGGCCGAAGGTCGGGAATGACGATTCTTGTGCCTTTGATTTATAACAGGAAACCATCCGCAGGGTTCAAACTCCACGTCTTGTCGATGCTTCATGGGCATTGATGCCTTGTGAGCCCTGCACAACACTACACATCAACAAGACATAGTGAGTGAAATCACAAATCAAAGAGTATCAGTGTCGAAGACAAAACGTACCAGAACAGAAGATGGAAGACAAATTTGTGGGGATTATGGCTAAGAATGATTATCAAAAGCCTAATCCTCCAAATTAAAACAGAATCAAAGGAAAATTAAAAATATCTATCAGATGACAAGGCCTCCACCGCCACATCTGAGGTGAATTGATTCTTCTCAGCTACCACAGTGCCACCTGTAGCCACAAGCATTCAAACAGAGGCTGAAGTTATTGATCGAAATCAGATATTTGCCTCAACGCAGCCGAAGAGTTAATTCTGCTAAAGGAATTTAATGACAAAAATATCAGCAGAGTTAATACAACATAACATAGAGCCTTAAAAGTCAACATAAGCTCCCACTGAGCTTAATCTTAAATGTAAAAAAATTAATACAAACAGAACATCTATAAACTTCTTCATCGAGCCCCTCAAAGATCGAGAAGCCATTAAGACTGTATTAATTATCTTGGGAGATCTTTTATCAGATCTCACCTCCTCATTCTTCTATAAAGACTTCTGTAGAAGATGAGAAATGGTTGGTTGCTGAACTTTGAAATACACTTGAGCTCGAAACTCCTACTTGTAAATAGTGTTCAAAGGCTCTTGAAGCTCTGTTTGTGATCTAATAAGTTAGGCTGAGAAGTGAAGATGATTGCTGAACTGAAACATTGGACTTGAAGATGTAACTGGTTTGACTTCAATATATAAGTTGTTTCTTGGGATCCTGGTCTATATCACTGGTGAAGTGCTTCTTTATTTGTCACTTGTTTCCCTCTCATGTATGCCATATTGTTCATTATTCTCTGATAAAGAAAAAAAAGCATAAATTTAGGATTTACTGTTTACTAGTACCCTTCTCTGATTGATAAGCGTTATCTCAATGTTTTCCTCCAATTTGTTTATTTAAGAATGATTCAATACAGTTTAACCAGTTAGGAATGTTGGTGTTCCCTCGTCCTACTGTTTTCTCTAAAACATTATTCTTGAATGTTATTTTCATTATTTTCTTATTAAAGTTAGACTAGAAAAGTGATGGTGAGCCCTGTTTTCTAGCTTCTATTCTCCAAAGGTAAATTCTGAAAGTTTCCCTAAGTGTATGCCAAAAGCAGACTAGATTTGAAAGTATTTTATCTGATCTTAGGCTACATTTTGTTTCTCTTATGTGTTTTTCATCCTTTTTGAAAGTAATTATGCGGATTACTAGATTGTTTGTCTCTTGATTTATCTTTAATATGATCTTGTCCAAAGAGGTTTATGGTGAGCCCTGCCCTTTGGTTGGTTTTAAACAGTTGCTTAAAGGATTTTTCTTGTTTGGACTGACTATAAATCCTTCTTGAAATTATTATCAGTTTCCACCCCTCCAACACTTGTATTTTTTCCATTCCATCATTTAATCTCAATGATCTTGTGATATAGATGACTTTCCCCTTGGATCACTCTTGAATTGTTGCATAATTAAAAGCCCTATTATGACTCCATAGCCCAATGGACTAAAAACTAGCATTATATCTATCTTTTAGCCAAAGCTTGTTTTGATCGCTTGCAACTTCACACCTTTGAAACTCTTTGCATTTAGAAACTTTCCACCTCAAATAATAATCATGCTCAACCATCCAAAAACAAAACAAAACCCTCGGCCTTCATAACTAGCCTAACATCACTACCCAAACTTCAAAGATAAATCCATATTTACACTTATTGGAAAGATCCCTCTCCAGATTTAGGAGGGCTAGATCCTAGAATCCCAAAGTGGTTGAAATAATGTTGTTTCTGTGATTGGACTTTTCCAATCTTGCTAATTACAGATTCCAAACAATTTTGATGTCTAATTACTTAGAACTCATGGTAACATGCTCTAACTTCCTTTAGAGGTTATACTGTTGTTTTCTTCCTGTGTTGTGTGTGTACTATCATTTCATTGAAGCCTTCACTGCCTTAGTTTCCATCAGAAGAAATACTTTCATTGATTTTACTGATATTGACCGTATAGCCCAATGGTAGCAAGTCCTTACATTTTCAACCTGCAATTAATCAAATCAAGTTAGAGTTATAGAGTTAGCCATCTAAATTTCTATTGAAAATCATAAATTACCTTAAGAGAGCCCTCTCAAACTAAAGAGGATAATCTTTAGTCAAAATTTGTTTGAATGAGTTACATTAAGTTGATTGATGAGCAGCCTATCAAAATAAATTTTGTGATAACAGAAATAAATAGTTTCATTTCATATTAATACATCTAGAGTATTTTGAGTTATGAGACAATATCATCAAGTTTCATCACCATACCCCTTTGCGTAAATAAAATCAAAATCAATACAATGCTTAATAAAGCCAATCTAGATATTTTTTACATTTTCTAAGGCTCATTCCACAAATTTAGCTTAGGCTAGTGATTTGGAATAGGTTTTAATTAACATTCCAAATTAGTTAAACAAACAAATAGCATCTTGCGGTAGGGAGATCCAATTTTTAAATTTGTACTCTGGGAAGCTATTCTTAAAAGTTTCAAGCACGAGGTCATGTCGAAATGAGTGAGGTAATCATACCCAATTCATTGGCAAAGATAGAAGACATGCACATAATACAAACGGTAAACCTCAGATTAACCATTGTCAAGGAGCCTGGGGTCACTTGTTAGAAAACCTCATATTTACCATGTTGAGGAGTTTCAAGGGGATTAAGCTTTGATACTCTACCCTTGCGTGTATATTGGATCGCATATTGTTCCCCCAGGTGCAATTGTCTCAGTTGGTGACCTTAGTGGCCATAATATTTTCGGAGGGTACTCTTCACTTCTAGATGGCATAGTGAAGTTACTTGCACCAGACTATTTCATTAAGCAGGTTGTCAGGGTAACTATTCCAACTGCCAGTTTTCCACATTAATTCATGCAACATTGGTATGTCTCTTAAATTTTGTAGGTGTGTGTTTATTTGCTTTATTTTCAAAGACCTTAGGTGGATTCTTTTGAATTTTTTTGATTTCGTGTGTTAAAAATATTAACCGTGGTTGAACTATAAATACATTCACATAGAATTTAGGGGAAACCCCCTTAGTATACACCTATTCAATTGGAAAAAATCAAAACTGAAAGATTTCAACAATTAGGAACCGGGTCTACTAAACAAGGAGAAACATCCATTGTAACACATCTTGATTTCGAAGTTAATAAACATCATATAATTGAAAAAGATCAAGAACAACTAGAAATTTCCAAAGCAATTACAATTGAATTTGTTACTGGTGAATTTTTAGATACGTAATTCACTAAACCTGAAATATCTAAGCCTAAATCTGAACCTACTTCGTTTGGGTCACCTTCGGATCTCATAGCCCTGATTCATGGTCATCCTCATTCACCTCGAGTGAGACTTATTATCACTGAGAATATTCCTCCTGGCCTAATTAGCATTGAAGCAATATATGAAGTGGAAGAATAGATTAAAATTCCCTCTCATCAAGAATATTTAGATCTAAGGTATAGTGAACAAATTTACCCTTTCATTCCTTTTAGAGTGAATCCTTGGTATCATCAATTTATTGATTTTCTACACAACTCTGGTTACACTTAGTCACCACATCGCATACCATTCTACTCTATACCCAGAGGTAGTTACATGGCTTCTCAAAGCATGTCTACTAAGTCATCTATGTTTTCTTCATCACCAGAAACATTTTTGTATGGCAGTCCTTCTGTTCCTGTTGAGTACCAATCGCTCTCTAGCACTTTCTCAGGAGCATCTCCATTATCTGAAAATTCTACCATGTTAACTAGTCTGTATGAATCTACCACCAAACCTTTGACAATGGAACACGTCTATATGTTTTCGGGGAATATCCCTCAAGCTAGCTCACAAGGTGGTTGTATAGCGCCTGGGGGGGCAGCAACCTCTCCAAGGACAACAGCCTTTTCAAGGGAAGCAACCTTTCCAAGGGAAGCAACCTTTCCAAGGGCAACAACCATCCTTTCAAGGAGGACAACCTTTTTCTAGAACCCATCCCATGTCTGTAGAGGAAAATATTCTTGATAATTATCAAACATATGTTCCAATGCCTCAAACTAGTTATGGTCAGCCTTATGCATCACAACCTTCGATGGGAGCTCCTTACCCAGGGATAAGTACTATGTGGAACCCTTCAATCAATAGTCATTTCAAACTACATTGCAAGTACCTTATAATCAACCTCCTCAGCCATCTGGACAATTTGGTTTTATCCAAGTCCAACTGACTATTCAAGGTGCGCTTCAAATTACTCCACAGGTATCTATGCCAAGTAGTCAGCAAACTAGTATGATTACTCCAAGTACTCCTGTCCAATATGTTGTGCAGACTTCTACTGAACAGCCAAGTACACCTACCATTGGAGTTTCTCAAACCCCTATTATTACAACACTTCAAACGACAACACCAATTATTACACAAGAAATTCCTCAAATTACTGCTCATAAAACTAGACATACAGTTCAGTCTATTCCTCAAACCTCTACATGACAACCTAGTGCAACTACGGTTCAAACAAGTCTACTTTTTATAGGTCATCCCTTTCAAGGTCAATTTGTTCAAATTCAACCATTTCAAGGGTAATTTCAATATGGACAAATGTGACAAAATCCAGTTTACCAGAGCCAGCCATACCCTGGTTATACATATCAAATACCATCTCAACCTCAGTTTGGTATGGCTAACCCTAGATACCCTAGAGGTATACCAATTCCAACTACTCAGGCTGTACCAAGCATTCCTAGATATTATCCTCCGGGTACTAGTACTGTTCCTCAAGGTTACCAATTTTCACAATGACCCTAATCGGCGGTTACCATTCATTGCAACTGTAGACTTATTGGACTTGTCTCAGCTAACGAATGATCCAATTTAGTATCTTCCATTTTGGCTAGTAATGCCTACTAAGTTTCCCAATGAAATTCCAAATTTTGAAGGAAAATCAGGAGAAGAAACCTCGAATCATGTGATGACTTATCATCTATGGTCTGCATCCAATTCCTTAATCAATGATTCGATTCATTTGAGACTTTTTCAAATACATTTGATAGGCTTAGCTGCAAATTGGTACATTGAGTTACCACATGGTTGTTTCAACAATTTAAACACTTTAGAAACAACCTTCTTAACTCATTTTCAGTTTCCAGCCTGTTATGATATTGGAATAGAAATTTTGACTTCATTAAAACAAAGTACTTCTACATACATTTCGGATCACATACACGAATGGTGACATAGAAGACGCTTAGTCAAATTTTTCATTCCAAATCAAATTCTGGATGAATGCTTCATTAAATCATTACTTCCTAAAATTACTAAATATGTAGCTAAAGGAGGCGTTATAACATAAGAGCAGGTCATAGATCAAGCACAGTACCTGGACCTTGTTTACATAGAGTCTGGTACTTTGTATGAAACAATTCTTGATTTATCAGACCTAGGTAAACTCACTACAAATCCTTCTAGTTCTCATGCTACAGACGATGTAATTGGTATAGTTAATATGACAAAGAGTAAGAAGAAGTCATCTAAATCTACTTCTCCAATCATAACTCTACTAGATTCACCTAAAGGAGATCCTTCCCTAGAAACTTCTTCCGAGATTCACGTTGTAGACTCATATACACCCAAAGCTCAATATTCTATCAATAAGAAGAAGGGGAAGGGTAAAAATAAACAAAACACTTCTCCCAAAGAGAAATATAAAAAAACCGAACCTTTAGACGAAAAATAGAAACCTTGTTATACTTGTTATATGTGACGAGGATCACTACACTAAAGAGTGCCCACATCGGGCTAAGGTATCCAAATTTTTCAAAGGCTCACCCATGTCCATTGTCCTGAAATATCCTTTTCCATCACAAGACAACAAAATGATCGGGTCTTCTTCCAATTCATCAGTGGATATGCTGATGATGTCCCAGGTCATGGTTGAAACGTAATCGCAAGACTATGGATCTAAGAGTCCTGTAACTGGAAAAGAAATCGAATCATCCATTCAACCTCTAGTATCAACTCCTCTAGTTTTTGAACCATTGCAAATCGAGAAACCTAATACTGATTTATTGATTTAACCTTCTTCGAAAGGTGTACTTCGAAAATCAGCTTTAAACCCACATGCGAGAGCCGCTCAGAATTACAATATTGTTGAAGATTTAGCCAATCCCCTTTAGCAATGTCGACCCTCGAAGTGTTTCAATCTTTTCCAACTCAGAGGAAATTACCATTATAGGAGCAACTAATCCTCAAGACTCAAATCTCATTGTCTTTGATCTCGAGAACTTTGTACCTAGACTCCCATATCAAATGGCTTTTCAAATTCCAGTGTTAGTCAAATCAAGGGGAGCTTTTCGCAAATTAATTGATGAGGGAGCATCTACGTGCATTACGTCTTTAGCCTGTCAGAAAAATCTTGGTTCTTTGACAATAAACCAGTCACCGACAATTCTTAAAGCCTTTGATGGAAGAGGTTTTCGCCCATTTGGAATACTCCATGATCTACCTATATAGGTAGAAGTAAAAACCGTAAAACTCAAGGTGGAATTCATTGATGCCCCTCTTGATTACAATATTTTTCAAGGTCGAAGTTGCTCTTATGCTATTACCACTGTCATTTCATCAGTCTTTTGGATGATCATGTTTCCTCATAAAGGAAATATTGTTAAAATCGATCCGTTGTCTTACTTCGCTTCCGACACTAACTCTACAGATAGTATCCAGCATGTCAGAAAAATGGTTATCCCTTATGAAGATGTTGGGGTAGGACTAGTTAAATATTATTCTCTCATGGGAACTTTCGCTATACCTCCAGCTAACATACTTCTAACTATTTCCAATATCAATATGATTTGATAAATCACAATGCCATTTTATGACACATGGCATATGCCTTTAGAATCATAAGTGGACTCCTATGGTGGTGAGATGCTTTTAAATCCATTTTAATCAGCATATGTAGTGGTACAATCATGTTCTGACAGTCCATCAACTTATATTGATCAAATGAATGTGGTCAGTGAAGAGTCTTCTTCTTTATCAGGCTCATCCATGAAATCATTTTCAAATCCTTTTTAACAAGTGTTTTCAACTGATGAAAAGATCCTAGAAATATTGTCATCAGATGAATTACCATGGGATGATCTTCATCATTGATCTTCTTTTTTACCTCACCTTGATAAACTTTATAATAACTTTTCATCCATATTTTCGATTGACTATGTCAAGGAATATCAAAATCCTATGTCCATTCTTCATATGGATTCTGAGAAAAATTTGGGAAATATTTCTGCCACAATTCCTATTGACATATCAATTAAACCTGGGATAATTGAGAAAATCCATATAGGTGCTTCTTTCTCGATTGAAGAGATCAATTATACAAAGCCCTCTTTCAGGAATTTTGAGACATTTTTTCCTGGTCTTACGAAGAAATGCCAAGTATAGATCCTAAGATTGTTATTCATGAAATTAAGACATACCCAAATGATAAACCTATTAGACAGAGATTATGTCCGATAATCCGCGAAAAGTTGTTGCAATTAAAGCTAAAGTTGAAAAATTACTTCATGCGGGATTTATTTATCCTATTCCTTTAACAGATTTGGGTATCTAACATAGTTCTCATAACCAAGAAATAAGGGACTATCTGAGTATGTGTCGATTACCGGGATATTAACAAGGCTTGTCCTAAATACAATTATCCTACCCCTTACATCGATCAAATTGTTGATGATTTTCCTGGAAACGAAATATTCTCATTTATGGATGGGTTTTCTGACTACAATCAAATAAACATACTCCCTACTGACCAACCTAAAACATCATTTAAATGTCCATGGGTAACATTTTCATAATAGAAATTACCATTGGACTAAAAAATGTTGGTGAAAATTTTCAAAGAGCTATGTCTTAAGAATTTCATAATATCAAACACATTGTACAACCCTACTTGGATGACTTACCTCCTCATTCTTTACACAGACAATATCATCCTACACATTTACATGCAATATTTATGAGATGTAGGCATTACAACATTAGTTTGAATCCATACAAATGTGTATTTTGTGTACAATTAAAACGTTTACTTGGGTTCATTGTTTCAAAATAAGGAATTTGTGTCGACCTATTGAAGTTTGAGGCCATTTTCAATCTACCTCCTCCTTCCACTCTTCGCCAACTTCAAAGTTTGCAAGGGAAAGCAAACTTTATGCGTCATTTTATCCCGAACTATGCAGAATTAACTAAAGGTTTCACTCGGTTGTTAAAATAGGATGTTTCATTCATCTGGGACAAGCTTTCCGATAAATATTTTGATGCACTCAAGCACGCGTGTACTTGTGCACTATTGTTGCATCCTCCTGATTATCATTGAGATTACTTTTTGTATTTAGTTTTGTCTAATTCCACGATTGGAATGGTTTTAGTTCAAGAGGATGACTACAATAATGAACATGTGATTTATTACCTAAGTCAGAATCTCAACTTGAAAAAAATCAAGTATTCACATGTGGAGAAATTGGCCTTGGTAGTCATTCAAGTTGTCCAACAATTTCGTCATTACATATTGGTACGCAAAACCATTTTGATATCTAATTGCAACCCGATGATGTATATTTTTGCGAAACAATTTCTTGGGGGGAAATACTCTAAATTGATTGTTATCCCGCAAGAGTTTGATTTGGAGTTTGAGAAATCCAAGTCTAAGAAATCATTGGTTTTTGCTGAACTTATGTTTGATTTTCCCTATATTGAATCTGAAACGGTGGTAGAGGATAATCTTGCTGATGAATATTTGTTTCTAATAAGTACATTAGACCCTTGGTATGGATATATCATTATATATCCAAACCTTTTGGACATATCTTTCACAATCAGGTCGACTTAGAATACGATACCAATCTCAACAATACAATATTGTTAGGGACACTCTTTATTGTCATGGTGCCGATTTTGTTTTTTGACATTGTATAACTCATGAAGAAGCCGAAATGGTTTTGAATGACTGCCACTTTGGAGCGTGTGTTGGTTAAATGTCTAGGTTTTCTAGCTATTTCTAGCTATCACTATTCAAATACTGTATTCTTGTGGTCATACAATGCCACAATTGCCAGATTTTTTATCAAAAGATGCCTGCACCTCCAGCTCCTCTTCACCTAATCATCATTGTCAATCCTTTCACCAAAAGGGGCATCTATTTCGTCACATGTAACCCTCACTTGAACTAGGGGCATGGGTATATTATTCTCGTGGTAGATTACTTTACCAAGTGGGCCAAGGCGATGCCTACATTCACGACTGATGGAAAAACTGCAGCAATTTTCATATTCAATCACATGATTTCTTGGTTTGGTGTCCCTCGAGCTATCGTTACGAACCATGGGAGCCACTTTCGAAACATTATGATGACCGAACTTACCACTCAACTTGGCCTACACCATGATAACTCTACACCATATTACCCGCAATCTAATGACCAAGTTGAGGCTGTCAACAAGGTTTTAACCAACATGATTAAATATATTTTTAGAACTTATTAAAAAAACTGGCATACCATGCTTTTTTCAGCATTATGGGCATACCGTACCTCTACAAAAACATCCACAGGGTTCACTCCTTTTCAGCTCCTTTACAGTTTGGAATTTATGTTACCCATTGAATGTGAAATCCCGTCACTCAAATTATCCATTGAATTGTTACTAGCTACCTCTTAAGAGGAGAAACACTTCCTATATCTAGCACAATTAAATGAGAATCGTCGCACCGCTACATTAGCTGTCGAAGCTCATAAAAAACTTTTTAAGGCTGAATATGATCAAAGTGTTAACCCTCATATATATTTGGAAGGGACATAGTTCTACTATACGATCAAGCTCGTGACAGACTAGGTGCTGGTAAATTCGAACCAATGTGGCATCGATCTTATATTATTAAACATGTGCTTGCAAAAGGATCCTATGAATTAATCGATTATGATGGCGTCTCTTTAGATAAACCAATAAATGGCCTTTATCTCAAGAGATATTATGCATGATTATTCGTGTGAATATCCTTTTTGTACATTAGTTACATTGTAGAATAGTGTGCCTTAGATTAGAAAAGTGTGCCTTAGATTAGCTATTTTTCTTGATGAGTTTTCGCTACTTTCGTTGCTTATCTTGATTACTCTTGATACTACATATGTTGACGTTCCTTTAGAATTAAATTGGTTTTTATGATGGCGCCTATCGTAGTACACATAAAATTTCTTCCATTGCTTGGGTCATCTATTCGCCCACCAATGAGTTAGTCTTTATTCATGGGATATGCCTTGGTCAAACAACGTATAATATTGTAGAATATAGCATATTCATTGATCTATTATCTGATTCCATCACATTTTTTATTCAACGTTTGATTGTTAGGTTAGATTTGAAACTCATTGTATTACATTTAAACAATGTTTATGCTATCAGAAATTCATCTTTTTTAAGAATATTTTTAAGGGTTCGTCTCTTGGAAAGACAGTTTGATTACATTGAATATCACCACATTTCAAGAAATTTAAACAAATTGATTGATGCATTAGCTAATCAAGTTTTAAATAGAAATATGTATCATTAAAAGTAAAACAAAACAATATTTGATCCATATTGAACATGACAACTCAGAGATCAGAAGTAGTAATACCATTAGGTTAAAATAGTTGTGTGTCAAAAAATATTACATTGTTTGTGATCATAGGTTTCAAACACCTTATGATCTATAGATACTGATACAAAAAACAAAATATCAATCGAGATCGACCATCAACTATCCATGATGATGATCATGGTAGTAGACTATGGCGCATGCCACCCTGCCCAGATATCTCCTGAATTGGCCTGGAACCCCAGTCACATGTCTCTAGAGCCTAAGAGGTATATCATCTATCCCTGTCTTTTGGATGTTAATAGTCAACCTCTCTAGGTTGTGCTCTAGCTCTGCAAGGGCCTCTATTGCATTGGTCTGTGGTGGACCTACTGCTATAGGTTGTGCATCTCTCTTTTCAAAGCGACGAAGCACTGCTGGTTGTGATAGCCCAACATCTACATTTTAGTATTTTTACCAGTATTTGATGATATAAAATCAAATAAAAATTAGATGACATAAAAACTTCAAAATGAGATATTTTATGTGTGCATCCCATTGTGTCCCCGGTGGGAGTAATGTTTCAAGGTCACCCCTGAAATCTACTCATCCATAAGGAAAATCCTCGATCATGAATATTTGACTCCTTATCCATATAAATAACTTAGGGTTATATTGAACCACTAGACCACCATCACCACCATGGCGAGCACTCAATGACACCCATCGCAGGATACAGGGTTCCCTAGGTCCCGTCAGATCCACTAGAGACTTCTGAGGTGCTAGGAGTGGAATCCTCTCCAAAGATAAGGACACAGGAATGGCTCCATAGCCAAAGTTTTTCAACTTCCCATTCTTCGCTCTTATAATTTGGCCTTTCATGTTGACTAGCACTCCCTCGCACCAATAATAAAATGTTCCCCCACAACATTCAACTAAATTTTTCATTTTTGCTTTGGTAGCCACATGTGCAGTTGCACTTCCACATAATTTGGTAATTGTAAATGTAATGATATTTAGGTCCAGTAGCACAATAGATTTAATGTCAATGTGACCATCCTTCAACTCTAAATCATGGCTGCAATACTGGGCCATATACAATGCAGTGGGAATACCACCTATTCGTGACCCAAACAAGGAAATGTCTCTCCCTTTTCGGGGTAATCCAGTGAGGAAATACATATCATCTAGCTCGATCACAAGCATATGGTCCCCAATGATGAAACATTTCTCCCAAACATCCCAAGCATTAACTAACAAGGTCATCATCTCTATATGTGCCTTCATTCCTTGAATCGCCCAGAATTTATACAATCCAAAAGTTTTTAATGTGCGAAGTGTTGTCGGGTCATCCATGGCTTCATTATCTTGAAGCTCATTCCCCCTTTCTCTCTATTCCAACATGATTGCTAGCCTGCAAGAAATCAAAGAAGAGCATTAGAAATCATTTGAGAGAATTTGAGACATTATTTATCAATGGACTTATGATTTTGAAAACCCCATGGCGCTTGCGTGGGTTTTTTGTATTCACAGTGCATTTTTTCACACGAGCTATGCATAAAAACTGTGGCGGCTAAATGATTTTTTCTATTAAAAAATCATCAGGGTGTGCGTTTCGCCACGAAAACCTGTGCACCCTTGAGGGTGGATTTCAAAACCTTTTTTCCCCCTAAAAAATGATCTAAAACATTAAAATGAAAAACTAAATGGATTAAAAGCAAGATAATGATGAGGTGGAATAACTGGAGCTGACGGTTCTCGAAGTCGTTGACTGGTTCTTCTGATATCTGCTGTGGAAGGTTTAGGGAAAAACTCTTTCTTCTCTACTCTAAAAGCTAAAAGGTAAAAATGATTTGTTTTGACTTCTTTTTATAGTTTTCAATGAATAAAATAATATTATTTTATTTATTTTCACTTTAGGAGTCAAATTTCAAAAAACAAATTCATGTTTGAGAGCATATAATTGTAATTTTTTGAGTTTTTGTGTAGGGAACAAGTTATGTTTGAAAAGAATCATTTTGACAATGAGTAGACTTTTATCACTTTTTCGATCTATATAAAAATACGAAAAAGAAAAACCCTAGAGTCCTCTTTTAAGCCCTTTTCAGAATCTCTAAACATGAAAAGATTGTTAGAGCACTTCACTATTCAAACTTGTTAAAGTAAATGAACACTCGTCTATTCAGTATAATTTTAACCATTTTCCATAATGAACTAGACTAAATACGAAAAAGGTATACGTTGAGTAAACATGGTCAATAGAGTTCTCTCCTACATTATTTTATTCTTTTTCAGGTTTGAGAGACTTAATTTACGAAAAATAACACTACAGAGTTTACTTATGTTTTTCTTCTGACTCCTTAAAACTAAAAAACATCGACTAAATCCTTTGCTAGACTCGTTAAAACTAAATTTTATAGGACCTTTCGATTACAATAGGACCAAACCACTCCTTTTTAGGGTTTGTAAAAAATACTGAGATGGACTTGTCCAAAGGATGAGCTTATAAGACAAGCAGATGTTATCCTCCTCAAGCTTGACAAAAATAAAGAGGTACTTGCCAGTAATGGTGGGGGGAAAAGTGAGAAAAGAATTCATTTTTGTTCTTGTTTTAAAAAACAGCATGTCACTCTTGAACACGACACTTTGTCGCACTCATGTCTAGGTTGGGAAATACTTTTGTCTTACTTTTGATAAAACCACATTGAAAGTCTTCAGCCAGTTTTGGGTATTATCTTTGATTCAAATGTTTCCAATCCATTTACAGTGTCCTTATGTGTTCAAGAGAAAGTTCAATTTTAAATTCACCATTCATTGCAAACATTTGTCTGCATTCGCATTAACCATCCCTGAGTTAATACTTGCAAAAACATTTCTTCAACAAATTGATCTAATGGTTTTGTGTCTTAGGCTTTCCTATGATGAATCACTTTCTATCGACATCAGCTCATTATCTAGAAAGTTTATTTAGAATCCTATCAGTACCTTGGAATCTCCATGCCCTAATAGCAGGTTTCTCATATTCGACGATAGGTTCTCATCATTGGCGTTCGATCAAATTATTCTATGAGTGTTCACTACAAATTATTCATTCACACTTCATAGATTGACTTGAAGTACTTTGAGAGCCATTGTCATTATTGGTGGTTTCTCTCACACTTGTTAACGGTTCTCATCATTAACCAGTAATTAAGTGGTTTCTACCATGTTCGACTTCGACACAATCAATCGCATGGACAGATTCGTACTAGTTTGAGAAGCAAAAATCAAGACCCGAAATCTAAGTTTCCACCATCCAAGCTGCGAGGAGTTATGTATTCATGATACAGTATACTTTTTTATGACATATGGTTGCGCCCATATTGTGTATACTTTTGATGTAATACTATATTCATATATGTACCAGAACATTTAGTTATTTTTTCTCTGAGTATGGGAATGCCTACCTCAGTAGAAAATCTAACTAAATGTTCTGGTACATATATGCCTAAATGCCTACCAGAGAAGCATGAGTTTAGCATGGATTAGTGGTAGCACAGTAGACTTACAGTAGGTAGAGGTACGGGTAGTTATCCGAGTTGCAGTACTTTTAGGGAGAAGCACACTCTAGGAGTACATCGATAGGGCCTATAACATATCTTGCCCACTTTGGCCTATTATAGAGAGAGGGACATTCTTCTTCTGGTAGATCTCGTTGATAGAAGGGATAGAGCAGCATGAGTTTAGCATGGATCGATGGTAGCACAGTAGACTTTCTCCATATATGGGAGTCATTGCATTTGATTCTTTTCCTAAGATCGATTGGCAGGAGATCATGAGCTTGTATCATATTGATGGGGAATCATTATTAGTTTTGTGAACATCTCAGTAGGGGCCCTTCGATCAGGTAGTTATTATAAATTTGTATGTTTAGTGGGTCGTGGATGGTAGACCTTCAGTTCTCCAGTACTACAGTAGCACTAGCCCAGCATTAGCAAAGCAGGATTGACCTCGGCCTAAGCTAGAGGTTAGATTGGAGAGAGTTGTTGAGTTGGTACTCGCTTCATGGAGCAGCAGTTATAGCCAGAGAGAGTGTGAATTTCGATCCATGGGACTTGGGCGATTATTGGCCATGCTAGCATTGGGATTCGAGAGGATTAGTTGACGATAGGTAGAGTAAGAGATCAATTTGGGATCGAGACATTGAGGGGTCTATTTCTGAAGACTTGACACGGGAGCATAGCAGCACCCAGTGGTTTGTATGGGATCCGAGCATTGGGTATCAACTGCATCAGTCCAACAAGATGGTCCACATAGTTGGATTTCTTGAGGGCAAGAAATCTTGTGGTGGAGGATTTGTAATGTTCCAATTTTTATTTTTCTCCATATTATAGTTAGGGTGGATTTCCAAGATAAGGGATGGCCAGGCCATTAGAGCAGGTTTTGGTTATCGGGAGTTCTAAGGGAGTTTTGAGGAGCTTTTACGGGATCTGATGGCATTCGCTTGGCATATTTCATCATCATCACAATTTGTCTTTCATTCCATCGCATTCCGAAAACTTTCAAAATTAGCTTTATTATGGAGCCTGAATTAATTAATTATGCTCGAGGTGGTATTACAAGAAAATTATTTTATGGAACACCTCGGTGTAATAGATCGTTGGAACAAGAATGAGGAGATCTTCAGGATGGGATGCTGAGTAATGACTTATAATGGTTGGTGAGAGTATGGTGGGCGGTTTACACTTTTCCTTAATCAAACATGACTTTAATTAGTCATTTAATTAAAGGAAAAATAATAATTAGAGGAAAGGGGCCAAAAGTGAATTAAGTGAAATAGAATTAAATTAAAGTCACTTTGATAAAGTCAATGGACAATCTTCTAGAATAATAATAAAATAATAAAATAAGATGCTTCTAGAGGATTGGAGATCTATCCATCAAATCTATAAAAGGAGAAGTGGAGGTCATTTGGAGGCATCTTGGATTGGATCATTGTTTGTGTGAGAGGAGAACTTGGATTGTATACTTCAATACTAGCCCTAGGATGGAAACCCTCAGGTGATTTAGTGAGAGTGGGCGAGCACCCATCTCTTCCCTTGGTGGATCCATTCAGGATTCACAGGTTGCAGTTTTTTATTGCAGTCAGTTTTGGTGGAGGGTCGGTGCAATATTGCAATAGATTCTTGAGGCCAGTTCTATTTCAGTTATCTTAGTTATTTCTCATTTCAACATGTAAACCCAAGTTTATACTATAATAAAGCTGAGTTTATTTCCTGCATTATGGTGTTCTGAAATTGCATGTGCTTGCATGTTTTATTTGACATGGAAATAATCTATTAAATGCATGATAATTTAATGGAGAAATTTTGGTTGAATTAATTTGCCGGCAAAATTTATAAAATACACTGAAAGGGATATTACAATCTTGAATTCCACCTTGCAACACAATCAAATATTTATGTCATAATGGATATAATAATCCTCAATGTTTCAAGGGCACGATGAATGTTGTTGCCTCGTAAGTGGGTAGCAGACATAGCGGGAGTATTAAAATGGATTTATCATATGCAACCATCCCCACTTCATTTGGTAGGCACTTACATTATACATAATGTAGTTTAGAAATTATCATGTAGAATATCCAAGAAAGTTTGAGAATAATGTTACATGAATAAAAGAAAGCATCGGTTCATACATAGTATTTGCAAAAGAGACACCAATGTAAGGAAACGTGGATCGAATGTGGCAAATGAAATTCAACAAGGCAAGATCCAAGTAAGGAAATGGGGTGGTTATAATGCTTACTTCTCTTAATAATGAATTTCTTTAATTTTGTTAAGATGGAATTTGAAGCCACTAACAATGTTTCCAAGTATGAGTTGCTTTTGTTTGGCTTGAATGCAACTATAGATTTTGGTCTTCAAAATTTTAAAGGTGATTGGTGATTCTAATTCATTCTAGTAGGAATGAAAAAATAAAAAGATATAAGCAAGTATTCCTAGTTTCCATAGAATACTTTGATGCATTGGAATTGGAAGAAGTACCTATAACATTAAATTTGACAGTTTATGCATTCATAGTCCCCACTTCTATATTCCAATTTTTTCCTGAAGGTGGAAAAATTGAAACAATATATAGGCTTTCCATATTGCACAACATTGAGAACTCACAAACTTTTTACGAAGATGCACATATCGCCATATTCCTTAATAACATATAAAAATTTAAAAAAAAAATTAAAAAAAAATCATTGAGAACGAAATTGGCTCGAGGGAATGGAATTCCTTAGAATAGTTGCCAACAAACAAAATCCCTTTAATTCTAGTTCCTTTGGAAGCAACCTTCGGTAGAGATGATGCATTTTAGGGAAGTATTGAGACAATAATCCTAGATGAATATGAAGGGACTAATATTGTAAGAGAGACAAATCCTATGGTAGTAAATTTGCAAAGGGGAACACCTTAGAGGAGAAGTCGAAATAAAAAATATTCATCATACAATATAAATATTTATTTCTATGGTCATATAACGACCTCAAATAATATAAAGGTGATATCCTCTCGCATGTTATCCCATTTTCCAAGCCATCTCATCCGAAACTGAGATTGATCAACCTCAAGTTGGCACCTTTGGTGAAGCAGATGTTGGAGATATTGCTCAACATAGGTATGATTTCTCTAGCAAGGCACACATGTTGGAAAGCGTATGTGAAAAATAAAGTTGTGTAGACTTCATAAATCTTAATATGGAATTGATAAAAGAAAACTACCCATTATCAAAAATGGAGATGTAGTTTCAAAGAATCATAGGATATAAAAAGATGTCTCTTTTGAATGGGTTTTCAATTGGAAAAGCTGCAAATCAAATTTGTGTGAGGGATGCAATTTGGTGTTGCCAACACCGATGTTGAATACCTATAAAGGAAGAATGAGATGAAGAAAATATGAACCTGCCAGCGACAAGATTTGTTGATGGTAGCTGGAAGAGGGTCTTGATTAGTCATTGGTGTTTTCGTGTTGTTTTGAAAAAGTGTTCATGAATATGAAGACTCTACGGATGCAAAAGAGTGATCGTGCAAATTCGCGAAAGTTGTTTAAATATATGATACCAGAGACCTGTAAATTCAGTGCTCACTGATAGTTACATGGGCTATAACTGTATAAAGAAACGAGAAAATACGTGGTTATATATATATATATGGGAAAGGATTCCTTCCTTATATATATATATATGTGCCGGTCAGATGTTTTGCTCATTCTTGCCTGAATTAGCAGACTTTTTGGCTGAATGCAATGATGTTCTCTCATTGAATTGGTTTTCAATTGAGTATGTATGTAGATCATGGACTGATATATTTTAATATATGCAGCGTTTTTTTTCTTCTGAAAAAAAAAATATATATGGGAAAGGATTCCTTCCTTTTCCAGTTCATGATGTTTTTGCATATAGCATACTGGGCATTTTTAAATCCTCAGATAGCCTATGCATGTGAGACCTTTCTCTATTAGAAGAAATCACAATTTCTATTTTGGCATGCTACATTATCAACTTCTTGTGCAGGCTGGTGGCAACAAACTTGGTGCTCTATGTTGTTGAATCAAAAGCATTGTTTATGGAGATATGCGTTGTGAAAGTTATAGTTTGGATGCTTGAATGAAAGGATGCAACCTTCGCCCTACACTCCCTTGCATCATCACTATGGCTCTCGTTGTCTCTCTCGGTGTTCAGCACAACCCAGAGCTTGCTATGGTTTCCATTGTTATTCACCAACCCATGAAGGCTCATTTCATTCATTGTAGGTGGTCTTTTCTTCTCCGTGTAATATATTTTATTTGTATCAATGGTGTCTTGTAATTCAAAGATTAGATTATTATGAGAGTGGGATGGCCACTTATTCATCCTTTCATCATTCCATGGGTTATTATCCTCAAAGAGAAAACAAAAACTATGTTTACAGCCTGTTTGAATGAAATTTGGAGATAATGACTGTGCTAACATTGTCATATGTGGCCATGAGAGAGTTTGTCGATGTATAAATTTCGACCAAGCCAAATTGCATTCAGGATGACCTCGAAAATCGTTCTTATGGAAGTCTTCCTCAATCTGGAAATCGCATTCCAAACGAAAACTTTACCAAACATATATTTTTGCATATAATGACAGTAGCTTCAATGTATTTAATAGAGACAACGTTCATTTCAACATAAGTATTCGATTATCTTTTCAAAGGTATCATTATCTCATAGGGGGCCTAAAAATACAATAGAAAACAAAGTAAATTACATGGGAGTTTGAAACAGTTGACTTAACACGTCAAGTTTGTGGACATTGCAAAGATGATTTGAAGAGCTATAAAATATTAATATTGGATGTTACACATTGAGTGAAATACGATCGATGTTTTGCTTATGGTGAGCAAAGAAGGGGTTGCCCCAGGCATCAGAAATTAATGGATTTTTGCGATGGAGTTTGGAAATTTATTATGCCTTCTCATCGCGATGAAGGAAGCCATTGAACTCGATGTCCTACAAATCATAGAAAATTCCAGCAATGGTGTCCAACTCTTGGATAGAAAAATTGTTTCCCACCCTGACGCCATCATTTCTCTCAATTGATCCTAAGAGCGGTATCCAACCATTCAGTTCTGAGCTTCTCTGTGACCGCAAACGAGAACAGAAACTCCAGTAGGTTGTATGATCTCACCCCTCTGTAGAACATACACATGAAGAGCTCAAAAACTAGAAAATATAGTAGCAACATTATAATATTGTTTAAATTCCCCGGGTATGAAGATTGCAGAATTTCTCCTCCATTATCAGAAAAGTAAAATGTAGGAGGGTTTCTTTTGTAGATGTTTCACTTATCTTATGTTTGATAAAGGACTCCGAAGAATGAAAGTCATGAGTTGGACTCATCCAGAGAGAGAGAAAAGGACACCCTGAAGAGGACTAGGTTCTTGTTTGGAGTAGCAATCCATTTAATTGAGAAGACTACAAAAAAATGTGAATAATAGAAATTTACAAGAAAGTGACCATCTGACATAAATAAGCCACAGTAAACCTTTTACATGTGTGTATTTTTATTTAGTCGGTGGTTGTTTGTTGCGGCTACTTACTTATGCTGGTATGTATGGTTGATGTACAATAAGGATATTTTTGCATAGAGCTCTAGTCAATGGAAGTTTGCATTTTTTTCTGGAACAAGCAAGGTATTAAAAGTGGAAGAGATTTTGTAAAAGTATCTTAAATTTATATTATTAATCTATACATTATACTCAGTAAATGATAGTAATACTCAGAAAATGCTATAAGTAAAGTAAATGGTTGATTGAGAGCAAGTGCAATTACTCCAACCACATATCTCATGTATAAGTATACACTAAGGCTAATGCAAAAGTCCATAGGAATTCATTTATCAATATGTGTTGTTCTTGTATGTATTTGTTTCCAATGTAGTGTTTTTTTGTATATCGTATATTTACAATAGACACCTCGAAGTACATCAAAATTCCTTTCAAATTGTAGAAGGTAGGAGCCACACTCTAGTGATTCATCAACTATGCCTTCAAGATATAATCAGAAATGTCATTGAAACTAGAATGACCTCATAGTTTTCTCAAAGAACAAGAAAGAGCACATTATGCATTCAAGACAAATGTCTCAAGTGTAGAAAATATGAAATACCTCTCAATCCCAAGAAGATGGTGTTATGGGTCACATAAGAGGAGTTGCTAATTTACAAGCAAGGAGTGAGAGTGTATCTTAAAAGGATTCAATCCATCCAAATAATTCAACAACTAAGAAATTAGAAGGAACTCTAATTATTATTCTTTGGTAAGATGAATTTCTTCAAGAGATTCATTCCAAACATGATTGTTTATTCACAAAACTTTTCAACAAATTGCTAAAGAAATATTCAACTTTCAAATGAGATGAAACAAGTTGTGTTGCATTTCAAAGTGTTAAATATGTCATCATCAATTCTCTGGTTTTAGTAAGTCTTATCTTTCAAAATTAATTTCTTGTATTTTTTTTCTTCTAATAATACTATTGCAAGAATTTTTCTTCAGAATAATGAGCATGGAAATGAATAGTCAATTATGTTCATGAGAAATATGCTCAGAGATTCAAAACATATATGGGCTATTCAAGGGTCTTTGGTTTTGACAGGATGGTTTACGAACAAGAGGAGGACGGGTTGCTAAGATACAAGAATATTATTTGAAAATAAAACACACGAAGTTAATTAAAGGACGGGTATTATCCAAGTTAATGGTTTAAGGAAATAAAGAAGACATCAAGCTCAATGTGGAATCTGTTATCATGGTCAATCTAATAACTCGAGAACTGGAACAACATGACTCATACACAAACATCATCTACTACCTCGGATATTTAACTAGTCTTAAGCATCTTCTAAAGCATAAGAAGATAACCTTGAGGTTAATGAAATCAATATATTATTTTATAAGTCAAGGAATGGGATGGAAGAAATAGTAATGATTCAATATTAAGATGTGTTATTAATGAATTTCATCAAGGTTTTTGTGGTGGGAATCATGTACCAAAGAAAACTACACATAATAATTTGAGGGGTACCTATCACTGGTCCATTTTCTTCACTAATGAGCATATGCTTGTTAGGTAATTTTAGTTGTGTAAATTCTTCATAGGTAAAGAGAAGTTAGTAATGCCTTTTTGCAACTAGTTATAGTAGAAGAGTATCTTTAGTGGTGGAGTTTGGATTTCATTAGAATTTCCAAGGACAACTCAAGTAATAGTGATAAATGTATTCTTACTATGATGTCCCTTTTTTAATGATGACTACCCGAGGTCAAATTAATAGCCTATCTATTTCTTGTAGGCTATAGTCAAAAGAAAGAGATAAAATAATTTAATTATTTAATGTCATTTCTAAGGAGATGTTGAGTAATTAAATCAAAAAGGAGTGCTACTTTATGATTCATGGTATTCCAAAGACTAAAAAAAAAAAAAAATAGATATCACTAAGGGCATGATCTAGTTATTTGTAAACGTGAATTTGAGAGCCCTTGTAGATAGTGTATTGAAGGAAACCCTTGAGAGTAATCAGTGTGATACTATTCACCCTAGTTTATCAAGACTAAATTTGGTGGCAAAACATATCCACCCTAGCTAGCAAAGAAAGAAGGAATCAGACAGGTTCTTCACAGGTGCTCAATTGAAGAAGTTCATTTCTTGAAGATCGTGGTAGATATAAGGAGAATTATTCATCACTACAATCGGTCTTATTTTATTGAGGCTGAATTAATTTATCAGGGCCAAATTTATTTATGGGAGAAAATTTTATCATAGAAGACCAAATTGATTATGGATATTATTTTGGAACTTGAATAAAATAATTTTTGGGGTCTAGTATTTCATTTCTAGGATCCAAGATCATCATGGAAATTGAGTTCTATTTCTAGAAAGAGAAATTAAATATTGTGTATGACTTTTTATTGCAAGGGTTTGAGCTCATTGTAGAGACTAAGTCTATTTTCCTGCGGGTAGAATTAGGCTAAATTTATACTTTGGATAGGATGAATTCCTAATAAGACTAATTAATTCATGAAGGTTGAGATTTTATTGGGAGGTCTAGTTCCAATTGTAGGCTTGAAGGGTTGGGTAACTAAGGGAGCCAAGTTAATTAGTGGGAATGTCACATTCATCCTTGAAGGGGAAATTTTATTGAGAAGAACAGGCTATTTCTAAAGTTGTTGAGTTCTATTTGGAGGAAAAATTAATTTGGGAGGATCCAAACAGTGTCATTGCTAAGAAGACTCCAAGTTATTGAAATAAATTTGCATGTAATCTTTTGATATAGTTTAATGAAATTGGTTACAGCATTTGGAGTATATTTGATCAATTTATTAAGAAAAATTAGTTAGCAATGATTTTTAAATATTTGAAGAATTTTTTTTTTCAAAGTGCTTGTAGAAATGCATGAAATATAAATTTATATATTTTTTAAGAGTACATTAATTTTCGAGTAGGATTGGACCATTCTAGCAAGGGAATTTATAGTTGTATTAAATATAGTTTTCCTGTCAACCTACGAGTTCATGTTACTTTTCTCAACTCGAAGGATCGAGCATACGTCATTTATAGGAGACAGATAAAGGAAAAATACCTCCCTCATTCAGAATTAGAAGGAGAAGAAGAAAAGGGTGACAATAATGCATAGCATCTTGGAAGCATCATGGATTCCCTAAAAGACTTGGCAAGGGGACAGTAATAAATGGTGTGCTAATTCGTAACATGGTAGCAAGAGTTGGCACAATTTATTACACAATCCATGGAAAACATTCAAGGGAGAATACATAATGCTAGCACCAATGGAGTAGGAGGGTCGAACGATCATACTGGGAATCATGTTAATGAAATCCACACCCATATTCCCGCTCAAAATATTCTGCATACATCAAGTAGAGTATCACCTAGTCCCTTATTACTAAAAAATTTAGAAGAATAGCTAGCAAAAAAACAAGGGAAGCAAGGACCAAGTTAAAGCTTCATTGATTAACAAAAGGAGTATCAGGCACCACTGAAAAAATTTCATGTGGCTATGTCTTTGTAGAATTTTTTTACTGACAAATACAAAAACATGCATAGAGAATTTAACAGGGTTACTTTTGTGGAAAAGCAACAATCCCATTTATAGCAAATGGGGACCCTTCAAAATTTCCTTTCATTTTAAAATGACCCTTTTATAAGTATTTATGTTTATTAAACCTCTATAAAAAAAATTAAAAAAATTAAAAAACTTTAAAAAATAATTAAATCAAAAATTACTTTCAAAATTCCCAAGTTTTTCTTTAAGAAATTTTATGCCTTAATATAAATCAAATCAAATCATATGCATAAGGCCTAAAGGTCAATAACCACCATATGCATAAGGCCAACAGGTCAAGAACTACCATAGTAGAGGATTTTAAATAAGAAACCATGTATATAATATAAAGACCACTTATATAATAACTTTTTTTTCTAATCATTATGTGCTCCTTCCCGCCATCCATGTTATCCTAGAAGAAATATCTCTAATATTTTTTTGTGTGAATCCGCTTGAAAACGCTGAGACTTAACTTCTTAGATGACCTTTTCCTCGATAAATAAACTAAATATTCCCTGTAAATATTTCAATCAACAATTCTCATCTCGAAGGTTTCTCCTCTAAGATTCCTTGTTGATCATTTGCTTGAAATCATTGAGATAAATTAGCTCAATATAAAGGAAAATACTTACGTACTCTGAGTTGTGTAGGAACTAGAAAAACATTAACTCATCGGTCCACATGTCCTTTACTTTACATGTCATCTCAAAAGTTTATCCTCAGATATTTTGGAAAGCTTCCCTTTTGGTTTATTGTGATATTTAATTCCTGCGACACCTAATCTTTCCCCATGGTCCAGGGTGCACTCAATTATTCACACCTTTCACCCATTGGTCTAGGATGCACTCAATTATTCACACCTTCCACATCTTATTGGAGTTTTAATCTCACAGTTTTAAGTGAGTGTGCCTTTGTTTTCTTCCTGAGATAATGATGTCGGGTTAACTTAATCTATCGACGTAACATTCCTAGCTTTATGTGATTTTTCTCATAATTCCATGACTTGCATATATATATGGAGTTGTCTACGAATGCAACAGAACAGAATAGAATAGCTCGAACGATAGTTTTTTGCTGGAATATGGTAAAAAAAAATTCAAAAAATCAGGTAGTTGGAGTGTTTGAATTTCATTTTTGTTGGTGGAAATAGATTCAGCACCATCAAAAACCCTAGGGCACCTAAAATACTAAAGTTTAACAACTGTAACCTAGATTTTCAAAAAACATTGCCATAATTTTTCATAATATTACTGGAATTTATGGGTTATTCTGTGGGTTTTTTAGACTACATCCATATATATTTGATATATCCACGTCATCTCAAGGGAAAAGCACTAGAATTTTCCCAAAGAGCTCCATTCGTTTCTCTCAACATTTTATTCCCAACATGACGTTGAAAGCCACATAAATTGACATCTCACCACACACTCCAATCTTGGCTTGACATTTTTCTGTCTCGCGTGGCCTATTCCACCTGGAAACTTGATTAGATTTAATTTTGCATATTTTATTTTTAATTCACTCTGTACTCTACATGTGATACTGTTGTTTTGAAAGTTATTCATCGTTATTGCAGATTGAATTCTTTAATATCTATTTCGTTGTTGTGAATTCACATATCTGCATTTCTATCTACAAAATCAATCCCTAGAAGTTCTTTGAGACATATAGAATGGGGAGAGAGCCTAGAAAAAGAAACCTGCACATAAACCTATAGGACCACTTTTAGAGGAAATTGATGACAAAAACCCAAATGCATTCCTTTTCTCTAACACTGTGATAACTTTAAAGAATGCCGGAATATCTAGTTGGGACTATATGTATAGGACCCTTGAGGAAGAATGTGAAGATGTTAGTGAAGAAGAAACAACTGCTACTATGGCGACAAAGGACTAAGGAGGCTTAAAAATCAATCTCACATTAGCAATAGCCATGAGGTTAGGGTTACACAAAGCAGGCACTAGGCCGAAAATCCTCCAATACATAAAATATGATATAGTGGACAACTAACCATATCGATATCAATAGGAAGAAAACTATCACCTCTTGCGATGTAGTGGTTGGTTCCTTCGAGCCTCAAGATATTCAAGGTATGTATAAATTTCCTGAAGTCGAACTTAATTATAAGCCTAATTTTCTTAATAATTTTACTCATGAGGAATGTACATTTCTTGATAGATCTCTTCCTAGTTTAATAAAATACTATAGGAGAGGCCCAAACAAGAACAAAGAGGAAACCTCTCACAAGTACACCATTGCTTCTTTAGCTCCCCATTTTAATTATGTTTCCTCCATTCCTTGTATAATTTATGGTATGAGATATGTTTCACACTTTCCCTTAGACTGGATCTCACTTATTCAGTGATATGCAAAGGATTATAGTTTCAAATGGGCTCATATCATATCCAATGGTATTTCCCAACATCTTATCAACTTTTGAAAAGAAAGGACCCTTACCCAAAACTATAATCCTCCTTTTTATATGTCTGCATATATTATGGATTCCATTTTCCTCTCATTCTCCTTTCCGGCAATGGGATAGATTTGGACACCTCTTTAATCCCTACCTATAAAGTTATACCATAAAAATTGTGGGAAGAAAACTATTATGACCACTTTTACCAAATTTTTTATTAAGTTATGATTCCATTTCATCAGACCTTATTCAGTGCAAAACCCCAAAGGATGTTCCAACATAATAAGTATTGTTTAGAAATAATTAGAGATTGGTACACTAGGAGAATTTCACATATGTCAGGGTAATCAGTTGCTACAAACCCCCTCTTGTTCTACCCCTCTATATACCATATAGGCTTCTTAGTAGAGAAGTGGCATATCAAACATTAGGTACAAGAATTACTCTATAATTAAAAATGTCATATAAGAGAAGTTATCATGAGTTCCCAGTTCAAATTGGTATATATTCCCTTCATAATATTAGACATGCAGAAACAGAGTTAATTCCTTTTAATGTTTTGAAGTTATTTACTATTCCTATGAAGTCTTTTGATCCACATAAGATCATTAAGAATATAACTACCAGTGTTGGTATAAGAAATTATATTCTAGAAGCTTCTACCTATGATGTTATATTCAAAGTGTTAATTTTTCATAAAGAAACATTTTTCTTTACTTTGATAGTTACATTTCACCATTAACATGTTGCATTCACCCCAAGTAATTAGCCATTGTACAGATCTATATCATTAACCATTAGAAAATGAAACTATATAGAAATAACAACACCATCATCATCATCATCATCTAAGCATCGGAAAGTAAAAGATCAAGGGAAGAGAAGCATGAACGCATAGAGACACCAGAATTGGTCTAAGACAAAGGAAAATCCCACTATGGGGAAAACCCTTGGAAATTCTTCTTCTTAGATCTGCATTGAATGATTTAGCAACAAGAGTAAAATTATCCATGAGTACATATCTTTACGATGTAGAAAAAAAATAGCATACAAGCAGTGCAACCATACCCATACTTCTGCATGAAGGAAACTGAATCTGAGAAGAGAAATGCACTGATACTGATTGTAGCAAACTGATGAACATGAATGATACTGAATGAAGACTGAAGATACTTCTAGAGCTGAAACAAATAGATATGATCTGCAAGCCCACATATCTATAATACCAAAAATCGGATCTAATATATCACCAAGTGATCTCATCTCAAATGTCCTAGATCTAAATCTAGGAGACTTTTATCGACTACCCTAACACAACTGTGACTGAACGACTGATATCTGAAGGCATTGTATTGTGCATTCAACTGAAGATTAACCAAATCTAATTTTCTCAAAAACTCTCTTGGTTGCAGCCTTAACACGCTCATCCCATGGCTCTGGGACTCTGAGCTGCTACCACAACATCCTATGCCCATGGATGAGCTTCAGATTAGTCCAATGTTACCTCAAGACTTTGGCTGCACCCTTAGCAGCTTGTGTCAGCAGATTTTTCACCTTTGTTGCAAGTACCATTGTGACTTGTTTTAAAAATTTATATGGTGTATGCATTCTATTGTCTCTCTTGAAAAAATAAAAAATAAAAATCATATATATGTAAAAACTAAAAAAAAAAATGGTACGCTAAACACTTGCCAAGAGTTTTGGACCTCGGAGCATCACAATTTTTATACTCAATCTTTATGAGAATGAATAAATATTTCAAAATTTTTTCCAGAAATTGATGAGTATGCTTAGTCTTTCTTGTTTCATCATGTGTTATTTTCTCTTCTCATAATGAAGTAATGTAGTTTTTGGTCACTAATATTACCTTGTGAGAGTTAAAAACCTTAATGAAGCGCTCATTTAGCTTGATTTCATGTCATTCAATCATGTTCTTCTAAAACCAAATATAGCAGATTTTGTGTTAGTAGCCTATTATCAAAAAGTTTTCCACCACCTTTTATATCTGATTCATGTTCATTTATATTCATCATTTGAAGGCATTGTGAGGGGTTTATTTTTGTTACAAAGATTCGAAGGTTTTATGTATTTCATTCTGAGGTTTTAAAAATGAAAGGGAAGAACATATTTTATTTCAAGGTTATTGCAAATGTCTTGAGCATAGATCTCAACACAGTCTGATATTGTTTCTCAAGAGACAACATTTTTTGGTGTTGTTGCCGGGGAACAAAGACCCAAAGCTATTTTTCCCTGGGTTTTGTTAAAGAAATAATTTCTTTGATTGGTGAAAAAAGAAAGTGATTAGGTTGTATTTTCATCATAATCATAGTCCTGGCTTCCAGAATACCACATATGAGGTCGGATACCTTACAGCAAAAACTTACAGTCTTGTCTGACCCAGAAAATCTAGTATCAAGAAGGGTTTGGAAAGCCAAATTTCCAGTCACTCCAATCCCTACCATTTCTACCCCAGGAAGCACTTCTAATCAGCAAGCTTCCCTTTTTCTCTCATAAGAGGTAATAAAAAATCTTTAGTTTTCTTAGGAAGGACCCGCGTCCTCTCTAATAGTTTTTCTTGAACCGACTTTGGATGAAAATTCATTTGAGTCAAATTCTATTTCTTTCCCAGATTTTCAAGAAGTTTCAATTGTTCATTTTGAAACATTGCAATAGTCTATTTCTTAAGTTAAACAACCAGTCCCTATATCTGTGTTACCCCCTTCGCCTTTTTTTTTTCAAACAGGTGCTACTCAGAATCTCAATATGGAAGTTCCTACTTTTATTTTAAATAGGTATGCCCAATTAAATCTCACTCAACCAATGAATGTAATTCCAAAAGACTATATTATATTGTTTCCTCGCTTTACATGGGAGGATGAAGTCACATCAAATAAACACATTGTTGCATTTGTGCCTTCGCTGAAAACTTGAATGTTGAATATCTTGATGTTGTTTTGAGGATGTTTGTTCAGTCCTTAGATGGAGAAGCTAGGAACTAGTTCAAAACCCTTCCATATAATTCAATTAAAAAATGGGAAGAGTTGGAAAACAATTTTACTCAAATATGGGGGGAAAAGAAGGATCATGGTTACTTTTAGATAGATTTTAATGCTATTAAAAGGAAACAAGAAGATAATGTTGCAGATCTTATTAAAAGATTTAACAAGTTGTATAATGGTCTTCCAGTAGAAATAAAACCTCCACCTGATAGAGAGAGCTTTTTTGTTGGAGTTTTCAAATAAGATTTTGGTTTCACTTTGAGGGAAAGAAGGTCTCCTACCTTGGATCAAATCCAAACAGATGCTTTAGAAATTGAAGCAAACATGACTGCAGCAGGGAAAACTAAAGGAAAGTAGCAAGCACGGGATAAGGGAAAGGGGAAAGAGGAAGTTCCCATTATCAGAGATTAGAAGATATGACTAAGTTCATAAAAAAAAAAACAAATAACTTGGTGAAGTTAGAACTTGAAAAAAAACCCTCCCTGGCAGATTTAGCAGGGTCAAAATTGAAATTTTAACCCACAATTCAAAAAACAACCCCTTCATATTTTGCAAAGAGAAATAAAGGATCAGGATCAAATTCAACCTCCTTTATACATAGAAGATGGGTCTGATGATGCAGTAGAAGAGATTGCAAAGGATGAAGATAACCAAATATCCACATTATATGCTAATGAAATAAAGGATGATGAAAATGGGGAATATAATTTTGAAACAGAGGAGTCTCTGAATGATCAGGAAATTGATCAATATTGCAAAAAATTTACTGATCTTATGCAGGCTTAATTACATAAGAAATATGATTTAAGATCAAGGAAAATATCAAGGTTGCAGAATAATGAAGAGGTTCCAGAAGATTCAACACTTCAACCAATGGTGACTCCACAACAATAATTGAAGCAGCTTGATAGAGGAAAGGAGAAAATTGATTTAGTAGCAAAAACTAGATTTCAACAAGGAGAAAGTTCACAAGAGAAATCAAAAGGTGAGAATTTGAATAAATTTACTCATCCATCTGAGAAAATTTCAAATTTAAAAAGAAATATGAAGATCTAGAGAAGTTAATAAATTCCAGTAATTCTTTTAACATAAAGAAAGAATTGGAGAAGATAAATATACAAATTCCTTTGGAAGAGTTGGATAAAACCCTAACATATAAAAAGAAGATTTCATATTTTAGTAACCTTTCCCAAGATTATAATGTAGCAGACACAGTAAATTTGCAAGAAGAGAGACCAATGGTGTTGTTTGGTCCTCATGTTTAAGAGTTAGATTCATCTTCTCCTCCTTTTTACATTTCTTTGTTGGTGCATACTTTTATGCTCCATAATTGTATGTTGGTTTTGAGGGCTTCTCACAATTTAATGTCATTACCAATTATGAATAAATTGAACTTAAAATTCAGTAAACCTTATAATGATATTTACTCTTTTTATTATAAAAATGTTAAGTGTGTGGGGTTGATCAAATATCTGGTTGTCTCTTTAGCTCAAATTCTAGCTAGGAGTCTTGTGATGGATGTGGTGGTGGCAGATATTCCAGTTCATTTTGGGATGCTTCTTTCTAGATCCTGGGTGGCTAAGTTGGGAGGTGTTTTGAATTTAGATTTTAATTATGCTATAATCCCATTTTTTGGAGGTGAAGAGAGAATATTATACAAGGAAACCAGGTTTGTTAAACATATTACTGAGGAGAGTTCAAGTAATTATCCTGTGTATTGTCAAGAAAAAGTTTATTTTTCTGGTTTTATGCTGCAAGATGTTGCAAAGGTTGATGAAGATACTTAGGTACAACTACCTTCAGCAATTGAGAGTAAGGAGCTGACAGAAAATGGAATCTGGAAGTTATATTTTTATGGATCTTATTCAAATAATGGTATGGGTGTAGGTATTCTTCTAATTTATCCAAAAGGTCATCTTATGCCTTTTTCTTATAAATTAGAATTTGATTCTACCAATAATATTTTAGAATATGAAGCTTTAATTCTTGGATTGTAAACTGCTAAAAAATTGTGAGTGCAATGTATATTTGTTTTTGGATATTCTGAGCTAGTGATTAAGTAGGTTAAGAATCATTTCCATGAAAGGCATCCAAGGTTGAGAACTTATAGCAACTGAGTTTGGGACTTAGTGGAAAATTTCTTTCTTGATTTTAACATACAGTTTGTCCCCAGAGAGGGAAACAAGCTTGCTGACTCTTTAGCAGTTGCAGCTAGAACATTCAAACCTCCTCTTAAACCCAATTTGAGATATGAAGTAGAAATCAAACATGGGCCCTCAATTCCAGATAATGTGAAACACTAACAGGTGTTTGAGGATGAATAATAGATTAAATATTTTTTAGGAATGATTGGAGAATTTTATAATTTGGAAATTTATCAGGACGAAGATGTTGGAGAGAAACAGAAGGATGCAATTTATTTTAAGGATTCAATAGTGATTTGAAAGGTTTGTATTATTTTGTTGTGCTAAGTGTCCTTTCAATTATAAAAACATGTACAATTTGTCTCCATTTGTTTGCTTAAGGAATGAGTAATTTAACCATCAAACATAAATGAATTTGTGAGTTTTAAGCATGTAAGTAAGCCTAAATAGCACTGAACAGCAGTGTATAAAAAATAAATAACATCACACACAAGATTTACACAGCAGGCATGATGAAGCAGTTCACCCCTCCTGGGCTACAGCTGCTAGTCCAACTCCCAATGGCATGTCCATCTTTGTCATTATGCTCAAAATTTCAAATAAATGTGTTTAAAAGCCTCTAATGGATGTTTTCTCTACACCAGTGGCTCCAAAATTCTCAAATTAGTCTAGGTAGACTCTTGTTTTACCCAAATTGGTCAAAAATTGACCTCCCTAGCCATTTTCCCAATGACTCCTACAAAACCTCCACTAAAAGTGGAGAATTGCACTTGTATGTGATTAAAAATAACCATTCCTCCATAATTTTGGTAGCGCACTTTAACTCTGCCAACTTAAACCATAACGTTAACCATTAAGGGGTGGGGGTGGCCAAATGCCAACCCCCAAAAACCCGGTTACATTAATTTTTTGGGGCGAAACACCATGACGAAACCACAGAGGTTAACTGTTGAACTAGAGTTGGTTATGGGTTTCCGAACAGTCGAACTAACCATCAGTAAGTGGAGGCATTTGCATGTGATAACTATGTTTAAAATTTCATCAGAGTTACGGTCCTGGAACCATTCGACAAATAATATTTAACCACGCCATGTGATATGGTTTTAAAGACCGCCGGAGGTTATGGTTTAGTTGGCCATCAGTTCAGCATTTTTCGTCGTGATTAGTAACATGTGAATGTGACCATTACAAATGGGGCCGTCGGTGGGTTGGGACCGTCGGCGCCCGCACCCCCCCCCCATGTGCAATTTTAACACAACATGAAAATGTGCAATGAACCATAAGGATAAGAAACATTTGATAGCACAGTTGGTTGAAGTCATGGGTGCCCTGGAGGTCACGAGGTTGAACCCACCAGACTCCAATATGATTTTACACAACTTTCCAGCGGACATGTGGCAGCCTCTACGCTGGCCATGTGTCACCCATCAAACGAGCCAAAAAATATTCATACAACCATATCAACATCCCTGAATGTGCCACATGGTGAAACCTTACTAGTCTAGAGGAAATAGAATATTCCTAGAATATTCCACTTTTGTTGCATGTACCTACATGCTGACTGGGCATCCCAGTCACTCCTGTCACAAAATTTTAGTTGTTTGGAAAAATGATCAGAATGTGATATCTCCCTCATACGACATCAGTTTTTCGAACCGTTCGTGGTGCCGGAATCAGAATGACGAGATCTACCTGGTCGCTCAGGTTGGGTATAGTTTTGAGCACTTTAAATTTTTAGAAAAATACATGATCTCTTGATCACACCTCCCCATTGGAAAGCTTTTGGACCCCAAAAGACTTTTATTACCTGTTCAGTAGATGAGGGTACAACTCCCTCACCTTTCCAACTTCCATCCACTTTTCCTTACTTGGCTTAATGTCTTTGATCACAACTCGAAGGTAGTCGACACTTCCCCTCTTAGATGTTCTTGTCCTCCTATTGTTGAGGAGGTAAATCCCCTCTGCGGACAGAGGCGATCCCTACTAGCCCAGCAGGGGTCTAGCAACAATCAAACAATGCTATGACACAGGTTCCTAGTTACGAATGAAAGACTTGGAATAGAAGCCTACCTGGATTCCAACGCTAGGATCTGAAGAAGAAGCGTCCCCGTTCCTCAGCCTCGGCAGATCACAATCCCTCCACGATCTCCGCGGATGAACACCTGCACATGGAAGAAACGAACAGATACAAGCATAGAAACCGGCATACGTAACTAAACATCAGTCAGAAAGGACATTACTCGCATTAACATGATGGAAAACGGAGTGGAACCATAATCATAATCATCTATTAAATAACCAGCGAAGAAAGATTACAACCAAGTTATGACGTCGCGGTCTCCTTCGAACGGGTCTCCAGTCGACCACGTCTCGCAAAGCTCGCCAAGGAAAGGGAAAACCTCTCCAGAGTCTCGTGACAATGGTCTCCTTACTTGAGTCAGCCTTAAGGGAAAGAGAGGATTCTTTACAACCCAAAGGCTCTTGGGAATATGGAGATTCAGAGCTTAGGCACTTCAAGACTAGCTTGCCATAGATTTGAGCAGGATTTTATAGATGAGGAAGGAGGATTTGGGATCCCTATTATTATGGGATTGGCCCTATCAGCAAGGAAGGTTCCATGAGAGGTGGCAAAACCACTTCCCTTCCATAGAACTCCCGCAGCCAAACCTCCCAACTCAAGATAGGCAATGGTTGTGAGTTTGTTGGAACTCAACTTCCGCCATCCATATTTAAAAAACAACTCCCAAAATGGGTGGCGCGACTACGGCTCTATTACAGAGCGCCAGGTGGTGCGACCTCTTTGCATTAATTTCCCCATTGGCGCAAGTGCTGAACTGCCTGCCTGCGCCAATGCCAAAAGGGATGTTTTTTCATGAATTTTGCAAGGAGATGTCTCAAGGGCAAATAAAGCTCATGTTCAGAGGGATGCATTGATGATGTTTCCAAGGCATGAAAATGTTCACAGGTCACAGAATGGGTCCTCCATTGTGCGGGATGGGGAATGGTAAGGACGGTGACAAATTACTGTGTAACAGATGCCCCCTAAAGTATGAGGCCCGAGAGGGAGAGGGGTGAAATGCTTTACGAGAACATGTTCAACTGAAGGCCCGCCGTCGGAAAACCTGCGCAGAAAGATACAACCGATATCTCAAGTACATGATGTATAAGTGGTATGGACGCAGCCATCCGAAACAGAGTATGCTATAATCCGGATCCAGGGCATGGGCGCAGCCATCCAACTAAGAGCAAACAAATAGACTCAGGTATGGTCGCAGCCATCCAATCAGTGAGTCATGTACATAATGATAATAATCCACAATCGCAGCCTGGATTACAACAGACACAATCCAGGGTCTTGCGCTCCATCTCGACCCAACAAAGTACAAGCTCAAGCATGCGAATATGTGAGCTGAAGTCGAACATGCAAGAACATCGTCTGATTACCAGCCAATGATGAAAGTTGTTAACAGACGCGAGAGAAACCACCAATAATGACAATGGTCCTCAAGGTACTACAGGTACAATCTACGGCGTGCGAATAAATGAGTTAGAGCGTGAAACACCCATGAGAATCAACGATCGGGAGGCCATTGGTAAAGCACGTCGAATGCGGCAGACACCATTGAGGCACGCGAGGCTCAGTACCATGGGAGTCTCTAGACCAACTACGTTCATAAATTCGAATTCGACATGAAGCGACCTTGATCGAAGGTGGGCCATAGTGTTTCCCACATCATCGACGAGACGGGGAGAGGAACATGATGTTTTTGTTGTGAATCGAGGATCGTATAGAAACGAAGGAAGGTTGATATTCCCGAGAGGCAACTTCTCTTAGCCTTTCTCTGAGCAGCAAGACGGTGGACTTGACGTATTGACATCGGCGGGTCAGGAGGAGGTCATAGCGACGAGGCAGTGAACAGATGAGAGGTCAAAAGAGATTACCCAAACCCATGGAGGCAAAGTGAAGCAACGAGATGAGATGTCCCCAACCCGACACGAATGCAGACAAGTGCCATGTTCAAGAGCGACATACTGCCGACGACAACGACGATGGTTCCATTTTCCCCAACATTTCGGTGAGTACCTCTTTATTTTTACACAAGCTTGAAGAGGATACCATATGCTTGTCATGTAAACCCGTCCTTCGGACGAATCCATCCTAGTACTTTTAACGAGCCCTAGGAAGGAAAAACTCGAATAACGTCATGATTGACAATTTCCGATGTCATCAGAGTTTAACGAGTCTGACAAAGGAAGAACTCGGCGTCTTTTCATGTTTAGAGAGTCTGAAAAGACAGAGGAAAAGAAAAATCCACAGGTCCCTTTTCGTAAATAGTTCCCCAGATCCGAAAAGGTAGAAAACAATATCCGGGAAAACCTCCTAGTCGCGATAGGCTAGGGTATTCCTTTTTCGTAATCGATCCAGCCCAACCCGAAAAAGGGTTAAACTTATACTGGGTGAATGTCGATTCGTGTCCATTTTAACGAGATCGAAACGACAAGGGCCTCGGCGATCTTTTCATATTTAGAGAGTCAGAAAAGAGCTGAAAGATGACTCCTCCTGGAGGAACGAGTGGTATAAAGGGTAGCAACTGGTTCCGGTAATGGTGTAACTACTCTGAACAAATAAAGGTCGAGAGGTTGGCTAACAAGACCACTCATAGCAGCGGTTCCTCAGGAACGGGTAAAACAACCAAGTGAAGGCATATGATCGGCCAAGCAGATAATGACGATGGAGCGAGAAAACCAAGGCTCATCTGGAAAAATAGGCTGATAAAATGGCAATCACAAGAGGTAAAATAAGAATGGTTTCATTTTTACACAAGCTTGAAACAAAGATAAACTATGCTTGAAACCGGTTTCATTTTTACACAAGCTTGAAACGGAAACAAACTATGCTTGAAAAAGTAAGCATGCCCCCGGCATGGTGACACAATTCGAGGTACATGCCCCCCAAGCTTCAGTCCATATGAAAAGCAGATGGAGTGAAGGTTCAAATTACAAGATCAAAAGAAAAGACTCGACTGGGATTTTACGAGATCTTATCAAAGACTCGAATTGAATGGGAATGTGTTTCATTGTTTTAACGAGGTTGACACATTAAAAGAACTATCCTCAGACATCCTTGTTTCATTTTTTAAGGAGCTTGACACAAGACAAGGAACTATGCTCCGAGATCCTGGTTTCATTTTTTAAAGAGCTTGACCCAGGGAGGAAACCGTGCTCTAACCGACTTACATCAAAAAGAATAAGAAGGCGGTGCTTCCAAGAGTTCCACTCCAGGAGGGAGAAAAACATCTTGGAAATCAGGACCCAATGCCCCCAGCACACTATGCACAACGGCATCATCACTGAGCATAGGCACGGGGTAAGTAGCCACATAGTTGACCTGCGATGGAGCAGATACAATGGGTGGATAGAAACCAGGAGGGGGTGATGGCGGACCAGATGCCATATTAGGACCAAAAAACGACAGCTGATCAATGGTCACAATCCGTCCTTCATGTGGGAAGCACATCACGCGAAAGAGGGAGGAGACGAGCGCTCCCATGGCATAGGTGTAATCTCGCCCCAGGAGCAGATTGAAATCCAAGGGGCCTGGAACAACCATCACGTCCATATGGACGGTTTTACCTCCCAAAGTAACAGGTAACCTTGGAAGGATCCCCAACGGTTGACTCGTCCTTCTGTTAAAAGTCAACAGATTCTGCGTAACAGGCGCAAGTGGGGGCGAACCGAAAGCTTGCCAGGTAGTTGAAGACAGAATACTAACAGAGGCACCTTCGTCTATAATGGTGCTGGGTACAACCATACCAAGAGCCTGTACTGTGATCTCGAAAGGAAAATAAGACGGAAGGCGAAATCCTGCAAATCGATTCCAATCAAAGGAAGCGACCAAACTACTCGGAGGGGCTACCATCGACATGCGAAGGTCTTCCCCTGATGTTACGGAAGAAGAAGCCTCCTCCATGACCTCCATCTCGAAGGCGGGAGGAATATCCTCTGGAGCCTCCATCATGGGAGGCGGAGGAGCAGCTTCTTGAGGTACAAGGACAGGAGAATCTTTCTCCAAGTCTGAAGAATCCGAAGAGATCAGAAGGACATGGGGGGTATGAGATCCACTCTCGACAGAAAAGACCTGGTGCACCGTAGACGGGGCCGGTTCAACCGATCCCACGACCAATGGTTGGTCAGGGATGGATTCGTGAATTTGAATTTCTGGGGGAGTGGGATCGACCAAGGATGACTCTTGACCAATCGTAGGATCAACTGGCGGAGGACTCAAAGAAATCCGATTATAACCAGGTGGAAGGCGTGGTGTAGAACCGGCTGGGTTGTCCAAGACTTGCTTGGCTTCATCCATATAAGGACAAAGGTGAATGGCATGGTGCCCTTCACACAACTTACAGGGATTGGTGATCTTACCCTGCTTCTTAGGAACCTTATCAGTACCAGTTGAAGACGTGCCCCCAACCTTGCTCCCGGAAGTCAAAGCCAATGGTGGACGACCGTTGGACCATGCTTCAAGCACCTTGGGAATGCCAGGGCAGTCTCGAAGCAGATGGTTTCCCGTGCACAACATGCACGGGAACTTGACTTTCCGAGGAGGGTTGGAAGGATTATCAAGAGGAGATATTTTAGGGACAGTAGCTGTACATTTAGCCTCTCGCTTATCGGACTTCTTCTTCTTCGTCTTCTTCTTCTTCTTCTTAGCCACCTGGTTACTTGAATCCAGACTTTCACCAGGCGAAGTAGAAGAGGAGGACGCAGAAACAGGCGAAGAAGGGGAGAGGTCCACCTTGGAATCAACATGATGTTGTTCCGGTGGAGGAACTGACTGAACAATAGCGGAGTTATTCGGGACAACAGAGGTTGAGAACAACCAAACAGGCAACCCAACAGTTAACCCAGGAAGGGACAACGTCGCCATGTAAGGAGCACCAACATTTCCAAAAGGAGGAAAATGACCAGGGTTCCCTTCTGAGGGGATTCCTTGGTTGGTGAACTCTAAAAAAGTTGCCATCAAAACTCAAAACCACACACAGGCTGAAAAATGAGATAAGACACACGATCAAACGGTCAACAAGCAATATCTAAGCGGGCGTGTAATCGTGGGCGATTAATTTTACCACATTGGAAAGTAAAAAATTCTACCGTTTCATATTTTAAGAGTCGAGAAACGATAAAAAGATGACTCTATCTCTTTCAGAGTTGACACAAGCGTGAAAGGACAAGCGCTTGACGGTCTTTTCAAGTTTAGGGAGTCAGAAAAGACCAAATGACTGCTCGGGAAAAACTAGGACAAAGGGTGTACCAGATATCCGTGAACTGCAATATACACCTTGGTTTCAATAATGAAACAGAAATCGACCAAGGACTTTCCGTACGTGCAGGTAGTCTCCCCGAATGCTGTGTTCGGTGTATCACGGGTATAGGGAGGCAGACTCGGCTTCCTATGGATAAAGGATTGAAAACCTAGAGGGGTCTCCCTTTATATACGCGACGGTACGGGGAGCACAAGTCCGTACTAGCGCTGTCTAAAGCCAAAAGGCGAGCGACAGCTGCTAGGTTTAACGACGCCGGAACACGTCTCTAGCCTAGACCTTCTAAAAATGTTTCGTTAAGTTCCAATGCTGCCTTAGGTTAATTGAATAAATTTTACAGTTGATCTTCAATTAAGTTTCAATTTTCAGGCCCTATCGTATGTAGTGTCTCCTAAATGCAAAGCTATATGCCACAGTGCAACATTTCGTTCGATGAAAACTAATTAGAGAAGAGTTGAGAGCTTTTACACAAACGAAATGAAAGGGAACCAAGCAACGAGATCTCTGATGCAACTAACGCAATTGACAAATTTTCATTCAAAACACTAATCACTAGTGATATGAAAAAGACCACAATTTGCACTATTTAACAAAAGCAAAAGAGATTTTTTTTTTACTTTCAATGTTTAATGGCTAATATGCACTAATCAAACTTGAAAACAAATGGAGCAACTTGAGAAACGATATTCAAGAGAGCGAAACAAACACACTTCACTCAACAACACAAGCAATCAGATCCCCAAATCGACCAAAGTCTCTCAAAGCGAAGAAAAGACTCAAAAGCTTCCAATGGACCGTGTGATCTAGGTCCAAAGCAAGACCAAACGAGTTTCGAATGAAGAAATGAACAATCACCCAAAAATCGCAATAAAACAATGAACAACTACTTAGAGAATGTGGAGAATCAATCAGATAGTTGACAGGACAATCCAAACACCAAAACTCCCAAGGAGGGCTCGATACATCAAGCCACTAGATGACCTAGGGCTCAAAACGTGAAATCGGTAGATAGAAGCAAACAACCAAAGGACAGAGGTGAATTCCCAGCCAAACAAGACTCCAACACACTCAGGCAGTCGGAAAATCAAGAAGAAAAACACTGGTCAACTTCAGAGAGCTTAAAAATGAGAAATCTCAAAAACCTACAGGGGTGGCGCAACTGTAAGTGTGAAATTGGCGCCAGAAGTCAATTGGCGCGGGCTGAACAAAGGCAACATGCGCCAATTGGCACGACTGTCGGGTTAAAAACCGCGCCAGTCGAGTTTCTCAAGGAAAATTAAAAACAAGCTACTCCAGAAACAGACCAATGCAAGCTAAGCAATCCAAGAAGCAAAAACACACAAAGAACCCAACCCAGAAGGTTCATCAAGCAAGGAAAAGCAAGATACAAACGGCGAGGCAAGACAAAGACTCCAAGTCGTTCAGTCTGTAAACCAAACCGGAGATTGACTGAAGTAGCGTTGATCTACTCCGCTAATGCAAGGCAGAAGCGTTTCGAAGGCTATCTGGCTATACTTCAGACTCCGTCTACGGTTTACAAATCAAACAACAAGCAAACAACAAGCTGGATCCCCAGTGGAGTCGCCAATTTGTTGAGGAGGTAAATCCCCTCTGCGGACAGAGGCGATCCCTACTAGCCCAGCAGGGGTCTAGCAACAATCAAACAATGCTATGACGCAGGTTCCTAATTACGAATGAAAGACTTGGAATAGAAGCCTACCTGGATTCCAACGCTAGGATCTGAAGAAGAAGCGTCCCCGTTCCTCAGCCTCGGCAGATCACAATCCCTCCACGATCTCCGCGGATGAACACCTGCACATGGAAGAAACGAACAGATACAAGCATAGAAACCGGCATACGTAACTAAACATCAGTCAGAAAGGACATTACTCGCATTAACATGATGGAAAACGGAGTGGAACCATAATCATAATCATCTATTAAATAACCAGCGAAGAAAGATTACAACCAAGTTATGACGTCGCGGTCTCCTTCGAATGGGTCTCCAGTCGACCACGTCTCGCAAAGCTCGCCAAGGAAAGGGAAAACCTCTCCAGAGTCTCGTGACAATGGTCTCCTTACTTGAGTCAGCCTTAAGGGAAAGAGAGGATTCTTTACAACACAAAGGCTCTTGGGAATATGGAGATTCAGAGCTTAGGCACTTCAAGACTAGCTTGCCATAGATTTGAGCAGGCTTTTATAGATGAGGAAGGAGGAGTTGGGATCCCTATTATTATGGGATTGGCCCTATCAACAAGGAAGGTTCCATGAGAGGTGGCAAAACCACTTCCCTTCCATAGAACTCCCGCAGCCAAACCTCCCAACTCAAGATAGGAAATGGTTGTGAGTTTGTTGGAACTCAACTTCCGCCATCCATATTTAAAAAACAACTCCCAAAATGGGTGGCGCGACTACGGCTCTATTACAGAGCGCCAGGTGGCGCGACCTCTTTGCATTAATTTCCCCATTGGCGCGAGTGCTGAACTGCCTGCCCACGCCAATGCCAAAAGGGATGTTTTTTCATGACTTTTGCAAGGAGATGTCTCAAGGGAAAATAAAGCTCATGTTCAGAGGGATGCATTGATGATGTTTCCAAGGCATGACAATGTTCACAGGTCACAGAATGGGTCCTCCATTGTGCGGGATGGGGAATGGTAAGGACGGTGACAAATTACTGTGTAACACCTATCAAGGATGGTATCCTCCTTGAGCTCATCCAGAAATTTTGGTGAAAAATATTCAATAGAAGGAAGTTTAACATCACTCCCTTGATCATCAATCAAAGGGGGCTCATATAAACGTAAATTTTCAAAATTGATAACTGAATACATTTGCATATATGAAGGCAAGTCGAGTTGAAATGCGTTATCACCACCTTGCTTGATGATCTTGAATGGACCATAGCGAATGGGCTTGATATTTTTACCTTCTCCTTGAATCCTTTCTTTGCTTATGTGCAACCATACCTCATCTCCTTCTTGAAACTTGTGGTCAACTGTGTGTTTTTCATGCCTCTCCTTGTATTTGCTTTGACTCTTCTCAAGTTTTTCTTGAACTTGTTGTTGAATAATCTGAATTTTCTCAATGAAATTTCTATCCTTGTTAATATCATTATGCCCATCAATTGAAAAATCCTTCTCAAATATGATGTCTAATGGTGATTTCGGCAAATACCCAAAGCAGGCTTCAAAAGGTGAAGTATTTGTAGAAGAGTGCTTGGCCCAGTTGTAAGCGTGCTCAATGTAATGCAGTTGTTCATCCCACAACTTGGGATGTTTGCTACAATAGCCTCTTAATAGATTCACAACAGTTATGTTCACCACCTCGGTTTGGCCATCAGTTTGCGGATGAAAAATAGTACTCTTTTTCAACTTTTTGTCCATCATCTTCCAAAGATTGGACCAAAAATTCCCAATGAAACAATACTCTTTTTCAACTTTGTGTCCATTATCTTCCAAAGATTGGACCAAAAATTCCCAATGAACCTGGAATCCCTGTTACTAACAATAGAAGTTGGCAATCCATAATGAACCCATACATGTTGAAAAAAAATTTCAGCACCTTGTTCAGCAGTAATGGTTTTCTTACATGGCATAAGTATACACATTTTACAGAATCTATCCACAACTACATAAAAATAATCATGTTGTTTTCTTGACATAGGTAGAGCTCCAACAAAGTCCATGGAGACACTCTCCCTTGGCCTTGATGGTACCAGTAGTGGCGTGTACAACCCAATCTTCCTATTGCTAGGCTTTCTTGTTGTGCACATATAACAACCTCTTATAAAACGTGACACACTATCTATCATGCAAGGCCAATAGAAATACCTCTATAGATGTGCCACTATTTTTCTTACCCCAAAGTGTCTAGCAATAAGAGAAAAATGAGCCTCTCTCATGACACTAAGCTTCTCTCCTTATGGTATACACAGCTTGCCCAAATGAAATAGAAAATTGTTATGCATGTGATAATAATTTTCCTCAACTTGATTCCCTTCACTCAAACTAGCATACACATATTGAAAATCAACATCAAGTGCATATTGTTCTATGTAACTCCCATGTACAATAGAATAATTTTTAAGTAAAGTAGAAGCACTTATAATTGGCCTTTAAAGAATATCAACAAATTTATTGAAAATACCTTTCTTGTACCTTATAACCAAGTGAAACTGTTGAAGAAATCCCATCCACCTGAAATGTTGTGATTGCTGCAATTTTGTTTGCGACTACAAGTACTGTAATGGTTGGTGATCGGTATGTATAATCATCTCTTTACCCATAAATTAGTGTTTCCACTTCTTGACGCTTTGTACCAGCATACAACTCTTTTTCATATCTAGGATAATTAGTTACAACACCATTGAATGTTTTAGAATGAAAATCGATAGGCTTACCATGCTGCAAAATTACTGTGCCCATGGCATAATCACTAGCATCGGTGTGTATCTCAAATGGTGATCTCAAATTCAGTAATGAAAGGACTGGAGTTGAACTGATATTGTCTTTTAAAGCTTCAAAAGCTTTTTGTTGTTTGCCTCCCCATTGGAAGCCTTTCTTCACACTTGTCACTGCATGCATAGGAGCTACTATGGCAAAAACGTTAGCAATAAACTTTCTCCAATATTGAGTTGCGCCTAAGAAACTTCGTACCTTGGTTACTGTTTTGGGAGTGGGCCAATTCACAATGGTTTCCACTTTATAAGCATCAATTCTTAATTTGCCTCCTCCTAAAATGTGTCCCAAATAAACCAGAGAAATCTTTCTGAACTCACACTTTGACATCTTAAGAAATAATTTCTCTTTCTTCAAAACATCAAGCATCCTTTTCACATGCAAGACATGTTCTTCTCTTGTTTTTCTGGAAATGAGTATATTATCTAAATACACAATCACAAATTCATCAGGAAGTGGACGTAAAAAATTATCCATAACACACATGAAAGTTTCCAGTTCATTACACATACCAAATGGCATAACCAACCACTCAAAGGGTCCTTGTTTGGTTTTGAATGCAGTCTTCCATATATCACTTTCTGCAATTCTTACTTGATGATATCCACTTCATAAATCTAACTTAGTAAAAAATAAATTCCTCTTTCAGCTGATCAAGCAAATCATCTATCCTTGGGAGTGGGTATTGATTCTTTACCGTTATCTTGTTCAAAGCTATGAAGTCTACACACATGCGCCAAGTCCCATCTTTCTTCAGAATCAAGACTATGGGTGAACCACATGGCGAAGTGCTTGGCCTTATGAATCCCTTGTCCAACATGTCCTTGATTTTCCTCTTTATTTTAGCATTCTCCATTATCTACATGCAATACATGTCGATGTTTGGAAGAGGACAATCTTGGTGCAACTGAATCTCATGTTGAATCTCCCTTTTTTGGAGGCAGTCTAGTTGGCTCCTGAAACATCTCATGATGTGCATCAACTACATCATATAAATATGATTTAAAATTAGTATCACAATCTTCAAATTATTCTTGATTTACATCATATTTAGGCTTAATCATTAGAAGAAAAAAATTCTTACTTGAATTCACCAGTCTCTTTACCTGTCCAGCATTTACCATTGCAATATTTGTCTTCTTGCAATGTGCTCTAACAATGTACTCCTTTCCATATTTGAATAAATGGTACTTTTTCTCATAGCAATGGAAGATCTCTTTCCTATCATACAATTAAGGACTACCCAAAATAATACCTATAATATTAAGCGGAACCACATCTTTGAAACAGTTATTGCAAACCGCAATATGCACTTCTTTGAAACATGTAAATTTGCATCCTTACAAATCCACCCAAGTGGATATGGTTTTGGATGTGGAATGGTCTCAAGATTAATTTTTTTGACCAATTCTTCAAAGATTAATTTTTCTTGTGACCCACTATCAAACAATGTGTCAATCTTGGAATGTTTGGATATCACCCTCACATGAAACAGTTCAATTCTCTCTTATTCATTTGGAGCTTGTATGTGACAGTTTGATGTAATAGTACTGGGTTTTTTTCAATTTCTTTCCCCTTAATGTTCATCAATCCTATGGATGTAATTTTAGATTCATCATTTGAATCCTCTCCTAAATCATGTTGAGTTGTAGCTGTAGTTTTCTATTTCCCTTTGTTGTTCTGATGTTTGGGCTTCTTTTCAAGATGTAATTTTTCCAACAATTTTTCTCTTCATGGCCTTCTCTTGAACAATGTTTACAAACCACTTTTTCTCCCTCTTTCTTGACAGATGAATTATTTTTTCCCTTACCTTTTGAGGTCTTCTCTTTGTTTTTCTCCTTAAAAGGTTCCTTTCTACCCTCATCAGTAATGTTTTTCCCTCTGGCTTCTAGATGTATGGCATGAACACAAACTTCCTCTAGAATTGTAGGATTAAACAAGAGAATAGTATATCTTAGGTAGCTATATAAGCCTCCTATGTACTTGATCAAAGTATCTTGGCTCTACAAATCTACCCCTAATAAGAGAGCTCTTCTCCTAAATTCTTGGGTGTATTCTTGAACATTATGTCCTTTCAATCGTCTAAAATTTTTCCAATTCATTATGGCTTTCTGCATATGAGCTAATGGATAAAACTGTTATTTTATTGCAATAATGAAATTAGTCCGTGATAGGATAATCTTACCATGCTTATTGATCTCCTCCTTTTTCTTGGATTCCCACCAAACAAGTGTTGCACCTTCCATTCTCAATGAAGCTAGTTGGATTTTGGTATCATCATCATGAAGGTTCTAAATTCTCAAATAGACCTCCAATTGCCTAATCTAATTATCAAGCTTTTCTGCATTGACTTCGCCATTAAAAATTGGAAATTCAAACATAACATCAAGTTTTAGAAAAGGACTTTTACCAGTGCTCTTTGACTTGTGTGTCTGATGTACTAAAGATGAAGTAGAGGATGGTGACTTTCCACTGCCTCCATTTTCTCCATTGCTCTTCTTTGATTTATCTTCATCATTGTGACCTCCAGATGATCCCTGTCCTTCCTTGTGAATTTTGGATCATTCTCCTTCTAGGCTCTCATTCCTTTCTTGATAAAGGATTCTCACCATCTCAATCATGTCAAGGAATGATTTCCTGAACACCCTTTCTTCTTCTTTGGGATCCACCTCTTCATGGATTTATCCTTCTCCTGGAGGAATGCTTAATGTTGCTTCTGCTTCTTTTGGAGGTGAACTAGGTGGTGGAGTATGTGGCAATCTTTCCCTCCTTTTTTGTGGCTCACTTTGAGACCCTCTTGCTTCCACCAATTTGCCTTCTCCTCTCTTAAGCTTGATCCTAGTAAGCATGAACACTTGAAAATAGTTAAACAAATATTTACACACTAAAACACTAGAGAATAAACTCTAGCTCTGATACCAACCTAATTTTAAAGGTCTATATTAGTTTGTTGTGCTAAGTGTCCTTTCAGTTATAAAAACATGTACAATTTGTCTCCATTTGTTTGCTTAAGGAATGAGTAATTTAACCATGAAACATAGATGAATTTCTGAGTTTTAAGAATGTAAATAATCCTAAATAACACTGAAAAATAGTGTATAACATATAAATAACATCACACAATATTTACACAGTAGGCATGATGAAGCAGTTCACCCCTCCTGGGCTACATCTACTGGTCCAGCTTCCAATGGCATGTCCCTCTTTGTCATTATGCTCAAAATTTAAAATACATGTATTTAAAAGCCTCTAATGGTTGTTTTCTCTGCACCAATGGCTCCAGAATGCTCAAATTAGTCTAGGTAGACCCTTGTTTCACCCAAATTGGTCTAAAATTGACCTCCCTAGCCATTTTCCCAATGACTCCTACAAAACCTCCACTAAAAGTGGAGAACTGCACTTCTCTGTAGTTAAAAATAACCATTTCTCCATAATTTTGGTGGCACGCTTTAACTCCGCTAGCTTAAACCATAACGTTAACCATTAAGGGGTGGGGGTGGTAATATGCCAACCCCCAAAACCCTGGTTACATTAATTTTTTGGGGCGGAACCCCATGCCGAAACCATGGAGGTTAACTATTGAACTGGAGTTGGTTACGAGTTTCTGCATGGTCAAAATAACCTTCAGTAAGTGGAGGCGTTTGCATGTGATAACTATGTTTTAAATGTTGACAGATTTACGGTCCTGGAACCGTTTGACAAATAATGTTTAACCATGCCATGTGATATGGTTTTAAAGACCACCATAGGTTATGGTTTGGTTAGCCTCCGGTTCAGCATTTTCCATCACGGTTAGTAACATGTGAATGTGAATATTAAAAATAGGGCCGCTAGTACACCACCGCCCCCCCCCCCCCCCCCCCCATGTGCAATTTTAACACAACATCAAAATATGTGGTTAACCATATGGGTAAGAAACATCCGATAGCATAGTTAGTTGAAGTCGTGCGTGCCCTGGAGGTCACAGGGTCGAACCCCCCAGAATCCAATATAATTTTACAAAACTGTCCAGGGGACACGTGGTAGCCTCTAGGATGGCCATGTGTCACCCATCCAACGAGCCAAAAAACATTCGTACAACCATATAAACGTCCCTGAATGCACCACTTGGTGAAACCTTACTGGTCTAGAGGAAATGGAATATTCCCATAATATTCCATTTTTGATGACTGTACATGCATGCTGATTGGGCATCCCAGTCACTCGTGTCTCAAAATTTTAGATGTTTGTGAAAACGATCACAACACAATATCTCCCTCATATACCATCAATTTTTCGAACTTTTCACGGTGCTGGAATCAAAACGACGAGATCTACCTGGTCACTTAGGTTCGGTACAGTTTCGATCACTTTCAATTTTGAGCAAAATACATGATCTCTTGATAAAATAAGAAATAAAAAAAAATTATAGCTTAAGGATAATGTGATTCCAAATGGATTGCTACCTCTAGAAAGGTTATTTAGTTTTAATGATGTTCCTAGAATCCCAAATAAAGCAGACCTTGAAGATGATATAGAAGAATGTAACTTGGGAACAAATCAACAACCTAAAATGGTAAGAATATTCAAAGATGATCCTAAACATTTAAAAAAAAGATATATAAGTCTTCTCAATAATTTTGTTGATCCTTTTGCATGGTCATATGAAGATTTAACGACTTATGATATTAGTATCATCTAGCATAAAGTTCCTTTGAAACTAGGGGTTAAGGCTTTTTATAAAAAATGAGAGAGATAAATCCCTTGTTGTTTCCTTAAATTGAGAAATAAGTTAAAAATTATTACAGGCAATAATAATTGTTCCCTTGAGATATTCAGGTTGGGTAGCCAATCTAGTTCCTGTAAGAAAGAAAAATGGAAAGATAAGGTTCTATGTTGATTTCAGGAATTTGAATAGGACATCTTTGAAATATAATTACCCATTGCCTAAAATGGATCATATTTTACAGAAGGTGACTATCTCATATAGATTATCAATTATTTATGGATTTGTTGGTTATAACAAAATTGCAGTGGAAAAATAATATGAGAAGAAAACAACATTAACAACTCCTTGGGGCACCTTCTTGTATGCCAGAATTCCTTTTGGACTGATGAATGTTGGCGCCACATTTCAAAGAGCTATGGATATAGCATTTGTAGGAGAAAAAGATAATTTTTTGGTGATTTATTTCGATGATATAAATGTCCTTTCTAAATCATATGAAGAAAATTCGAAGCATTTACAACAAACCTTTGAGAAATGAAGAAGGTATGGGCTATCTTTGAATCCTAAAAAGTCTCATTTTGCTTTGAAGGAAGGAAATTTATTAGGTCATATTGTTTCAAAGGAGGGAGTAAAGATAGATCTTGTAAGAGCCGAATAAATTGGGAAAATACCTTTGCCAAGAAGCAAGAAAGAAATTCATATTTTTTTAGGGAGAATTAACTTCCTCATGAGGTTTGTGCCAAATTATGCTGAAATTGTCAAAGAAATCATTGACATTATAAAGAAAGGGGTTGAAGTTAAATGGAATACAGATGCAAGAGATTCTTTTTTAAGAATCAAATAATATTTACAAGAATCTTATGTGTTGATAAGTCCTAATTATGAAAATCCTTTTCATATATTTTCATTTGCTTATGATTTTACCATTGTTGGTGTGCTTCTACAGAAGAATGAGGAGCAAAGAGAGCAGCATGTAGCATTATTTAGAAAATTTTTAAGATATGTGGAGAATAAGTACAACAGTTTGGGAAAATCGGCTTATTCTTTGGTTAAAACACTTAAGGCTTTCATGGTCTATACTCTCCAATCTCAAGTAACTGCATATGTGCCAGATTTCATTGGTAAATATGTTCTTGTTCAGAGTGATACTGAAGGGAGAAGAGGTAAATATATAGTGAGAATAGAGGAATATGATTTGGACATAAAACCAACCAAGTTAATAAAAGGACAAGGCTTGGCGAAGATCCTGACAAAAACTAATTTTCAAGCCTTGGGAATAAATTTGCTAACTGAAGTGGAAGAAGGAAAAGATGCAGAGAAACAAAAGGAGTCCAAACCTGATGTTAAAATGCAGTAAAAATTCTTGTTTTCTATATGGTACAAGGATATTGTACATTATTTATGTTTTCTTTGTTTTCCTCCTACCTTGAATAGATCAAAATACATATATTTGAAATGGAAGGCTCAAAAGTATATAATTGTGAATGGAAATTTATATTGGAGGGATCTAGTTGGTATTATGTTTCTTTGTTTGACAGAGGGAGAAACCATTGAGATGATTAAAGAGTATCATGATAGCCTATGTGGAGGTCATTATAGATAGAAAGTGACGGCTCATAAGATCTTGAAAGCCAGTTTCTATTGGCCTTCATTATTTTCATATGTTTTCATATCAGTAAGAAGTTGTCAAAAGTGTCATATTTTTGTTGAGAAGAAGAAAGTATCACCACTACCTTTAATTCTTGTGTTCATAGAAGAGCCTTTTAGGAAATGGCGTTATATTTTGTTGGAAAAATTAATCCACCCTCCAGTAGATAGCACAGGTGGATGCTAACAAGGACATATTACTTTACAAAGTGAGTTGAGGTAGTACTATGAAGGGCGAATGACTTGGTGGTGATGAAGTTTTTAGAAGAAAATATTTTCAGTGGATTTGGTTGCCCAAAGAAGTTAGTGATAGATAATGCCCAAGTTTTTAAATCTACAAAATAGATTTATTTTTGTCAAAACTACAATGTTATCCTATCTCACTCTACTGCTTATCACCCTCAAAGGAATGGATTATCAGAGTCCTCAAACAAAACATTGATAATAATTTTGAAGAAAACTATAGCAGAGAATAAAAAATATTGGGATTGAAAATTGAATTTTTCTCTATGGGCAAGTCAGGTAACTACTAGAAGATCGACTAGTAAGTCAGATTTTGAGTTGGTGTATGGCACGGAAGAATTTTTCCCTAGTCAGTTGATAAAGCCTTTAGTATCTTTAATTCAAGAAGTCCAAGAAGAACCGATCCCTTTAGTCAAAAGGATGAATATTTTGGTGGAGTTGAGTAAAAGTAGATATAAGGTCAAAGAAAATCTAATCACTTATCAGGAGAAGATGAAAGCATTTTTTGACAGAAAAGAAAAGGATGTTCCTTTTCAACCAGGTGATCTTGTTCTGAGATGGGATACTAAAAGGGAAGACAAAGGAAAACATGGGAAATTTGATCCTATTTGGTATGGTCCTTTTAATATTGTTGAATCCAGAGCTAACAATACTTTCCTTTTGGAAAATTTGGATGGGGAACTGCTGCAGTTGCTAGTAAATGGGCAGTATATCAAACATTACTTTCATCACTAGATTTATGATTTCGTCATTGTATATATCGTTTTGATCATTGTACATAGATCGATGAGTAACTCATTGAAATATGCAAATCACCTTTGACTCCATGCTCGAAGTGAAGGCACTAATATGCAATTATTAGTGTTATTTTCCAAAAAAACACTATCCCCAAGTGGAGCCAGATGTTGAGACTTGTTTTAACATTTTATATGTTGTATGCATTCTATTATCTCTTTTGAAAAAATAAAAATAAAATAAATAAAGACATATATATGTATACACTATAAAAATAGAAAATAATATATATATATATATATATAGAGAGAGAGAGAGAGAGATGGTACGCTAAACACTTATCGGGAGCTTTGGACCTCAGAGCATCACAATTTTTGTACTTGATCTTTATGAGAATGAATTAGCTTTCATAAGATTTTCCAGAAATTGATGAGTATGATTAGTCTTTCTTGTTTCATCATGTGTTATTTTATCTTCTCAAACTTAATTAATTTAGTTGATGGTCTCTAATATTACCTTGTGATTTAGAGTTAAAAACCTTAATGAAGTTCTCCTTTATTCTGATTACATTTCTTTCAATCATGTTCTTCTAAAACCAAAGATAGCAAATTCTGTGTTAGCGGCCTGTTATCATAATTTTTTCCACCATCATTTCTATCTGATTCATTTTTATGTATATTCATCATTTGAAGGCATTGTGAAGCATTTATTTTTGTTATAAAGGTTCAAGAGTTTTATGTATTTCATTCAGAGGTTTTCAAAATGAAAGGGCAGAAAATATTTTATTTCAAAGTTATTGTAAATGTCTTGAGCACAAATCTCAACACAACCTAAGATTGTTTCTCAAGAGACAACATACACAACACACCCTTATCATGGCTCTGTTGACCTATTCCACTACCTAAGCCTTTCCTACCTGCGGCTTTGGCCCAATAGATCCAGCTCTGAAATGTGTCTTAGACCCTGATACTGATCCACTGTGCGCCACTGTGTGATCCCCTTCCGACGTACCTGTGTGATCCAAAAACATAAACATAGAAGAAATAAACTGATGGATGAAAATCATAAATTTCTTGAGAAAGTGTGCAAATGATCTTGAGGTTGCCGCTATTTATAACTTTTTGAGTGACCACTTTGGGCTTTGGCCAGATCAACATGCAGTTAAACAACTCATTAAAATATGAAATTAATTCATAACTTAACTTCTACTTAACCGATTGGGGTGATCTATAGGTCAATTTTGATCCTCTCAAAAATAGGAATCTAATTTAATTATTATCTTAATCATATGAGTTTTCCAATGTTGAATTTGACCCGAGTTACAATTATTAACACTCCCTCTCAACTAGGAGGAATTCCACTTTGCTATCTCTACTTTGTAGTTCTTTGCATCATGGAGTCATCACGACTCAACACAATCTGATGAAATATAATCATCGATTAATATGAAATTATGATATTCATGTATCATCACCTTTCATCATTGAACACCTTTGTCATGTAATCATCATGTTGTGAACCTTTCTCATTAAAAATCATCAATGTACTCTCCATGCTTATTTATGTTTATCTCTTGATTGTTACTGCTTGGATGTTGAACATTATCAGATCTAAAATAATAATTTCTCACCAGAGGGGAGCTTGGCTTACCACCCTCTATTCAGCCATTAGGTTGGCATCATGAAATCTTTGCCATCGGGCTATTACCCATAACTTTTACCAGCGGGCTGCTACCCGGAAATTTGTCGTCAGGTTACTACCTGGAAATGTCATCATTAGAGAGCATATCAACAGGAAGTACATATTGACCTGTATCCACATCGGGGAGCACATATCAACCCAGAATATCATGGGGAAGCTAAACATATACAACCCCATATATATAAAATAGGATACCCATCCATGCAAGGGATATCATCTCGACCCTGGTGCCACATCAGGGAGCTTACTCTCAACCTGAAATCACATAGGGTTATTTCACATAGGGGAGCTCACTCTCAACTCGGAATCACATAGGATCATCCCAACCCATCCTATTTCCTACTGATCTTCCCATCAATTACCCTAAATATTCATATGGTAGAACACCTACATCATAATCCACTTGGGTTGTACACCCAAAGTACTCTCTCAACTCGTTTCGCAAACGAGGAACGATATTCCTAACAAGTCATCCAAGCTTGTGGATATGATGCCAATTGGGGTATACTCTACAATGACCCAACGATGGATGAGATACTCGACTTGTTAAAAATTACAAGGATCACACACATACCCAATAGTGACAAATAGGGAATATTCCCCATTGTCCATAGTTCCCACAACCTTAGGAGTCCTTCACCTCAATTCCTCACCCCAAGACCTCAAGCAAGGTAGGAAGAGAACTCAATGTTCTCGATCATTGATGCTCTTGTCTAGTATCTATTGATTCTTGTTCTAGCAAGACATCAAATCAAACATTATGTTAGAACATACATAACCATATAAATCACAGCAAGGTACCTATCATGGCAAGATACCATACCCATCCTCCCTCTCATGGAGGTTTCTAACATGCATGGATACTATAATCATACTTCTTCTCATGGAGGTGTCAATCACAAGCCTTAGCTTGTCCCGACTAGTTGTGTTGTCGCAAATAAATGGATAACACATAGTCCAAACTATACGTATTTGCGATTCTCTGTCATCATATCCATGACTTATCCAGACCATGCTCAATCAACTCTCTAAAGGAGCTTCTACATCATGCCTCATAGCTATCCATGCTAGCATCATTGTATCCAAACCTGGTCATGCTATGAAACACTCATCCAAGACATCATGGTATATATCATACTAGGGAAGCATCCAAATGTGCTCATCAATACTAATCACAAAGATCATCAGTGCATCCATGCAACTACATATCGTGGGAGAAATATACCAACCAAATAATATATGTTTGGTGGAAATCCTGAACAAATTAGCTCAATCATGAATCAAATCATGTTCTATACACATCATATATGGATGGATTTTCAACATGGAACATTAATGCTTCAATAAAATAACAGATGCCATATCACCTTCGATCAAAATTTGAACTTTAAATCAGAGTGTCCAAGGATTTACATTACACAAAGACATTTCACCAGCCTTATACAATGGAATTTCTTTCCCAAATTCCAAAATAAATTTAGCATGCCATGACACATCATTATGGTAAACATCTCCTTCCTACTTATATTTTCAAAGGATTGTCACTTATCAAGGATGCATAATCAAAGCCATAAACAACTTCAAGTCCATACCTTAGAACTCATTATCCTGACTTCACCAGTGTCAGCCAAATATAGACAAATCTAAATCAAGGAGTTTGCATCAGAAAACACTCTCTACAAACATAAAGCCTTACTAGGCCAACATAACCATCCATACGCAAATCAATGTTGTGTTAACACAACTAGCTCATCCAAGCTTAAAATTCAGTCAAACTATTATCAAAGTCATCAATTATTTCAACCAGAGTCAGGTAGCACTCATATCAAGTATTGACTACATACACCGTCAAGTCAACGAGTCAATCATATAATTACAAATTTTTCATTTAACATGTTATTACAGGCCATTTCAGTCATTAGATGTAGGTGAATTCACATCACAATTAATTCATGAATGTTCATACTAAGTCCCAACAACCAGTGTGCTAGGAACAAAAAGGAAAATACAAAACCATACATCTGTATACTCACATACAACATTGAAGGTCACTATTTTCACATAAAATACTCATCTGGGAAAATTGACTATCACCAGATAAAATTATGTGAAATACAAATGTGCAATCATGGTAAGATCTATAAATCTATACATGTCTCAATCATTAGGCATTATTCCAAGAGTCTCAAACATATTTTATCAAAATCAATCAGACAAAACATGGTGTACAATCCTCAAACATAATGACATATCCATATGAATGTCTCTGTCACCTGCTCACACAAGTTTGGCTAAAACATGCGAACTTTCCTGACTAACACATATTATTGGAATCTACGATACGTATGGAGAACTAACATTTTCCAAGTGACCATCTGATTTCATGCTCAATTCCAGCAATACCATAATTTTTTTTTCAATGACAAGACAAATCATAGATCCACGGATTCATAGTATAGACCGAATTCATTATAGAGAAATTCAATTATGTTTCTATTAGGCATGGTCACATCTATGGGCCTTCCTTTGCATGAATTAGGCTCAGACCTTTGTTGTAGATCAACAATGCTAGATACTTAAATCCTATTTCTATAGATCATAAACTGGCAATATGAGTAAGATTTTATTAGGAGAGAGATTCTCCCTCTGATGAGAATCCACTTCATTCAGGTCATTAGCGTATCTCTACAAGGGTCATGCAACAAAAAATATATTAGATCATAAACACATATCTATCATGATTCATCAATATCATGCCTTAATATTTCATCAAAGGCTGGACTTGAAAGATCAGGATAGAATACTGATGTGAAAACACTTGAAAGATCAGGACATAATACTGATGTGAAAACACAATCTTATGATCCGAATAACAGTATATCAAGTTAAATCATTTAATTTCAATGCATGTTATAACTTCATATAGTCACATATATAAAACATTAATCTCGTAGACATTCCTTTAAAATAAAAGTTACCAATACCATGCATAGTTTCTAGTGTCATGCATATCATGACCAATGAGATCAAGTTAGGTTAATCGATAAACCAACAAGGTGAAAACATTATTTTCCATGATTTTTCATCATGTGCATCATAGGCATTATCAATATTACATAAATTAGGTAACCTCTTATAATAGACCCATCATAAATTATCATATCAATATTTGATATAACCATCCGTGAAAGTTAGAATCAGGATCGAAATAATGGATGTTAGAAAATAATCAATATTTTCCACTATATCTCAAATACGCAATCATATCACATACTCAAGCATATTATCATGATCATCAGTATCACAATATTCAATACCAGGTGCACCATTCCATCATAGGAAACATAAATCTCACTAACTCGTATATGTATGCATGTGTGAGCTATCTGAGAAGTGAACATTATCAATAAACCATATGGCTTACCTAGTCATCGAATGATGTAGCTGAATCATAAAATAATATATCGTGCATTACCTATGTACGTTCACATAGGAATATTGTAGTGATCAAGTTCCTCTTTACCTTTTCCAAGTCTAGCCTTCTTTCCAGCATTTCTAGATCTAGCATTCTTTCCATCATTTCCAGATCTAGTATTCTTTCCTACAGATCCAAAGAAATTCAAGAGGGATCCATTGGTAACATCTCATTACCGAGGTTAAAAATATAGATGTGCTCAAATATATATGCATGAAGTAATGACTAGAAACAATAATCATAGAAAACAAGAGCAAGGAAATAATTCAAGGAACACTTATCTTCAAAGAGAGATAATACTCTCCCTCTTGAATCAACCTTCAAGAGCCATCCATAAAACATTGTTGCCTTCAACTAGCAACTTTATCAGTACCTCGTCAGTTTTAAAATCGATCCAAGTTCTTGAGAATCTTTCCAAAGGTTATGCAAGGGTTTCATATACCGAATCTCATAACCTTGGGTTTCTCTCAAAACTTTATCCACTAACTTGCTAGGGATTTCTTCACACCCAAGAATTATTTTATGTCTCTACCAACCTCTGCTTGCTTCCATGGAAGTGTATCCTTGGGATGATCTCCGTGGATTTTCTTCAACCAGCTCTGATACCATGTTAATTTTTCATAAAACAACATTGTTAATTACTTTGATAGTTACATTTCACCATTAACATGTTGCATTCACCCAAAGTAATTTTCCATTTTACAGATCTATATCATTAACCATCATAGAATGAAACTATACAGAAATAAAAACACCATCATCATCATGATCATCGAAACAATATAAATTAAAACATCAAGGAAGAGAAGCTCAAACACATAGAGACATCAGGACTGGTCCAAGACCAGGGCAAAACCCACTATGGGGAAAACCCTTGGAAATTATTCCTCTTAGATCTTCATTGAATGATTCAGGAAAAAGAGTAAAATGATCCATGAGTAGATATCTTTACTATGGAGAAACAAATAGTATACACGCACTACAACCATACCCATACTTCTTCATGCAGGAAATTGAATCTGAGAACATAAATGCACCGATACTGGTTGTAGCAAACTAATGAACATGGTTGATATTGAATGAACACTGAAGATACTTCTACAACTGAAAAAAATATATATGATCTACAAACAATTAGATCTATGATACCAAAACTTGGATTTGACATATCACCATGTGAACTCATCTCAAATGTCCTAGATCTAAATCTAGGAAATTTTTATCAACTACTCTGATGCAACTGTGACTGAACGAATAATCTATGACGGCACTGCGCAATCAACTAAATATGAACCAAATATATTTTTCTCAGAAACTATCTTGTTCGCGGCCTTAACATGCTCAGTCCATGGGTCTGTGGATCTGAGCCGCTACCACACCACCATGTGTCCGCAGTTAAGCTTCAGATGAGCCCGATCTAACCTCAGGACTTTTGTCGTGCCCTTAGCAAGTTTTTCCAGTGGCTTTGGCACCTTGTTCGCGGGCACAACACACCTTTCCTGCAGCTCTTCTGACCTAATTTGCTACCTAATCCCTTCCTACCCATGGATTTGGCCCAATAGATCCAGATATGAAATGTGTCTCAGACACTGATCCCCATCCACTGCATGCCACTGCGCAAGCTCCTTTCGACGTACATGTGCAAGCCAAAAAAATAAACATAGATGAAATAAACTGATGTATGAAAATCATATATTGCTTGAGAAAGTGTGAAAATGAGCTTGAGGTCGCCTCTATTCATAATTTTGTGAGTGACCACTTGGGGCTTCGACTGGATCAACATGCAGTTAACCAACTCATTAAAATATTAATTAATTCATAACTTAAATTATTCTTAACCGATTGGAGTGATCTATAGGTCGATTTTTATCCTCTCAAAAGAAGGAATATAATTAAATTATTATCTTATTAATTTGATCTATCCAATATGGAATTTGACCCTAGTTGAAAAAATTAACACAAAGAAGCTAGCTCATATCAAGAAGTATGTAGGAGAGGTGAAAAGTTACCTCTTGAACATTATCAATATTTATAGTATACAGAGACACTATGTAACAGCCTCCTAACACATCTACCCAAGTAACCATCCAACTGAGGTAAACATGTGACAAAAAGTTACTATGATATTATTTAACTCCCTAGGTTTTAGTTACGAAAGTGGAATTAATAGAACACAACAACACATACCTTCTCCACTTGCTATATGACACCCAACAACCATCCCAACCTTCCAGAAGGCTAGCCCCTAAATCAAAAAGACATTTTAATGCATTAATCCACTAGGTTATCCCTTGATATGGGAAAGAGTGCGACTAGAAACCTCCAATCGCTCACACATCATGGGTATGCATGTGACTGGGGACTTTTCCCAGTATTTCTGACCCTATGACCTCATTTTTTGTGCCACTTTTTCAGGCCCAGGGCTCAGGTCACTGCTTAGAACTTTATGAAACTTTTTGAAATGAAATATAACAACAGAATAATGATGTAAATGTAAACACTTGAACCAGTACTTGAATTGACTCCTACTAGCCCTGAGAGGCATTTCGTCAAACATGTCACAAATATGTAATCTACAGGTTTAAACAACATATCTAAGCATAGGGGCCTCATACTTATCTAAGAATTGCTAAGAATCATTATTTCCCCATCACATTAACTACATTATCATCTATTAGCTCATAGATTCATTTTTCATTCGTTTATAATCCAAAACATGATAAAATACATACATCATCATCGTCATAGAACACATTCATAACCAGCATATAAACTATAAAAATGACAAGTGCAAAACTACCATATAAGCCACATAATAACAAGCATATTTAGCCATCAATACAAGAGGAAAGAGCTCTTATTTCCATAAGAAAAATGCAACCAAGTTTGGGACTTTCACATACCACCCTACCATGGACATGGTTGAGCCAAATCTCTCTTCAGTCAGTCACCCTCGTTCCATATTCCAAGCATGAATGTGGGATCTCATAATGCACATCAATAAAAACCAAACCAGGGCTTCCGGAGGCCAAACTACCTCAACCATCATCCAGTGAATCCACCTCACAGTTGGACATAACTAACCATCATCAGATTGGTCACTACCCAAGTTATCTAGGACTCCAGAGCGTTTGTTCCAACCAATGCTTCCAGGACTAGTAACTCAACCCATATCTTTTGTTGGGCTACCAAAATTTTTGTCCAACCATGCCTTCTAGGATTAGTAACTCAACCCACCAAGGGATTCCAGAGTGTTTTTCCAACTAAGGCTTCCAATACTAGTAACTCAACCCAAGTTGTTACAGGACTTCAGATAATTTATCCAACCAAGAATTCTAGGAACTAATAACTGAACCCACAACCAAAGGACATGAGAAACAACCAAAAAATAATTAAATAAATGAAACCACAACATCGTGGCTATCCAGGAAATTACAAGGCTAGGGAAATCCTCCATGCCAATGACATATCATGACCAAGAAACCACATGTATATGCCATGCATGTCAAAAATAGTGAGGAAAACATACCTACAACTCAGTACCCAGAAGAAAAACCTGATGTAGCAGTTGATCTCAGTGTCCTCTGCACTTTCCTTCTCTTCCTTTTCCTTATTTCTCCAAAATTCAAAGTATGACACACTTTATGAGAGTTATCCAAGAAAACTCTAAGTGTCCAAGAGTATGAGAGAGAGGGGTAATAAAATGAGAGCTCCAAAACTGAACTAAAAAAGGTATGTGAACTAGTCCTTGTAATCCTTTTTATTAATGAGGTCTATAATTTCTTCAATTTTCCATTATTTTCCTTGATTTCCCTCCTCACATACAAGATGTGACCTTTTACCTCCCTTTTCTCCTAATTTCTATTATTTTCATAAATAAATGCCACTTTTCATTTCCAAATCCTTAGCCATTTCCTTTTCCAATTTCTATAGCCATAATAAATCATATGAACACCTGCACTAGGATTTTTTTTTTCCGAACATTCGGCTTGGAATATGTGTCTCATGACCTTGTTTATTTTTTTCCTTTATTATCATTTATTACATGTAATTTTCACCAAGGTTGTTAAAGAACCCCCCCCCTTGCGGGAACACCATCCTCGGTGTTCAACGACACCTACAACCAACAATATTGTTGTAAGAAAAACATACTACTCATGGAGCCTTATAACTTAGCTCGTTGCACTATTTACAATGATCGGCCTTCTAAGAAGTAAACCAATATGACAACATGAAAAACATAACATCATAATGGAACTACACCCATACCACTTATTGGTGCTTTATAACATACCCCATCAAGGTATTTACCTAGATATACATATGTACATATACCAAAAAATCATACCAACATATACCAAAACACATGCCAAAACATTCTCTCAGCTAACAAATAAGGAAGGATACATAGCTCACATTTGATCTTCCATATCCCATGTAGCTTCGTCGGGCCCAAAGTTCTTCCATTACACTCGAACATGCTTGATTTCACAATTCTGGAGCTTGAGTGTCTTTCTTTACAAAATTCACTACAGATATGGCTGAAATTATCCTTCTAGCTCCACCTGCAATACAGACTATTCAGTTATATTATCAGCATATTTAACATACTTTGTAAGAAATGAAACATGGAAAACATCATGGAATTTCATTGTCGGAGGCAGTGCAAGTTGATAGGCTACTGGTCCGATCCTTTCAAGAATCCTGAAAGGTCCACAAAACCAAGGTGCCAACTTTACACATGATCCAATCTATAAGGAGCTCTTCTTGGGCTTGATGCACAAGTACACTTATTCCCCAACCTGAAACTCCTTAAACAACATGTTTTGATCTGCATATTTATTCTTCAAATCCTGTGTTGCTTTCATATTCCTCTTGATTACCTACATTTCTTGTTCCATTTCCACCAACATGTTTGGTCCAATCAATACCTATTAACTGGATCACTCCAACTGATGGGAGCATTAAAAATCTATCCATACAATGCCTCAAATGTACTTATCCTCAAAAATTCTTGATATCCATTGTTGTAAGCAAACTCTACCAGTGGAAGATATTATTCCCACTTTCAATTTTGATGCGTCACATACATCCTCAACATGTCCTCCAATATCCTATTGAACCTATTTATTTGTCCATCTGTGTACGGACGATAAGTTGTATTGAAGGCCATATATGTGCCCAAACATGCAAACAACTCCTTCTAGAACTTGGAAGTGAACTTTGTGTGCTTGCTTGACACAATATTTTGTGGAAAACCATGCAATGTGAGCACATCCCTGATGAAGACCTATGCTACATCATTCGCTAAGTATGAATACTTCACTGGAATAAAGTGTGCTATCTTCTTCAACCTGTCCACTACAAACATGATGGAATCATGTTGTTGAGATTTCCTCAGTAAACCTATGATAAATTCCATGGAAATGACCTCCCATTTCCACTATGGAATCAAAATTGATTGTAGTAGTCCAACTGGATGCTTACACTCTGACTTCACCTATTGAAAATCCAAGCACCTGGCCAGAAACCTTGCTAAGTCTCTCTTCAAATTTGGAAAATAGTAAAACGTCTTCATTGGAGTCAATTTATGTTGATAACCTGCGTCACCTTAATATGGTTTCACATGAAACTCCCTCAAGATCACCTTCTTGAGCTCACTACTATCTAAAACATATATCCTGTCTCTAAACCTGACCAATCCATTTTTTGTGAGACGATAGTCCATATCCTGTGCTCTTGCACCTGTAAGTGTACCACTACCTGTATGTGTACCTATACATGTACCTATAACTGTACCTATACCACTACTTGTACCTATACTCTGCTGCAATTTGTGGCTAAGCTCCATGTACCCAACATCCCATTGACGTGCCTACAAGATCCTATCATGTAGATCTAGCCCATAGGAACACATAGCTGCTATATGATTCACCTCTATCTGCCTACTAAGAACATATGAAACCCTATTATCTACCTTTAATATACATGATCTCAAAGTCAAACTCAATCATCATGGCCAACCATCTATCTTTCCTGGTGTTCATATTTGGTTGGTTAAATATATGTCGCAATCCTCTATGATCACTCATCAGTACAAACCTCATTCCAAAAATATTGTGCCTCCACATATTCATTGCATGGATGATCGCTACCAACTAAATATCATGTGTCAGATATTTTTGGTCGTGCTCATTTATTTTCTGTGACTCATAGCACACTACCTATCATTCATCCATAAGAAATCCACCAAGTCCTCTCTTGAAAGCATTTATGCATACCACAAACTCTTTGTTCATATTTGAGATCTTTAACACTAGATCATGTGTCAACAACTTCTTTAAATTTTCAAAACTAACTACACATTCATCTTTCCATTCAAACTTCTTACCTTTCCTTTGCAATGATGTGATAGGATAAGAAATTTGTAATAATTTCCTAATGAACCTCATGTAATAACTTGTTAACCCCTTAAATGATCTTACCTCATCAATATTCCTATGATTTTCCCACTCCATGATAACCCTTATCATTTTGGATCTACTGTTATGCCTTTCTTATAGATAACATGTCCCAAGTAATGTATCTTTGTCTGAACGAAACTACACTTGCTGAGCTTAGCATACAACTTATGTTCTCTCAACAATCTCAATGTTGTTGCTAATTGTTCGACATTCTCTTCTTAATTTTTAGAATATACCAATATATCATCAATGAATACAATAAAAAACTTGTTCGGATAAGGATGCAACACACTATTCATAAAGCACATAAATGTAGTAGGAGCATTATTCAAGCCAAATGGAACTACAATAAACTCATAATGTTCGTACCTAGTCTAGAAAGTTTTCTTATAGATGTCTTCTTCTTTAATGCGTACCTCATGATATATGGATCTCAAATCAATCTTCGAGAACATTTTTTCTCCCTTCAACTGATTGAACAAGTCATAAATCCTTGGCAATAGATACATGTTCTTAATGGTCACCTTGTTCAACTACCTATAATCAATGCACAACTTGAGAGTGCCATCTTTCTTCTTCACCAAAAATACTGGTGCACCCCATGCTGATACACTTGGCCTAATGTATCCCTTTTCTAGCATTTCTTTCAACTACAACTTCAACTCTACCAACTCTATAATGCTCATGTTGTATGGTGATGTTGATGTTGGTGTTGCCCCTGGTACAAACTCAATATAAAATTCTACTTCCCTGTGAGGTGGAAACTCTGAAATATCTGTGAGAAATACATCCTGAAAATGTTGTAGAACTGGGTACCTGCTCAAAACATATTCATCCTCAACTTCCTTACCTTTGTCACTATAAATGTGCACTACAAATAACACACACCCTTTCTTGTGACTATGCTTGGCCTGCATAGCTGTAACCATTCTCACCGAAGTTGCTTTCTTCTTACCTTTAATAATTTCTTTGTTACTTTATCATCATTAAACATCAATATTTTTATCTATAAAGAATCTTTTGTGGTCCCTGTGAATATATAGCCAATCCTAAAATGTGCAAACCCTTACCCAATGATGAACTCTCTTCTTCGTACCTGTATCCAACTACACTAACTAAGATTTTTCATGCACTTCTTTATTCAAACCACACTTATCCACCGGGTTAGGATTAACATAACTATAATTAGATGCAAGGTAAATCAAAATATAAACAACTTAATCGCAAATCTTATCATCCATCTAGATAATAGATGCTTCGTGATATGCCTTCCTGTTATCCAGTGTGCATCGATCCTCGGAATACTCTGTCCAACATATCCCATTTTCTACACCTCCTGAGAACTATAGATTCGTGGTCTGATGTTGTGGAAAATCTCTCCTGCAATGCTCTTCTCCACAAGTCTAACGTTGTAAAGGAATCCAACCTTCATCCTTATTCTACTCCTAAGATAGAAGTCCATGTCCTATGTCAGATGCATTGAACTTATTATATAGTGTTTCATTCTCTGTATTACCTGTACCATAAGGTCTTTCTCACTTCTTTTCCCATTTTTCTTTCGTTCTTTTCATTACATTTCCATTCTGGCTTAGTCTTATATATATGCTTCAATTTCTCGCAATGATGCATTAGCTTTTGAATGGCCTCCTCCAACGATCTAGGCTCATCAAACTCAATCATTTCTTTGAATGCTACCATTAACCCACTAATGAATATTTGAATCTTCTCCTTCTCCTCCTTGAGGTAAGGTACATATCTCAACAACTCCAGAAATCTACTAGTGTACTCCTCATTAGTCATAGATCCCATATTTAGCTCATAAAATTCCTTTGCTCTCCCATCATAGTATCACTTGATAGATACTTCTTTCATAATATCCTCTCAAACTCACTCCAAGTCAGTTCCTCCTCATGAATACCCCTATCATTCTTCACATCTTCCCATCAAATATCTGCTTTACCTTTGAGGCTGAATGTAGCTATTCTAGATTTGATGTTTTCTGAGTAATCATGCAACCTAGATAACTTCCTCATAGCAAGAAACCATGCTTAATTTCTCCATCAATGTAGGTGGCTTTTATTTCTTCAACCCATCTAAAAAATATCCTCTGTCACTTTGCATGTAAGGATGATAATGATGGCAATCATAGTGCTTGTCAAAACTAGAACTAGAATAGTACCTGTGTCTATGACCTCTCCTATATGGAGTGTCCAAGAACCTTTCATCCTTGATCGTTTCATCTCTATCTAACCTTTTACCAGCATGAGACCTAATGCAATATGCCCCATTATTCCCATCCTCCAATCCATAGTTGATCCAGAGTGGTACCTGTCATTGCAACTATGACAAGCTGTGAAGAATTGCCACATTAATTTTTCTTTTTTTCCTGTGCCTGTGTGATTTTTTCATTATTTTCTTTACAAATCCTTATTTCTTCCTTCAAACCTCAAGGTGTCTTCTATGTAATAATATTTACCAACACCATGCTACTCATCTAATTCATAGGGAGAATATTTGTAGTCTACCATCTTGCTAGCCATATTTGATTTCTTTCCTACAAGGAATTCTATGTCATCTAAACCAAATCACAATAAAAAAAATGTACCTTAGCATAGTTCAGGGAGGATATCTCATCTACAAGATCAACCAATCAGCATAATACATGTATATACATAATCATAAAATCATATAGACATATAACACATAGGTATATCAACACATAAATAACATTCTAGCTAGATTCCAGTTATCAATGCATGACCATATCAACCACATACCATGACATCATGCATGACAATAACAACCATACCAATGTAAACTGAAAATACATGAGAACTTGAAATGTATAAAAAACACATAACCAGTCATACACTCATGAAAAAACATTTCACAACAACATCATCAACACTCCCAAGGCGACATCACTACAACCATGACCAACACCGTGTGGATGGAAAAAACACATAGACCACAAGTATGAATAAAAAATATGAAAATGACATGAATGCATGACCAACACACCACCCATCCCGTCTGAGGGTTAAACCATACTCTAACACCACTCCGTAACACCCTCCTCCCACATCTACCCAAGTAACTGGCCAACTAGGGTAAACATGTGACGAAGAGTTACTATGATATGATTCAACTCCCTATGTGTTACTTAAGGAAGTGGAATCAAAAAAACACAACAACACAAACCTTCTACGTATGTGACAGGACACCCAGTAACCATCCCAACCTTCCAAAAGACTAGCCCCTGAATCAAATTGACATTTTAATGCATCAATCCCCCAATCGATCCCTTGATATGGCAAGTGTTTGACTAGAAACCTCCATTGCTTCACACAACATGGGTATGTGTGCAACTCCAGACTTTTCCTAGTAGTTTTGAGCATGCGATCCCCAATTTATGTGCCACTTTTTTAGGCACAGGGCTCATGTCACTGCCCAAAACTCCATGAAACTTTATGTAATGAAATATAATAGCGTAATAACGATTTAAGTGAAATCACTTGAACTAGGACTTGACTGGACCCCTACTAGCCATGACATGAATTTCGTCAAACGTGTCAAAAATATGTAATATACAGGTTTAAACAACATATATGAGCATAGGGTTCTCATACTTATCTGAGAATCACTAAGAAGAATTGTTTCCCCTTCACATTAACTGAACTATCATCTATTAGTTCATAGATTCATTGTTCATTAATTTACAAATCAAAACATGATGAAATCCATACATCATCATCGTCATAGAACACATTCATAACCAGCATATAAAAAATAGAAATGACAAGCATAGAATAGCCATATAAAACACATAATAACAAGCATATTTATCCATCAATACAAGAGCAAAAGAGCTCTTATTTCCATAAGAAAAATGCAACCAATTCCGGGACTTCCACGTACCACTTGACCATAGACATGGTTGAGCCAAATATCTCTTCATTCAGTCACCCCCATGCCATGTTCCAAGCATGAATGTGGGATCTCATAAAACACATCAATAAAAACCAAAATAGGGCTTCCAGAGGCCAAACTACCTCAAACCGCATCCATTGATTCCACCTCACGGTCAACCATCACTACAATCACCATATTGTTCTGTACCCAAGTTGTCCACGGCTCCAAAGAATTTTCTCCAATCAAGGATTCCAAGACTAGTAACTCAACCCATAGTTGTCTTCGGGCTTCTAGAGAATTTTCCCAACGAGGGCTTCTAGGACTAGTAACTCAACCCACCAAGGGCTTCCAAAGTTTTTTTCCAACCAAGGATTCCACAACTAGTAACTCAACCCAAGTTGTTACAAGTATTCCAGAGTGTTTTTCCAACCAAGGCTTCCAGGAAATAATAACTCAACCCACAACCAAAGGAACATGACAACCAACCAAAAAAAAAACAATGAAATGAGCCCAAACACCATGGATATCTATGAAATGGAAAGGATAAGAAAATCCATTTTCAATCTAGGCAATCGTCCATGCCAATTACAGATCATGACCAAGAAACCACATGCATATGTTATGCATGCTAAAAATAGTGAGGAAAACATATGCGCAACTAAATACCTACAAGAAAAACCCATTTTAGTAGTTGGTCACGATTTCCTCTTGCACTTTCCTTCTCTTCCTTTTCCTTATTGCTCCAAAAATCCAAGTACTACACACTCTCCAACAGTGCTCCAAGAAAACTCTAAGTGTTTAAGAGTGTGTGAGAGAGAGAGAATAGAATGAGAGCTCCAAAACTGAACTGAAAAAAGTATGTGAACTGATCCTCATAATCCTTTTTATTAATGAGGCCTCTAATTTCTTGAATTTTCCATTATTTTCCTCAATTTTCCTGCTCACATGAAACTAGTGACCTTTCAACTCCCTTTTCTCCTAATTTCCATTATTTTCATAAATAAATGCCACTTTGCCTTTTGAAAGCCTTAGAATTTTACTTTGAAAATCTCCATATCCATAATAAATCATATGAACACCTGCACTAGGATATTTTTTTCCCAACATTCATCTTGGAGTAGATGTCCCATGACCTTGGTTATTTTTTTCCTTTATTAACTTTTATTACATGCAATTTTCACCAAGTTTCTTACACAGTACAGGAGATCCATTTTCACTAACTTTACAACACGAAAAATAATATTTTTTTATTTCCAAAGATCCTATATATTCATCTCAAAAATATTATCCACCGAATACTCCAAAACAGGGAATTTTCTCTTCAAAATAGATAGCTTCTATGCAAAAGAAATCAGTTGCACGAGCAAGAAAAGTAGTGTCTTCTAATCCTCCTAAGTAAATGATTTCAGAAAAAATACTAGCCAGTGAAATTATTAGATATTGGAAAGTGTTTCAAGATATAATCTCACATCCTCTTAAGAAAATAGGAAAATCACCATTAGAAACAAAGATGCCTAGAAAAAGCACAGACATGTAGCAATTAACAACACCTCCATCAAATACTCCAAAAATGAGTCTCTCAAATCCCGAAATGTTATTCAAAATGCATATTAGTATTTTTAATGTGTCTAAGAAAATCTCTAATTCTAATCCTGAGCCTCATTTCAAGATAATATAAATGCCACTTGTTGAGGTCTTTTATAGCCCAAAACAAGAAGTTATATTAAGGAGTAAAAATAAGAGAAAGACTAATGAAACTCAGGTTTTCACAACATTCACAAATCTATTAGAAAAAAATTTGGAGGTAATTTGGGAAGGAACATCAAAGGCCATGAATGAATTACTTGAATAATTAGCTCAATATGCAGGGGCTTATGAAAATTAAAACATTAACACTGCTACTAAAGTTATGTAATTCATTAAGAAAAAAGATGAAAGAATACGTCATATATAAAAGGATACTTCACAGGTTGAATCTCATATGAGAGCTTATATTTATTTGGTTAGAATCAATTATAAATCTCAGATAAAGCATAATTCCATGAGAAGATAAATCTAACTAAGGCAAGTATTATAGATATTTCAAAATTTAAGCATGAAGCCCATGACATAAATCAGCAACTTCATCATGAGAAATAACTATTTTGTGATAGGTTGAACATATTGTAGCCTCAAAATAAATTGATTAATTATTTCCTTGATGATTTAGTTGGAATGAAAATTCACTATGATGAAACCAAGCACAAGCTTAATGAGATTTTCTAATGGCATAAGGATCCAAAGAGGTACTTTCCAAGGCTACATAGAATTAATGAAATGCAAGATTCCAAATTTATTCATGATTGGAAGTGTTACACATTATTTTGTCACCGTGACATTTGACTGTTCATATGGGTCTATCACAACCTACATCATGTTCCCTTAGAGGTAAAAAACCTTAATGTTCCTACATCAAGTCTTTGAATTGGATAAAAGCTTTGTAAAACCCTTAAAATTCTACCTGTGCAGTTTTTCTAGCCTTTTCTTGCACGTGCACTACTGTTCTATCCATAAACTGCGGCAACCCACGTACTTTTTTCCACTATTACCTGTGAACCCCTGAGAAAATCAAAATGAAAGAAAAATTAAATTCTAGAAGCCTAGCTAGTCGAATATTCTCCCAACTAGAAGCTTCTAGAGCCGCAATCAGTTTGAGCTTTATCCCTCCACCCATGGAGCTTATCCCTTGGTCCATGGATCTCAAATCCCTTATGAGAGGAATCCATCCCCCTCTTCATGGAACTGAAACTACCTCCATTTCCCTATAAATTGAGCTCAAGTTTCAGGCTGAAGGGTAGATTGTACACAGATGCTAGACACACATAGATTGTAAATTCTACACATATAGTAGATATACATTATGGTTGCTGAAAAGAATTCATAAGAGTGCTTACTTTATACACTAGTGAGTTGTTGTTGGCATGATAACAATCACACCCTTGTGTATATAACTCCATGCTAGTATTCAGAGAGGAAGGCTTATCAGACTGAAGGAGAAACGATTTTTCAGTACCACGGGAGAAATCTGTATGACATCAAGGCATCAAGTTATAAGATTACTCTTTACGACATTATGCTTATTGAAATAACATCAATACTTATACTCCTTTATCACTAAGTTGGATTATATTTTCTTGATTATTATATGTTACATATGCTTTGATCCTTTTGTCTTGTCTTTGAATATAGGTTCTAATTATTGGAGAAACCACTTTGGAGCGACGGGATAAAAGACTACATCAAACGTTTGGATTTCAAGGAAGGGGCATGTCCTATTTACTTTCTTATAATAATTCTGAAATGTAATTAAGTAGAGCAAAAGGTTTCCAAATGAATTTTTGTTTCTATCTACTCGTTGAGTACTATGGAGTTCACTCTTTTCCATAAAAGGGATTAATCTGCATAACAAAATGGCGACCATACTGGGGATCTAGAAATTAGTTTTCTTATTTATTTTTAGTTTGAATTTTAAGTTTTCTGATTTTGACTTATCTGAGTTTGGTTGGGTAGATAAATTTTAAGAATCCCTAGAAAAGAAAGCTTATTATTTATTTTTTCCAAGTTTTTCCTTCGCTACGCGGTTTTCAACAAAAAACAGTGCTACAACCTGCACAGCTTTTAGTTCAATCTAGTACACATGTGAACTGTATTCCACTGTAAACTACGCACCCCCAGAATTTTTTTGAAAAAATTAAATTTCTCTTTTTTAGAGCCAGTTAACCTGATTCTTCAATTTTTCCCTGATCCATTTAGAGTCTCGTCAGTCTCTGTTAAGTTAATTAGGTGTTTCGAGTTTCTTTTTTGAGAAATTCTTAATTTGATTTCCTTTGGTCCTTACTTGGAGGTTTGTCTCAGTTTCTTAGCAATTGTGTCTGAGTGTTCATCGCCTTTGAGTGTTTTTACTTTTGACCTTTGGAATTCTCACCCAATTTTCTTTACTTACACTTGATTGGTTCCTTAGATTACATTAGTGAAGGAGAATAGTCTTGTTGTTCTTTTGCTAATTTGGAATCATCTTGTGTTTGAGAATTCTCTTGCATAGATTACATTTGCATAGTTAGAATTATCATTTTCAAAATATGAACGAAAAATATGCATAGATTACATTTGCATAGTTTTCAAGTGAATTGTGCATAGATTACATTTGCATAGTTTACATTCTCAAAAAAGAATTATTTTTTCTAGCTTAAATTAATGCATTAGAGAATTTGATATATTTTCTCTTATTCATCAATTTTTGCATTGCTGGAAGTGAATCAAACCTCTCTCCTTACTTTAGTTAGGATTCATCAAATTGAAAATATTACATTATCATATTCAATTTCCTTTAGTTTTGGGTCAGGTCATAACACCATTGGTTTCATATCCATTTACCCTTTGAGTAAAAAAAGCCAAAATAACACAGCGCTAAATAAAATTCATCTAGAAATTTTTACATTTTCTAGGGATCTTTCCACCAATCTAGCTTAGGCTAGTGCTTTGGAATAGGTTGTAGTTAACGTTTTGAAGCATTTAAAACAAACAATAGTATCTTGCGGTAAGGAATAATTCCAACTGTTGCAATTGTGCTCTGGGAAGTTGTTCTTAAAAGAGTCAAGCACGAGGTTATGTCGGACCCCGTGAGGTAATTATACCTATCTCATTGGTTAAGATAGAAGATGTGCATGTAATATAAACGGTAAACTATGGATTAACCATTGTCGAGGAGCCTGGGATCACTTGTTGGCAAACCTCGGATTTACCATGTCAAGGAACCTTCAACGGTATTGAGCTTGATACTCTACCCTAGCATGTATATCGGATCGTAGATTGTTCCCCCATGTGAAATTGTCTCAGTTGGTGACCTTAGTGGCCATAATATTTAGGATTTTTCCCAAGCTGACGGTGGAGGGAAGGTCCCACTATACCTGGAGCAGACGTTGACTAGACTCACTTGGACTTTTCGAAGGGTACTCTTCACTTCGAGATGGCATACTGAAGTTACTTGCACCAAACTGTTTCATTAAGCAGGTTGTCAGGGTAACTATTCTGACCGCCAGTTTTCCGCATTAATTTTTGCAGGGTTATATTTCATCACCAACTAGTGTTGTTATTGTGGAAACATATTGTTTGTGTGTGGTTTGACTCCTAGATTTGATAGAACGTGTTCATTTTTTTGTTTTTTCTTTTTTAGAGACCTTAGGAGTGGATTGTGAATTTGAATTCTTAATATTTTTAAATTGTTAATAAAATTCACTGAAGTTGAATCTAATGGCAACAATTCCATAATTTACCAACCAAGGAACCCCTCTTAACGAGAATCCTAGTACTTTTCCTTGCTTTGGAAATGTTGGTCCTCCTTATATGGATACATTGTCATTACCTAGATTTACCATAGGTTTACCAGTATGGTTATTTTCAACTTTGTTGACCTCGAATACTCAAATTGTTCCACCTCAACCGGATGCTTCACCTCAGCAGGGTTCACCATATCAACACCACCAACGTCATGTTTACCCTTTACCTTCTTCGCCCAACATTTCTTCCTCCCTTTCTTCCTCTTCGCTTGGTAAAATCATTGACGTTAGTAACTAGGTGGCTATGAAGAGAATAAAGGGAAGAAGAAGAAGAAGCAGGATAAGAAACAATTCAACCAACCAACCATGGTATTAAGTGTTAGTAATGTTGAGGAAACCTCCAACATGCACCGTAAACGCAAATACCCTTGCAAGCTTTGTAAGGGTGACCACTTCCTTATCAATTGTCCTGGCATTCCTAAGGTTTTGGAAGTATGATCAGAAAATTCTCATCAACTTAGTTTTGGTCCACCAACCAGTGATTATCAGGTTCCTTGGAAAAAGGGTAAATTTAGGTTTCCTTATAGGTTATGCAAAGGGAGTCATCAATTTCACAATTTCCCTCACAGTGATGAAGCCTCAAAAATTTTGGAAATCCTTACTGTTCCACAAAAAAAACTTCCAACTGGTTACCGTAAAATTTCTCCCAACCTACCATCAATTGATGAAGTGATTAATCTAATACCAAGTACAGTCAATCCCACTCTTCCATTGGAGAGTGAAACTCATATCACTCAAGTTGATGATCCATTAGTCGATCAAGTGGTCGACTTGATTTCACATTCGGTCGATCCCACTCTCCCTGTAGAGATTGAAATTCATATTGCTCAGGTTCTTCTTGTTACATCGAATTCTTCTATTCTAGGGGGCATTTCACCTGTTTCTTCAGAACCCCCTCCAAGTACTGAGGTCTTTTCCTTTGATTGGAATAGACTGAAAAAACCTCGTCTTCCTTCCTCCATCCCTTTCCAAACCATTATGAAGATTTGTGGTAAGAATTTGCATCGCACAAATGTAGATGAAGGTGCTTCTGTTAGTATTTTATCCTCAACTACTTGGCAAGCTTTGGGTTTACCTCAGCTTGTGCCTATTACACAGAATTTGTCAGCTTTTAACATAACCATTAGTGAAAATTTAGGGATCCTTCCTAATTTTCCTATTAATTTGGAAGGTAAAACTATCTGTATTGATCTTATGGTAGTCTGAGGCCCCTTGGATTTCAATTTTCTCCTTGGGCGAGACTTTGTCTATGCAATGAAAGCTGTCGTATCGACACTCTTTCACATGATGTCTTTCCCTCACAACAGAAACATTGTGACTGTTGACTAGCTTTAGTTCATTAGTCTTGATTCTACTACCAATAATTCAACACCCCTAAATTTTCCTTATACGGAAGTGGTATCTAACCGGCCACAGGTTAATTATGCGGCGACCAGTCCCATGTTTTTAGTTACCGATGCAAGCGAGCCTCTCAATTTTTGGTCGACTTCCTTTGACTTAGATCCAATAATTTACATGGAAAACCCTATGGGATTATTTGAACACGATGTTCTTATCCCTATTGAGTCCCTTGACATGTGTTCCTTTGAGAGAATTGTTCTTCCATCTGATGAAGACCTCTTGCAAGCCATGATCAAAATATGTCCCTTGACATGTGTTTCTTCCAACATGAAGCCATGATCAAGGGATCCATGAGGAGAGTTCCTTTTAATGTGTCAACCTCGTTAAAAAATGAAGCATTTCACTGAGGATAGTTCTTTTACTGTGTCAACCTCATTAAAAAATTAATAAAGAAATGAGGATAGTTATTTTTTTGTGTAAACCTCATTAAAAAATGAATCGGGTCCCCATGAGGATAGTTCCTTTTACTATGTCAACCTCGTTAAAAAATGAAACAGATACCAAGAGGATAGTTCATTTTTACTGTGCCAACCTCGTTAAAAAAATGAAACACGTCTTTTTGAGGAAAGTTCCTTTTATTGTGTCAACTTCGTTTAAAAATGAAACAGTTCATCTTGAGGATGGTTCTTTTACTGTGTCAACCTTGTTAAAAAATGAATTAGGAAATGAGAATAGTTCCTTTTCTTGTGTCAAGCTCATTAAAAAATGAAACAAGGTTCCTTGAGGAGAGTTCCCTTTACTGTGTCATCCTCATTAAAAAATGAAACATGTCTTTGAGCATAGTTCTTTTCCTGTGTCAAGCTCATTAAAAAAAATGAAACAAATCCTTTCCTAGTTGAGTTGAGTCTTTGATTAGATCTCACAAGTGTTAAGTCAAGTCTTTCATACGGTCTCATAAATGAACCTTCATTCCATCCAGAGTTAATTAAATTGAAATGAAGCTTGGGGGAATGTGCTCTAGAAATTTATTCTTGGGGGGCTTTGAAACCACTTTCAAGCATAATTTTCTTTGTTTCAAGCTTGTGTAAAAATGAAACAAACCACTCTCAAGCATAGTTTCACTACATTTTAAGCTTGTGTAAAAATGAAACCTATCTCAAGCACAATTTTTCTCTCTATTTCAAGCTTGTGTAAAAATGAAACAAACCTGTCTGAAGCATAGTTTCCTTTGTTTCAATCTTGTGTAAAAATGAAACCACTTTCAAGCATAGTTTTCCTTTGTTTCAAGCTTGTATAAAAATGAAACCTATCTTAAGTCCATTTCGGTTATTATTTTCATGACTCGTTAAACTCTTGAAAATCCCGAGCTTCTTTTTCTATTATTTTCATGCTCGTAAAACATATATGAAAATGCCAAGTTATTTTCATATTTTCATGCTCGTTAATTAAATTGAAATGAAGCTTGGGGAGCATGTGCTCTAGAAAGTTATGCTTGGGGGGCATTGAAACCACTTTCATGAATAATTTTATTTCTTTCAAGCTTGTGTAAAAATGAAACAAACCACTCTCAAGCATAGTTTTACTACGTTTCAAGCTTATGTAAAAATGAAACCTATCTCAAGCACAAGTTTTCTCTCTATTTCAAGCTTGTGCAAAAATGAAACAAACCTGTCTCAAGCATAGTTTCCTTTGTTTCAAGCTTGTGTAAAAATGAAACCACTTTCAAGCATAGTTTTCCTTTGTTTCAAGCTTGTATAAAAATGAAACCTATCTTGAGTCCATTTCAGTTATTATTTTCAAGACTCGTTAAACTCATGAAAATCCTAAGCTTCTTTTGCTATTCTTTTCATGCTCGTAAAACATATATGAAAATACCGAGTTCTTTCCATCTTTTCCTACTCGTTGATTAAATTGAAATGAAGCTTGGGGGGCATGTGCTCTAGCAAGTTACGCTTGGGGGGAATTGAAACCACTTTCAAGCATAATTTTATTTGTTTCAAGCTTGTGTAAACATGAAACAAACCACTCTCAAGCATAGTTTTACTATGTTTCAAGCTTTTTTAAAAATGAAACCTATCTTAAGCACAAGTTTTCTCTCTGTTTCAAGCTTGTGTAAAAATGAAACAAACCTATCTCAAGCACAGTTTCCTTTGTTTCAAGCTTGTGTAAAATTGAAACCACTTTCAATCATAGTTTTCCTTTGTTTCAAGATTGTATAAAAATGAAACCTATCTTGAGTCCATTTCGGTTATTATTTTCAAGACTCGTTAAACTCATGAAAATCCTCAGTTTATTTTTCTATTCTTTTCATGCTTGTAAAATGTATATGAAAATGCCGAGTTATTTCCATATTTTCCTGCTCGTTAATTAAATTTAAAGTCAGCCATATTGAGTATAATTTTATCACTTTTTTTGGCTCTGTAAAAATATAAAAAGCGAAACCGTGGAGATCTCTTTTAAGCCCTTTTCAGACTCTCAAAACATGAAAAGATCATCGAGTACTTGACTATTCAAACTCGTTAAAGTAAATGAACAGTTGTCCCTTTAGTATAAATTTACCCCTCTTCCAGAATGAAAAGGACTAATTACAAAAAAGGTATACGTTGACTAATCATGGTCAATAAAGTTCTCTCCTGCATTATTTTATCCCTTTTCAGACCTGAGAGACTAAATTTACAAAAAATAGCAACCATGGAGTCTACTTATGTTTTTATTCTGACTCCCTAAAATTTAAAAACACTGAGTTTCTCCTATACTAGACTCGTTAAAATTTAATAGTAAAGGACCTGTCGACTAAAAATAGGACCGAACCACTCCTTCTTAGGGTTTGATTTTTATACTAAGATGGACTCATATGAAGGATGAGCTTACACAAACAGGAAAATTATATCCTTCTCAATCTTGACAAAAAAAAAGAGGTACTTGCCAGTAATGGTGGGGGAAAAAGAGAGAAATAATCAAGTTGTCACCCTTGTTTAAAAAGCAACATGCCACTCTTGAACACGACACTTTGTCACACTTGTACCTAGGTTGGGAAATACTTTGTCAAAAATTTAATCAAACCACATTGAAAGTATTCATCTGGTTTCTGGGTATTATCTTTAGGTCAAATGCTACCAAGCCATCTGCAGTGTCTTTATGTGTTCAAGAGAGAGTTCAAATAAACCATTCATTGCAAACATTTGTCTCCATTCATGTTGACCATCCCTGAGTCAATCCTTGCAATTATTTCTTCAAAACTTGATCTAATGGTTTTGTGTCATGGGCTTTCCTATGTCATATCACTTTCTATCAATGTCATCTCATCATCTAGAAAGTTGATATAGAATCCTATAAATACCTTGTGATATGCATGCCCTAATGGCAGGTTTCTCACCTTCAACGAAATGTTACATCATTGACCTTCAATCGAAATATTCTATGAGTGTTTGACTACAAACTATTCATTCACACTTCATAGATTGTACTGGACTAATTTAAGAGCCATTGTCATTATTGTTGGTTTCTCTCACACTTGTTAACGGTTCACATCATTGACTGGTAATCAAGTGGTTTCTACCATGTTAGACTTCAACACAATCAATCACATGGATAGATTCGTACTAGTTCAGAAAGCAAAAATCAAGAACCTGGATCTAGTTTCCACCATCCATTCTACGAGGAGTTTTATTATTCATGATAGAGTAGACTACTCATGACAGATGGTTGCACCCATACTGTGTCTACTTTTGATGTAATATTGAAACCATATATGTACCCGAACGTTTAGTTAGCTTTGATCTGAGTATGGGAATGCCTACCTCAACAATGATATATATATATATATATATATATATATATATATATATATATATAGTGTGTGTGTGTGTGTGTGTGTGTGTGTGTTTTCGAATGTTTTTATAGGTTTTCGACCGTATCCCCAACTAAATTCAGAAATGATAAGTCACTTCACTCTCTAATAACCTCAGATTTCAGGATTTAGGGGGAAATATGTGTTGGCACGTTATTTCGTCACCATAAAATTTTACTATTCATATGGGTCTATCACCACCTACCCATAGTTCCTTAAAGGTCAAAAACTTAATGTTCCTAAATCAGTCTTGGAATCTGGGGAAAGCTCTATAAAAACCCTTGTAAAGTTCAATACCTGCAATTTCTTTCTAGCCTTTCCCCGCGCATGTGTTGTTGTTATGTCCATAAACTGTGGCAACCCTTGCATTTTTTTCCACTATTACCTACGCACCCCCGAGAAAATAAAAATGAAAGAAAAAATTAAATTCTAGAAGCCTAACTGGTTGAATATTCTCCCAACTGGAATCTTCTAGAGTCATAATTATTTTGAGCTTTATCCCTCCACTCATGGAGCTTATCCCTTGGTCTATAGATCTCAAATCCCTTCATGAGAGGAATCCATCCCTCTCTTCATGGAACTGAAACTACCTCCATTTCCCTATAAATTGAGCTCAAGTTTCAGGCTGAAGGATAGATGGTACACAGATGCTAGACACACATAGATTGTAAATTCTACACATATAGTAGATATACATTGTGGTTGCTGAAAAGAATTCATAAGAGTGCATACTTTCTACACTAGTGAGTTGTTGTTGACATGAGAATTATCACACCTTGTGTCTATGACTCCATGCTAGTATTCAGAGAGGAAGGCTTATCAGACTGAAGGAGAAACTATTGTTCAATACCCTGGGAAAAATATGTACTACATCAAGGCATTAGGTTGTAATATTACTCTTTTTATTCAAGATAATACATGTGGATATCTTTTCCTCATTGAGTTTTTCTTATGATTATTGAAATAACATCAATACATAGACTCCTTGATCATTAAGTTTGATTAGCTTTTCTTTATTATTATATGTTGTAGATGCTTTGATACTTTTTTCTTGTCTTTGATTGCAGGTTCTACTTATTGGAGAAACCACTTTGGAGCGACGGGATAAAAGACAGCATCGAACCTTTGGATTTCAAGGTAGGGGCATTTCCTCTTTACTTTCTTATAATAATTCTGAAATGAAATTAATCTAGAGGAAAAGGTTTCCAAATGGATGTTTGTTTCTAGCTACTCACTGAGTACTAGGGAGATCGCTCTTGTCTGCAAGAGGGATTAATCTGCATAACAGGAAGACCCATATACACTTGGTCAAAGAGTTGGTAAAACATGTAGAGAGGCTTCCTAATTTTATGATCTAGTTTATAACTAAGTCTCTTGATGCAGGGGCATCCAATAAAATTCATTCACCAAGGATGTCAAAATATTTTACGAGAGGAGATGGTTCCTCAATGTGTGGGATTTGTTAGATATTATGATATAATTATTTTATTTCCATGTAATTTGATTAAAATAGGTATTTGTTTGTAAGATGGGTTTTATAGAAAAATTGGGTCATTTTATCCTATTGTTTTGGACTTATATTAAATCCCACATATGTATTTATATAAATTTTGAATTAATAAAAGATAGTAGAGAGAGAGAATGTGTGAGGCTAGAGTTTTTGTGTGAAAAGAAATTTTCAAAGTTATTGTGTGAATTATTTTGATCTATATCTATTAATTGAGGGTATAATTGTGTGTTTTTTATTTTTCATTCAATCACAGTGTACTTCGAATATATATTAAACATTTGTGATATTCCCATGTAATACACCTGCAATAAAAGTCAAGAATAGAGAAAAGGGGTCAAGACTTAGATATTTTTATTTTCGATGGAAGTTTGTTAGTTGAAAGTTTCACAGTAAATAGAAACAAAGTTATGTCTGAATATTTTTGTCAAGGGTCATATTCCTCGAAAGAAACTTCCCCAAAAGTTCCAAAAAAAACTAGTCCTAAGAACTTCAAGGTGACATGGATTGTTAAGGCGTCGGGGTGACATGAAAAAGGGCAGCGTGACATGTACCCTGAGAATTTCGGGTGATGTGTTAAGGCATGTGTTAGCACAAGGATTCACTCCTTGACTGCAAAGGAGTAAGCCTTGCACATCATAGTTCATTTCAAAGAAAACTATTTTGAATGGTTGGATGGCTTCTTAAAGAGTTTGAAATGATTTTATCTCTTTTAGACCTTCATGCCTTTGGCAAGTATAAATTGTATGGACACGTTTGTAGTATAGGGGAGAATATTATGATAAATGAAATTTGACAAATAGCTGGTACTCATTCTAAGACATAAACATATCCTAAATCAATCACACAACTATAAGAGTGGCCTTTTACATAAACTATGTTTTATGTAAAGGAAACAACATTTAGAAATCAGAATAACTGCATAAAGAATCTCATAAATCCTTCATGAAACCTTCACTAACATGCTCTACACAACATATAGATGATTTGTAGAAGACTGAATAGCAGATAATTAACTATTATATCCTCTAACAATGCTCTTACTCTTACTTGCTAGTTGATGCAACTCATAAACTAGATGAATGAAATAATAATAGAAGCACACCATGCATTAGATATTCCTTGAAACACAAATTCCTCCAGCATGAAGTACAAAATGATTTTGATTTATTATGAAATATTCTTCACGTCAACGAAAATCCAACCCTAAAATGGTATTTACAAACAATATTTATAGAGAGAGACACCAACTTCATCTCACCTAAAAATAAGTATACACTCTTTCTCTCAGTACATAGGAGTTATAGCATATTAAATACATATCTTATTGAAATATAACTAACAAGAAAAATGTATATAGGAAGAAAGAAGACAATTCGAATTGTGTTGTTGAGTGTGCTGGCAACCTGCCTACTTTTCTGTTGATTTGTCTCTCCATGATCTTGGTTCTTTAAAACCCATGTGTCTTCATTAAATGTGTCATTTAACAACCTCAAAACCACTTATCAACCATCACTTGACATCTGCATATCATTAGGAGTCCATATCATCCTTGGACTAGCTCGAAAATTCTACTAACAACTATCAAAACTCATTAAAAGCAGATGCTACCGAAACTTCAGGTAAAAACTTGTAATTGCACAAAAACTGTAATGCTACTAGAATTTCCGGTAACACTTTGTTTCCTTTTAAAAAATGCACAGCAGGATATTTGAAAAATTTTGTGCGGACTAAAATATTCTAAAAATTGAGTTGTTCCAAAATATAACTAATAGGAAAAATGAGACTTCATTGGGACATCCTTTTACCTCTCCTCCATATGAGCTGCAACTTCTTCAAGTTTGTCTAAATCTATTTTTTTGTCAACTACTAATTGTGACCTTGTAGTCATGGTGGTTGTCTCTTTTGTAATGGTCTTTTTCTCTTTTGAGTTCTTTTGGAGTTTTCTTCTCTTGGACGTTCATGTTTGCTGGCTCGAAGGAGCTTTACCCTTATATTTCTTCTTGAAACCACTATATTTTGCAATTGAAGGAGTTATAGTATGTAACCCTTCATATTGCCTCTCAACATCTATAAATTTTGTCATTAAGCTTGGGTTATGCAGGGCTTTAGATCTCAAACTAAATTTGTTGCTATCTCTTGTGTGTCTTTTCCTGTTGCTAACAACATGTCTTGCATCCTTTTGTCTTTTCCTGCTGCTAATATCATATCTTGCGTCCTTCAGGAGCTCCTCATATGATTTGGTGGGTTGATAATCCTTATTAACCTTATGTTGAATGTTTGCTACCGGAACTTCTAGCAACACCTGTTCTTTTGATTTTTCTACAACTACAGTCTTTCCTCTCCGTGCTCTGGCATAAAACTTGGGAAAAGGAGAAATAGGAGGGTCAATATTCATTGATTTGGGTTTGGTAATAGATGAACCTTCTCATTTTTCCAAATTCTCTTCAACTTTGGTTGGGGAAGACTATTCGTTTTGTCCTTAGCCTTCTTATAGATATTCACCTTGCTTACTTTTCTTTTATTCATTTTACCAACTAATGAAGTAGTTTTTTTCTAAATTTTTCCATTCTGCTTAGCAGGTTGAGAATGTTGTTATGAGGATGGAGGTTGTTGAGAAGGAATGTTTGGTGTAGGTGTAGTTTGGCCTGACCTATAAAATAAGAAATGCTCCCAAGACCGCTTTCTTCTTCTGAGTTATTCAACAATCAGCACCTTGATAAGACCTTGATGGTAGATGTTATAATCTGAAGCTATTACATAGGTTTTTATTCTTGCTGACATATTAGTCAAACTTTTTAGCAAGAAGAAAGGTAGGTTGAGAGTCTTCATACCTGCAATGTGAAACAAAAACCTCATGTGATACAGAAATAGAGTAGTATACCTCCTCTCACAAGTAAGGTAGATCTTAATGACCATGACAATTTCAGCCCATTCATCCTTGAGATAACTACTAGGAATCCCTTTAGACCATTTAGGGTCTTTGTATTCATACTTGATGAATTTTTTTAGGTCTCCTCTAGTAATAAATTGATTTTTGACCCATTTCTTCCCTTCTTGTGGGAGGTGGAAAGCTTCAGCAATGGATTCGGTTGATACCTACAGTTTGAGGCCATTAACATTTTCTTATTATCCATCGAATGAGAGGGAAAATTATTTTTCTACTCCTAGATGAGAGCTTCATAACCTTCAGCAAAATGGGTACCACCCAGCCTGTACAAAAAACCTCCTCACATTCGGTTTGGCATCTATTAAATCAGCCCCTTGAGGTTCAATACACTTAAGTTTTCCTCATTTTTTAGTCATCTAAGCAATAAAGAAGTTTGTCTACTAGATCAGAAAGGTTTCCATATTAGTGATACTTAATTTACAAGTTTTTCTGAATCCTCAATGCAAATTGTTTGAAAACTTAGTCTCCTCTTCAAGTTGCTCACTGGAATTGCTCATTCACCAACAGCCGAATTTGAAAATTAATGTCTTACCTTTTCTTTCGGTAAATTTAAGTGATATGTTGGTTCAATTTTCCATGCATAATATCTTTTCATAATGAAAAGTATCCAAAATCGTATACCACACCTCATGATATTCATGGTTAACTTTAGTCTCCTGCTTTGTTTCAGATTCTCTACAACAGGTGGCTGGAGCTGAACGGCGTTGGAGTTGGTAGTCACCTCCATTGCATTTTACGGCAGGCCTAAAATTCTGGCAATGCTTATGCATGATTAACCAAATGATCACCACATTAATTCATATATCCATGATTAATATTGACAATAAATACTTACCTTTTACATGTGGACAAAACGACTTAGGCTGACAAACAGGACAAATAATCATTGGTCTTTACAACTATGCATTGACACCTATCTCTTCAACGTATGACCACAGCTAACTCATCATCACTCAAACATATAACCTTTCCTATCATGTGACATGGCTCATGATTAAAAAGGTTTAAACCTTAGTAGACATCGGGAACACGTGGCTAACTCAAAAATGGGTGCGCTTTTTTAATTTTTTATTAAAAAAAGGGAGGTCACCAAAACTTCTGATACCATCAGATAAAGGAAAAACAAACATAAAATAGAGTTAAAATATACTATCTGAATGGGTCAAAATAAACGTTACCAGAACTTCCAGCAGCATTCTAAAAATTTTTGAAATTTACAATTTTTATCCTAAAATTAAAACGATTTAAAACACACTCATGAATAAGCATATAATTGTGCTAACAGCATGGATGTTCTTTCAAAATGCTAGGGTGACATGTATTTTGAGAGTGTCGAGGTGATGTTTCAAGGGAAGACATACTTTTAAAGCATCGGGTAAAAAAACTTTCCACTGCCAGAGATGGGAAAATTTCTTCCCTGGAGGAAAAATTTCTATGGTTGGCAGTTAATGGACATATAAGTGTTGCAATTAATGGGAAAATTCCCATCCCAAATTTCTTCTCCCCATCAATTTTAAATGTGGGCCTTGTGCGTTGGGGTGAAAAAAAACTAGGCTCTGAGCTTCCAGGGTCCAGGTCATAAAGAAAAGTCATATGGGAGTTTTTCCTTGGTGTTGGTGCTAAAAGGGATTTTCCATGGCACATAATTTTATAAATTTGAATACAAAGGTATTTGGAAAGGGCTTTCCCTTAGTATGTGGTTGGTCAAAAGCTTGACTCAAGTGGCTATTATATAGAGAGGCTTGGATCTGACGGTTTGGTTTTAAAATCCATAACACTCCTCCCACTTGTATATATATTAAATCATTCAGTTACGGTGGTTCTGGATAGAAATTGTGGTTTAACCCCATATTTGACCATGCAAATATATATAAGGGTAAGTTTGAACTTCGTGGATTTTGTAAAATTTGGCCCTATTTAATAAATATGTAAAGTCCCCTTGGCTTGCACCATCTCTTTAATAGGAAAAATTTTGATGGTTTTCAAGCTTTTGTGGTTATCAATTGAAAGAGAATGATTCGGATTATCAACAGTGTCATAAGAAAATTGTCGATGTTTCAAATCCAAACTAGGATCCATCTTCAGGACAGAATTATGAATTATATATAAGAAGGACCAAATGAGTAATAAATAGTGATAGAAAAATATAAAAATATAAAAAGAGCTGACCCAAAAAAAAAAAATTTAATTTTTGTCTTTTTTATTCATTAAAGAAGAAATAATGTAATAAATCTATAGTTAATTAAAGATTAAATTTATAAATATTTTAATATGTTGATTACTTAATCTTATTAATAATAAATTATTTAATATCAATAAATATTAATATTAAATTAATATTAATGTATAATTAATAGTTAATATGTTATACTTTTAGTTTTCTTTTAAAAAAAATTCTTATTGTGTTTTTTAATAATCATCCATTACTTGCTTTATTTTGAAAAATATTAAAAATTCTTATTTATTTTGAAAATAATTATTTATCCATTTTATTAATATATATTATCAATATTAATAATTTTAGTTACTATTTCATTATTAACTTTACATAATATTAACTTTAGGAATAAAATTATCAGGTGATACAGAGGAGGCCCTCCTAGAAGCAGGGTTATTGAAATCAAAATTGCAAGGTGATAGAACAAAGTCTCGTGGAATGATTTAGCAGTTGTCAAAGGTGAATTTCAGGCTAACTTGGGAATTTTTCATAAAATTTCATAGTTACCTTCAAGTAACTAAGGTCATTAATGATTTGATTACTCAGCTACTACCAGTATTGCTAGCTCAATTGTATAGTTGTAAAGTGAGTCACTCACCCCCTGAGTTGGCTCATATTCTAGAATTTTATTAGCAATTACAAGCACCCACTAGCTCTTCATCAACATTTTCTCCTCTGAGTTAAGAATTTCATTTTGGTTTGAAAAGTTGTAACAAATTTCTATTTTTATTAAGTTTGTTTATATTTTGTTGAGAGAATTTCAGAGATGAAAATACTCTCATATCTTGTTTTTAAAATACTTAAACAACCCTTGGCCCTAGTGAAAAGGGTTCTAAATTTTGCAAATAAAATGCTCAGTTACACTTTTTTTCTCTTCTCTTTTCCAATATAAGCAAAGAACCATTTTGTTTCTATGTTTCGATGAGATAAATTATATTTGGTACTATTATCGAACTATTTTTCTTAAATTTATGATTGGAATAATTTAAGTGTTGTTTATGTTTGTGATTGAATGATTTGATAATTCACTATTTTCTTGGTATTTCCTTCATTCATAAGAATAATGATTATACATTTATATGTGATCAATGTTGCAATTTTAATTCAATTAACTATTTAATTGAATTAATAATTATGTTTAAAGTTTTATATTAATCAACAAGATAACTTGTGATCTAAATTTCTAGTTGTTGAAGTTGTCTTAATTTTTCACATATACATTAGTGCTTGGGTTTTATTTGTTTCTGTGTGTGTCTGTGTGTGTGTCAAATACGATATAGTTTAAGTATCATTTAATTTATTGAAATCACTTAAAAAATTCCCTCTACCTTTCTTTTCCTATTTAGCTAACATATCATAAAGCCTGCAATCACTGGAGCGATCTTCATAAAGGTAACTAGTCCCAATTTAAAACCAGTCAGAACCACTAGCCCAAACGAAAATACTATAATTTGGGGCTTTGACTAGGTGGTTTCCCAAATTTTGATGAAGCAATTTTTTGCGATCAACATTTCTAGTGCTAGAAGGAGGGACATCTAACTATGAATGGTAAGAATATTACATTAGAATAACATCAATCATTCAAAGTGTTCATCTCCATACTTGATTTATCCCACAACTTCCAGATCCCTTTCAAGGTCCCCTCCTCCATGATCTAAAGTTCTTGAACTTTGATGTATGCAACCATATGGCATCATATCTCCAGTTCATATTTTTGAATGTATATATGCTACTGAGCCTTCATTTAATGCACCCCTACCTCAAGATCACATTGTATCACCTGAAATTCAAAGTATTATCATAATATTGAAGGGTTCTCAATATCATAACATCAACCTCAAGAATCTAAAGCTTCAGAAGGAAGTGTCACATCATAATTTAAGGTTTTTTTTTACCTTAACCATAACTCAAAGTAAAATGTTAGGCGTGAAACCCTTTTAGTTTACATTAGGAACACATCGTCGAAAGAAGATTGTGTCAAGTTCTGAATCAATAGCCAATGAAATTATTACTCCTATTTTGCATCCTCCTACACCTACTATCACCCCTTCAACTGCAAAATCATACAAAATTGTTTCTCCTTCATCTTCATCCACCTCTCTTTCTTCAACTCAACCTCTAATGTCTTTTATTTTTACAGTTACAGTAGGGCCCTCATCATCCACTACAACTACTTCTATTTCCATTGTAATTATTACAATCCCTATAATTACTGGAATGTCACAAATATCGTAGGAGACACTTGGAGCAGTGAACATTCTTGGCCAGAAAAATCCTTTCCCTATTTACATCATGAACAATGGCTTCCAAAATATAATCCTAATAATAATATACCTCCTAGCTAAGGTATCAATAATTTCATGCGAGCTATCAATCTAAACAATGTGCAAGAAGAATATGTAGTTTGTATACTTTTTCCTCATACTTTTGAAGGTCAACTTGCTTCCTGGTACTTCACTTTAATTGCTAATTCTATAACCAATTAGGACACTTTTGAGGACTTTTTTATAAAAGAATTGGCGATTATAAGTCACTAGCTACATTAATAATATAATTTTCCAATATAAATATGGTTCGTGATGAGAGAGACAAATCTTCCAATATAATATTTAATAATTTTTTGAATAAGATACCAGGTACTTCTAAGAGAAGTCAGGATGCTCAAGTCGAATGGTAACTTGAATCTTTGCATATTCCCATGGTTATGTTTTTCAACCGAGTAGCTAAAATTTCTCTCACTGGTAATATTAAGGAATAAATGGATGTTGAAAAACAAATGTTATCCCTAGTTGAGAATGATTTTTTCAAAGAGGAAAAAGCCTTTTCTCAACCGACTAAAAAAGTAATATATAAGGAATAAAACAAGAAAAAGAGAACTAAGGATGTGTTGGATATGGAATGGATCCACAATGTTATAAAAACTTATCAAACGTAATTGATTTAAAGCAGGTTGTAGAAGAATCATCTTCAAAAATACCATCCAAACCATTTAAAAGAGCTCAGTAAACCCCTCATTCTTAGTTATTGATGAAGAAGAATATAAAGAGGAAGAGCAAGAGAAAACTAAAGATGAGGAAGAAGAAGAAGAATTGATCGATGCCAATGGTACAAGGGACTTTTTTGGTCCACTATCAGATGAAGAGGAGGAGATTTTTGCTATGAAAACAAGAATAAAATTATCTACAACTACCACTCCTAGTAATAAGGGAACTTCCCAAAATACCTCTTCATATATTGTAAATAAAATTTATACTCCTACTCTATCCAGTCTCTTTCTCATGTAGATAAAATTCATACTCTAGATAAGTCTACTTATAAAACCTTTGTTATTTCTAATAATATAGAGAAAAATATTTTTGAGGACATGAATAAGACCAAGGCTAACATTTCATTATATGAATTTAGTAAGTTAAAACAACAACAAAAGCTTTTAATAAATGATTTAAATCCTACTCCTAAATCTCCCTTGGCTTCAACTAATTTTTTTATTTTTTAAGAGATAATTTTGTCTATAGTAACCTACTTTAATCCCAACAATCATTTCCCAAGATATTCAATAGTAGACATACCTTTAAATGCTAACTCCTCGACTATACTTTATGATGCCAGCTCTAATAATATCTCCTCCTAAGATTTTTTCTCCCAAGTCTCCTATATTACCTTCACACATAGAAGGAGACCAACAAAATATTCCTAAAAAAAAATATTAGTGCCAAGCATAATATATCAATCATATAGAATAAAGTAGACAATGAAAGATAAATAATGGGGAAAATATTAATTACTATTTTCTTTTAATAGGACCAGAGTACATCATTGAGTCCTTCAAGTTGTTGTCCATTATCTTCTCCCTAACCTATATGCTCATTGCACAAGTATTTTACGATCATAGCATTGACTGAATTTCTTCATAATTTCCTTTCTTCTCCCTATGGCTAGTGAAGAGCTCTGTTTATATAGATCTCGATCATGATTGGCCTTGATTGCGTTAGAAAATTTATGTTAGGTCCCTATATTACTAGTATAGTCCCTTATTGTTGTTAAGTGTAACCCCCTTATTGTTATTATTTTACCCCTGTAACCCCCATATTGTTATTATTGTGCCCTTAAATTATTATTGTTAGGTCGACTAGGGATTACATCAGGCCCCACTACGATTACATCATGGCCCCATGGACTCTTATATATAGAAAGGAGGTTTTGTAATTTGTATCATCCAAGAATTGCTCATTCATGTAATTAATTAGGAGGTTTCCCTTAAAGTGGCTTATTTCAAGGCGTTGATATCTCTTTTCTTCTATTTTTTGAGCTGGTTTCACAACATTTGGTATCAGAGCTTTGGGATTCTAGGGTTTCGCTGCTCCAAATAGGTCATCGTGGAATTTTCACTATAACTGTTTTTCTACGAAGGTTCAGAAGCTGAAATTTTTGAAGTGCGAAGCCAAAATCCTGAGGAACATCATCGCAAAATTTCAAAGCTTGGTTCACAATATTTTCGGAGATATGATCTGTGGAATTTAGGTCATTTTGCGGGCTCCTAAATTTAACCTAAACAGGTCATTGTGGAATTTTCACTATAAATTTTTTTCTATGAAGGTTCAGAAGCTGAAATATTTATAGTGTGAACCCGAAATCCTGAGGAACATCTTCCCAAAATTTCATGTCTTGGTTCGCAATATTTTTGGATATATGATCTGTGGAAGTTAGGGATTTTTCAGGCCTCTAAATTTCATCTCAAAGAGGTGATCTGGAAAATCTTCATAACTCTCTTCTGGGAGCACTCTGATTGGAATTTCATAGTGCGTATCAGAACCACACATAATTTATCCTTTCTATACCCCCCAAAGCCAAAGGAGCAATGAAGGACACATGGAAAGTCGTAAAGTTCACTTCCCATCGAATCCGGCCCATAATTAGGTCATTGTGATGATTGGACATAACTTTTGTCTTGGTCAAGAGTCCAAATCATGTCGGACCGGCTTGTGGCATTAGAAAGAAGCTTTGGAGGAATACTATAAGGCCGAATTTTAGATATTGAAGATCCGCAAGTATAGGAGGATCCGCAAGTATAGGGATAAGTCAATTTCAATATCAGTTTCGAAATACCCCCGTAATTCAACTTCAAGTATAGGGATAACACCACGTGGGTATTTCAAGGTAATGGGAAAGATAATAAGCTCTAATGTTATGACAAAGCTTCTAAATAAATAACAATGAGGTGTAATTGCACAATTATGCTCACTAGAAGTTCCAACATCAAAATCATCTATTTCTGCAGATCTCCAAAAAGTCTTGGACAATAATTCCAAGGTTTTTGAAACTCCCAAAGGACTCCCACCTATTTGTGATCATGATCATGCTATTCATTTGATTCCAGGAAGTGTTCCTCCAAACATCAGGTCTTATAGATATCCTTATGTCCAAAAGAGCGAAATTGAACGTATGATTGCAGAAATGTTAGAGGCGGGTATAATTCAACCTAGTCAAAGTTCTTTCTCTGCTCCTGTAGTATTGGCACACAAGAAGGATGGATCATGGCGAATGTGTCCGGATTATAGGGAGCTCAATAAGCTCACCATTAAAGACAAATTTCCCATTCCTGTGATTGATGAATTATTGGATGAATTACTTGGAGCAATTTATTTTACCAAGTTGGATCTTCGTTCAGGATATCATCAAATTAGAATGAAGACTGAAGATATTCCAAAAACAACATTTCGAACTCATGAGGGTCATTATGAATTTTTGGTCATGCCTTTTGGCCTTACCAATGCACCTTCTACATTTTCAAGGGTTGATGAATTCCATTTTCAAACCCTTCCTTAGAAAATTTGTGCTAGTATTTTTTGATGATATACTAATCTACAGCAGGTCTTGGAAGGATCATGTTGAACATGTTGACAGGGTGCTCAAACTATTGCAGGAGAAATAATTATATGAAAAAACATCCAAATGTTTATTTGGAGTACAAGAGGTGGAATATCTGGGTCATATTGTATCTCACGAGGGTGTTAAAGTAGACCCTAACAAAATTAAAGCCATTAAGGAATGGAAAGTCCCCACAACCATAAAGAAGTTACGAGGATTTCTCGGGTTAACATGGTATTATCGCAAGTTTGTTAAGAATTATGGGAGAATATCAACACCTCTAACAACATTATTGAAGAAAGATGCATTTTCATGGACTCCTGAAGCAACTAAGGCCTTTGAACATCTTAAAGAGGCAATGTGCCTAGCACCGGTCTTAGCTACGCCAGACTTCACAAAAAACCTTTATTGTGGAATGTGATGCCTCAGGAAATGGAATTGGTGCAGTTTTAATGCAGGAAGGAAGACCCATTGCTTTTGAAAGTCGTCCAATCAAAGGAAAGTATTTACAGAAACCTATTTAAGAGAAGGAAATGTTAGCAATACTACATGCACTAAAGAAATGGCGAACTTACCTAATGGGAAGACACTTCAAGGTAAAAACTGATCATGATAGTCTTAAACACTTTTTGGAACAAAGACTATCTTCAGAAGAGCAGCAAAAAAGGGTCACAAAGATGTTGGGTTATGACTTTGAAATAATCTACAAAAAAGGAAAGCTTAATGTTGTTGCAGATGCACTCTCAAGAAAGAATGAAGAGGTGGAAGCATTGCTTTGTGCCATTTCTATTATCCAACCAGATTGGACAACCGAAGCAAGAGATGAATGGAAGAAGGACAAAGATGTATGGACACTCATTCAAAAGTTGCAGCAAGATCCTAGTACATCTGATACATTTAGTTGGAAAATGATTCCTTATGGTACAAAGATCGGTTATATCTTTGTAAGAATTCCCAACTAAAACAAAAGATTCTTCTGGAATTGCACACTTCTCCTTTAGGAGGACACTCGGGATTTTTAAAAACTTACCACATGGTGAAGAAAGAATTTTTTTGGGATGGCCTTAAATCTGATATTCAAAAGTTTGTGACGGAATGTTTGGTTTGCCAGCAGAATAAAGTTAAGACAATTAAGACCCCGGGACTTCTACAACCTTTATCCATTCCAAGTCAACGTTGGGAGGAGATTTCAATGGATTTTATCACAGGTTTACCTAAGTCCGAAGGAAAGAGTGTCATCATGGTGGTAGTTGATAGACTTACCAAGTATGCACACTTTTGTGCATTCTCTCATCCATTTAAAGCAAGTACAGTTGCTACTACATTTATGGACAGAATTCAAAAGCTACATGGAAGCCCAAGGGTTATTGTGAGCGACAGAGATCCCATTTTTACTGGAAATTCTTGGACGGAGTTATTTTCTTGTTTGGGTACTCAATTAGCTCATAGCTCATCTTATCATCCTCAATCTGATGGTCAAACTGAGATAGTAAATAAATGTTTGGAAGGATATTTTCATTTTTTTGTACCTGATAAACAAACACAATGGGTCAAGTGGTTACCTCTCACTGAATGGTGGTATAACACTTCCTTCCATACTGCAGCAAAAATGACCCCATTTATGGCACTTTATGGATATCATCCACCATCCATCATATCATATTTAAGGGAAAATTCGAAGGTTCAAGCAGTGGAAGATCACATCGAGCATCAGCAAGAAGTTCTCCAACTCTTAAAGGATAACCTGAATTTGGCACAAAATCGAATGAAATAACAGGCAGATCAACATCGTAGCGAGAGAAGTTTTGATGTAGGAGATTGGGTATTTTTACGGCTACAACCATACAAACAAATGTCCCTCAAGCAAGCAAAGAAGGATAATAAATTATCGCCAAAGTACTACGGTCCTTACAAGGTGTTGCAAAAGATTGGTACTATGGCATACAAATTGGAGCTTCCTGCTTCTTCGCGAGTGCATCCAGTTTTCCATGTTTCATGCTTAAAGAAGGTTATCGGTGAAAATCTTCTTGTTCAAACAATATTGCCAGAACTTGATGAGGAAGGAAAAATCATATTGGAACCTGAAGCGGTCATGGAAACAAGAACTCGACAGCTACGGAATCGATCAATTTCAGAGTATCTCATCAAGTGGAAGAACCTACCCACTGAAGATTCTACATGGGAGGATGATAATTATATACAGAAGAACTCAGAGCTACTCAAGCATTGATGAAAACACTTTTTTGAAGGAGAGGGGCATGTCAGGTCCCTATATTACTAGTATAGTCCCTTATTGTTGTTAGTGTAACCCCCTTATTGTTATTATTGTACCCTTGTAACCCCCATTTTGTTATTATTGTGCCCTTAAATTATTATTGTTAGGTCGGCTAGGATTACATTGTGGCCCACTAGGATTACATTATGGCCCCATGGACTCCTATCTATAGAAAGGAGGTTTTGTAGTTTGTATCATCCAATAATTTTTCATTCATGTAATGTATTGGAGGTTGCCCCCTCGAAGTGTCTTATTTCAAAGGCATTGATATCTCTTTCCTTCTATTTTTGGAGCTCATTTAGACAATGGGGAAAATATTAATCACTATTTTCTTTTAATAGGACCAGAGTACATCGATGAGTCCTTCAAGTTGTTGTCCATGATCTTCTCCCTAACCTATATTCTCCTTGCACAAGTATTTTACAATCATAACAGTGACTGAATTTCTTCATAATTTCCTTTCTTCTCCCTATGGCTAGTGAAGAGTTCTGTTTATACATATCTCGGTCATGATTGGCCTTGATTGAATTAGAAACTTTCTTGACCGTATCAAGGTGATGGTTAGGATAGACCAAATTGATCATTATTTTAATCAACAATTCTTGTTTTAATCAAATTTGTCAAATTCGATTGAACCTAGGCTTATCCAGTTTAATTATCGCACTGCTTTGGAGCTCTAGTGCAGAGAGGGAATTTATGGGATTTTATTTCAATGTAAAACACTAGGATGGAGAATTTTTAAGCCATCTGGACTCGTCCCTACAACTGAGAAGGAGTGTTGAACCCTAAAAAAACTTAAATTTTGATTTTTCACCAGTCACAATTCGACCCTATAACTTGGCAAAAGATGTCTCTCTCTTATTGACACTAGTGGGTGGATTCTTGAGCTATTACATATGCCTCCTAATGTATGAGGCTAGAAGAGAAAATGATGGCTTAAATGCATTACAAAAGTAGAACAATGAGAGAGGTGGGAAGAGATTGTGAAAAAGAGACCTGTATAGACCCAAAGTGTATTCAAATACATAAAGAATTAAATCCCCAAGGTAGGCATACCCATACTCGGTTCTGAGAGAGTAGAGAAAATATTACCACACAACATATTTTTGATTGATATCATCAAGGACTAGTCATGATACAATGCATATCTCTGGAACAAAAACTATGAGTAAGGTTGGAAATTAATGTGAGTGCCCCCAATGATCTCCTTTAAAGTACATAAGATATTCTCCAATCACATCTTTTGGGAGGAAATTATCATGAGTGAAGTGGCCTCAATGCCCCAAGGTCTTCGACACACACCCTAAGGGTATGACTCGACTACATGTGAATGAATGAGCTAATGTTGAGCAGGAAAGGAGAATTTTTTATTACCAAGCATTAAGGTATCCCATTAACAGATGCGAGGGAGACCACCAATAATGAATTTTTTTTCCCAAGGTACCTAGCACATTCTACAGAGTGTAAATTAATGATTTTAGGTTGGCACTCTACCGAATCAGTTGAAATGGGCCAATGGGGGAACCAATGCAAACAGTAAGGAAACCTTCCATTGATGGTTGCAAGCTCCAAGGTACTACATTGTTTCTAGATCTACATCCTAGATAATGATCCATAAACTATCATGGATATTCCACTAGACAAATCGTCACAACAAATATGATAATATTATATTAAAAATTTGATATTCCACATTATTACAATTTTATTAAACTTTAAGATATTTATATTTAATTGCAATTAGTGCATACATGTGAATGGAAATAATGCAGAAAAATATAACATGAAAAAATAATCTCACACACACATACAACTCAAGATATTCTCTCTGGTATACCATTTCATGAGAAAACTTGGCTGGAAGGAGAGGTCGTTTCACTCTCTTTCTCTGTCTGGAAATATGGCTGCAGGTACAAATAAGTAATGTGTGTGGCTTGTGGGATACTACAATGCACAAATCCTCTCTATGTGCTCTAAATACTATCTCTCCTGGTTATATTTATTCATTTATGGAACAAAATGCTCTCAAAATAATGGAATGCCTCTTCCTCCTAGTGGCCTAGTTATAACACAGCTTGATAGCCTACTAGTGGTTAATTTTGACTACATTAAATATTTACTAGAGTTACAATATAGAATATTTTAGAGTCATTTACATCATAATCACATGACTAGCCCCTTTTCCATGAATAATGGGGGCTGACATGGCATCCTCCCAAACTATAGGTGTGAAAATAGGAAGGGCAACTTCTAAGTGGCATAAGTTTTGCATACGGACTCTAATTGACGCACTTTTTGCGTTGCTAGAATTAACTTTGTGTAAAATAGAATGAAATGTTTTGGCACTAAACCACCAATTTTTACCCCAAAAAAATTTCATTTGGTGCTTAAAAATTCTCCCGAAAGGTTTCAGACTTCATTTTGTCAAACTAGGTCCCACCTATAAAAACGGTCCTATGAGTTTTTTCCTCCATTTTTTCCACTCCAAATGCATCGATATGGATGAATAAAAAAATATTGATCCAATCCATATAAAATCTTGATCCAGGTGGATATCAGTGGCTGCCCACCTTTTCCATTTGGACCCGCAACATCAATTCTTTTAGTTTTTCAGCTTCAGCACAGTTTACTATTTTTAGCAGGTTTACAGGTCCTAAACTTTCGGAGCTGTTTTGAGGACCTAAACGACATCTTTTGGGAAAACGGGGAGCAACGTGGGATGTTTCTCACTCAAAAGTTTTATTCCTCTAATAGATCTTTCTGACAAGCTATTGATTGTGTCAAACGAAGATCGGATGCCAAAGTTACGTCCCCGGGAAATTGAAACACCAATTTACCCAAACGGGACCCACAGTTTTGGCGCTTCATCTCCTAGGGTTAGGGTTTTGGACATTTAATATTTTACTTTGTTTGTAAACAATAAATAGGCCTTCGAGCCTCATTGTAACACAGTTCAGGGTGTTGGTATCTGACACATCTCTTCTCAGGGATAAGCGCTACCAGTGCCCTAGCTCGCTTGTTCTGATCATGTATGTATTGTAACATAGTTCAGGGGCTAGTAGATGACACATCTCTTCTCAGAGATAAGTGTTGCTAGTACCCTATCTGTTCATTTCCATTATGTCTCATTGTAACATAGTTCAGAGGCCTATAGCCACCACATCTCTTCTCATGGATATGCCTACCAGTGCCATAGCTGTTCATTTCAGTCATTTGTTTTATTAACAAAATTAAGCATTATTTCCGCTGCATCTTTGTATCTATGGCGATATGTGTATTATGTTTCGTTCCTGCATAAAATCCGGATCAGTGGTATCAGAGTGGTCTGCTCTTTCTCTATTTTTCTTTTCATGTCCCCAATGCGGCCAGGGTATAAGGATTTCAACCTCGTAACCCCAATGACCCCCCATGGTGGAAAGAAAGAAAGACGAGGGAGCAGTAGATCCTATCAAAATCTTGATTGAGGATGCCCTCGAGAAACAAAGGAACGTGATGACGGATAATTTTTCCCAGATCCTTCAATGGCTACCCACTAGTGGCACATCTACATCTAGCATATCTGCCAACAATTCCACAACATCCTAGACAAACCCAATACTAAGTTCAGCAAAATCCCCCCCCCCCCCAATGGAGGAACTTAACGTAATGGAGACCATTTCTTCCTAAGGAGGGCAGTGGTAGGCATATATATGATAAGAGATGTGGCGGCTATAGGCCTCTGAACTATGTTACAATGAGAAAAAATGGAAATGAACAGCTAGGGTACTAGCAACGCTTATCTCTAAGAAGAGATGTGTCGGCTACCAACCCCTGAACTGTGTTACAATACATACATGATCAGAACAAGTGAGCTATGCACTGCTAGTGCTTATCCTTGAGAAGAGATGTGTCAGCTACCAACCCCCTGAACTGTGTTACAATGAGGCTCGAAGGCCTATTTATTGTTGAAAAAAAATGTAAAATCTGAAACGTCCAAAACCCTAACCCTGGGAGATGAAGTGCCAAAACTGTGGGTCCCGTTTGGGTAAATTGGTGTTTCAACTTCTCGGGGACGTAACTTTGGCATCCAATCTCCATTTGATGCACTCAATAGCTCTTTAGAAAGATCTATCCAAGGACTATAGCTTTTGAGTGAGAAACATGGTCTATAACCCATAATGCTCCCCGTTTTCCCAAAATACATCATTTAGGGCCTCAAAACGGCTCCAGAAGTTTAGGACCTGAAAACCTGCTAAAAATATTAAGCTCTGTTGAAGCTGAAAAACTAAAATAATTGATGTTGTGGGTCCAAATGGAATATTTGGGAGGCCACTGATATCCACCTGGATCATTCCTCCCTCCTTAGGAAGCAATGGTCTCCATTGTGTTAAGTTCCTCCATGGGGGGGAGGGGGAATTCTACTGAACTTGGTATTGGATTTTTCCAGGATGTCACGGACCTATTGGCGGATGTGATGGATGTATATGTGTCGTTGATGGGCAGCCGTTGAATAATTATCCATCATTGCGTTCCATTGTTTCTCGAGGGCATCCCCGAGCAAGATTTTGATAGGATCTCCTGCTCCCTCATTTTTCTTTCTTTCCACCATGGGGGGTCATCAGGGTTGCGAGGTTGAACTCCTTATACCCTGGCCGTGTTGGGGACATGAAAAGAAAAATGGAAAAAGATCAGACTTCTATGATACCACTGATCTGGATTTTATGTAGGAACGTAACAGAATACACATATAGCCATAGATACAAAGATGCAGTGGAAATAATGCTTCATTTTATTAATAAAACAAATGATTGAAATGAACAGCTAGGGAGCTGGTAGGCGTATCTCTGATAAGAGATGTGGCGGCTATAGGCCTCTAAACTGTGTTACAATGAGACATAATGGAAATGAACAACTAGGGTACTGGCAATGCTTATCTGTGAGAAGAGATGTGTCGGCTACCAGCCCCTGAACTGTGTTACAATACATACATGATCAGAACAAGTGAGCTAGGGCACTCATAGCGCTTATCCCTGAGAAGAGATGTGTCGGCTACCAAACCCCTGAACTGTGTTACAATGAGGCTTGAAGGCCTATTTATTGTTGATAAACAATGTAAAATATGAAACGTCTAAAACCCTAACCCTAGGAGATGAAGCGCCAAAAATGTGGGTCTCGTTTGGGAAAATTGGTGTTTCAACTTCTCGGGGATGTAACTTTGGCATCCAATCTCTGTTTGACGGACTCAATAGCTTGTTAGAAATATCTATCCGAGGACTACAACTTTTGAGGGAGCAACATTAGTCTCGACTAATGTTGCTCCCTGTTTTCCCAAAATACGTCGTTTAGGGCCTCAAAATGGCTCTGGAAGTTTAGGACATGAAAACCTGCTAAAAATAGTAAGCTATGTAGAAGCTGAAAAACTGAAAGAATTGATGTTGTGGGTCCAAATTTAATAGGTGGGAGGCCACCGATATCCACCTGGATCAAATCTCCCCATTTTGGGAGGATTTTGGTCCCGAAAATATTCTACTGAATGAGGCGAGGAAAGTTTACCTCCACCTTATCTCTAGTGTACCATTTAGCTTTTCCTGGAATTTTTCCGTTCGAACCAATCTGCCAAAGGTCATGTTACCCCTGTATTGTAGTTCTAGACCTCTTCTGCAAAACTATTTCTTCTGTCAAATCTGCCTGAGCATCTCGTTCCAAATCCTCCATAGAAGGTAGTACTTGTTCCTCTTCCTTATCTAGCATGGAAGGTTCATACAGTTTCAAATTATCTACATTCACAACTGAGTAAATGCACATATATGGTGGTAAAATAAGTCAATATTAATTATAACCCAATTTTTCTAGTATCTCAAAGGGACCATACCTGAGAGCCTTGATTTTATTACCAATCCCCTGCAGTCTCTCCTTGCTCAACTATAACCATACTTTGTTATGTTTTGATCATGCCTGGCCTTATAATTCTCTTGTGACTTCTGAAGATGGATCTTCCTGATATTCTCTATAAAAAAAATTAGCCCTCAAAGCATATCTTGTAAGATATTCCCTCACTCCTTGATTCCCATATTCATTGTCCAATGGTGAAGGTAGAAAATATCCAAAACAAGATTCAAATGGGGAATTTCTTGTAGAAGTGTGGACTAATCTGTTGTAATAATGTTGTATATATACCATATTTTCATCCTTGGTCTTCAGATGCTTCAGTTTGTATCCCCTTAGAATCTACACCAAATTCTTGTTGACTACTTCTATCGTGGATGGAGTGTTGTAGATCTCTTCAACTTCATTTCTATCTTCTCCCACAATGTAGTCCGGAATGCACTGAGAAGTCTTTTATCCCTGTCTAAAATTATGCTCCTTTGTATCCCAAAGTTCTCCCAGACCTATCTAAAGAACAAGTGTGTTGCTTCTTTCCCACTGATGATCTCTTTACATGGATTCAGAACACACATCTTGTTGAACATGTCGACTACCATGAATAGGTATTCATGTCCCTTCCTAGTTTTCGATAAACCTCCCACAAAGTCCATGGAAATTATTTCCCAATGATGATTATTTGTAGGTAAGGCATTATATAGACCATGTTTCATGTTGTTAGGCTTGCTGGTACAACAAAGCATGCATCCTCTTATTAACGTAGCTTCCTTCTCTTGTATTTTGGTCCAATACACATACCTCTACTAGTTATCCATGGTCTTACCTACACCAAAGTGCCCTGCAACCTTTGAGGTGTGAGCCTCTCTAATTAGCTACAATTGCTCACCTTTAGGAACACACATCTTATCGAACCTATAGAGTAACCCATCCTAGAGATGGTAGTCAATGGTGTTGTTGCCTTCTTGCACATGACTCTGACTCTATAAATGTTGATACACCCCATTCAATTCCCCATCCTTTGAATATGCTTCTTTGTATGCATCATGAGTGAATGGCTTCATGTGCATAAGAATCCCCAAAGTTGTAATATTTGATGTGGGTGGCCTTCAAAGCATGTTTTCCAACTTATTTTTTCTTCCCTTCTTATACTTTATCACCAAATGAAACTATTGTAAAAAACTCGTCCACTTGTAATGTCTAGCCTATTGTAGATTACCCTAGGCCTACAAGTACAGTAACGACTGGTTATTTGTGTATATTAATGTATCCTTTCCCATCAGATATATCTTCCACTACTTCATACCTTTCACCATGGCATAGAGATCCTTGTCATAGGTAGTGTAATTAATAACTTTCCCTTGAAAAACTTCGAAATGGTAACATACAGGCCTTCCTCCCCGCAACAACACACCTTCCATATCATACCCACTCACATATGTCTCCACCTCGAAAGGTCGTTGTAAGTTTGGTAATTTCGGAAATGGTGCTTGAATAATATTCTTATTTAACTCCTCAAAGGCCCTGTATTGACCTTTTCCCCACTGGAAACTCTTTCCACTTGCTATTATGGCATGGATCGGTGCTACTGCCACTAAAAATGAGGCTATGAATTTCCTCGAGTGATGTGCTACCCCAATGAAACTCTTGACCTCATAAACATTATTAGGAATTGACCGTTTCATGATCACCTCCATCTTGGAAGGATCTATCTTCATCTCTCCTCCACTTACCACATAGCCCTTATACACCAAATATTATTTTTCAGACTCTCCCTTTTTGAGATTTGCTAACAGTTGGTGCTTCTTCAATGTTTCGAGCACCTGCAACAAATGTAACATATGCTCCTCCCAAGTAGAACTATATACCAGAATATCATCCAAATAGAAAATAACAATGAATATATAAAAGGGCACAGTACATTCATTAATCTCATAATTGTAGTTGGTACATTACATAGGCCAATTGGCATGACTAACCACTCATATAAACCTTTCCTAGTTTTGAAGGCGGTCTTCCACGTATCTTCTTATTTGACTCGAACTTGGTGATATCCAGACTTCAAGTCTAGCTTAGTGAAGTATTTTTCTTGCTATAAATAATCCAACAAATCCTCTATCCTAGGAAAGGGGAATTTATTCTTTAGTGTGTTTTTTTTCAATGCCCTATAATCTATATGCAACCATCTCCTCCCACATTTACCCAGGCTAACCGGCCCATCAGGGTAAACATGTGACTAATATTTACTATGGTATGATTTAACTCCCCAAGTACAGTTAAGAAAATGGAACCGACATGACAAGGTCAATATGACCTTCCACACAAGCTATATAACCTTCGGGAGCCAACCAACCCTTCGAGGTGACTAACCCTAGAGCCAACGTACATTTTAATGACCTGGACCCTCAGTCACTTGCATGACAACACATGCATGTGACTGATGCCTTTCAGTCGCTCCCAAAGAAAGGCATGTGAGTGACTGTGGACTTTTTCAGAAAGTTATGAGCCATCAACCTCACATTATGAGCCACAAATTTAGGGATAGGTCTTAGGCCACTGCCTATAACCTCATTAAACTACCATAAATGATAAATAACACTAAAACAAGGTTACCAATGCGAACATTTGATCAACGACTTGACCGGACACCTACAATCCATGACAGGAATTTTGTCAAATATATCATAAATATGTAATCTACATGTCATAACAACAAATATGAGCATATGGGTCTCATACTTATCTAAGATTCATAAACAAACATTGATTCCTTATAACAATAGTTGCAATATCATCTAGTAGGTCATATACTCATTTTTCTTTCATTTTCTAATCAAAACATGATGAGAGTTGTACATCAAGTTTGTCATAAAACATTCTTATAACCAATAGAAATAACAAGGATATAGCATCCATAAAATTACATAATAACAAGTACATATACCCATCAGCTTCAAGAGGGAAAAATCTCTTATTGACATATGAAAAATGCAACCAAGTCTGGGACTTCCACGTACCACCCAACCAAAGATTGGGCTGAACCAAATATTTATTTCATCCGATCACCCCCATGGCATATTCCAAGGATGAATGTGGGATCTCATGAAATACATAAAACAAAAAAAAACCAAGGCTTCTAGAGGGCAAACCAACTCAACCATCAACTAGTGCTTCCAGCTCATGGTCATACATCCCTAACCATCACCATATTGGTATCTACCTAAGTTTTCCAAGGCTCCAGAGTGTTTGTTCTAATCAGTGCTTCCAGGACTAATAACTCAACCCACAGTTATTGTCGGGCTTCCAAGACTAGTAACTCAACCCACCAAGGGATTCCAAAGAATTTTTCCAACGAAGGATTCTAGGACTAGTCACTCAACCCAAGTTTTTAGGGGCTTCCAGAGCATTTTTCAAACCAAGGCTTTCAGGAGCTAGTAACTCAACCTAGACAAAGGAACATGAGCACCAATCAGAGAACAAATGGGAAAAGCTACAACACCAAGGAAATCTAGGAAATGGAAACGTTAGGAAAAACCACTTTCAATCTATACCAACCTCCATGCCAATGACATATCATAACCAAGAAACCACATGCAGGTGCCATGCATGCCAAAACTAGCAATGAAATCATACATGCAACTCGGTACGTACAAGAAAAACTAGTTGTAATTGTTAATCATGATGTCCTCTTGCCCTTTCCTGCTTTTCCTTTTCCATATTTATCCAAATCCCAAGTATCCCACACTCCTCCAGGATTTCTCCAAGAAACTCTAAGTGTCCAAGAGTATAAGAGAGAGAGAGATTAGAATGACAACTCCAAAAATGAACTGACAAAAGCCATGAACTGATCCTCATAATCCTTTTTATTAATGATGCCTTTATTTTCTTCAATTTTCCATTATTTTCCTTCATTTTCCTCCTCACATGCAACCTATGACCATTCATCTTCATTTTCTCCTCTTTTAATTATTTTCATAAATAAATTCCAATAAATGTCTCATTCCTTTCCAAAGCCTTTCCCAATTTCCATAGCCATTAATTAATCACAAGTGATCCCCATCACTATGTTTTTGCCCAAGATTCAACTTAAAATACGTGTCCCATGACCTTGGTTATTATTTTTCCTTTATTAACTTTATTACATGTATTTTTGACCAGGGTTGTTACAGAACCCTCCCACTTGGGGTTACACCATCCTGGGTGCTCAATGACACCTAAAACCTTTAAAATTGTTGAAAGAAAAACATACTACCCATGGAGCTTTATAACTTAGCTCATTGCAATATTTATAATGATCATCCTACTGAGAAGAAATCCAAAATAATAAATATAACAACATGACACCCATACCTCTTATTGGAGATTTATAACACAACTTATGGCTGTATTTACATCCATATACATATATACACATGTACCAAAACATATGCCAAAACATTAACTTAACCAGCAAATAAAGAAGGATACATAGCCCACATTTGATCATTCATATCCCATGTAGATTCATCGAGCCCAAAGTGCTTCCATTACACTTTAACATGTTCTATTGCTCTGTTCTTGAGCATGAGCATATTTCTCTGCAAAATACATTAAGGTTCCTACTGGAATCTCTATCTGGTTCCACCTTTAATACGGACCATTCAATCACATGATCATCATACTTAACATACTTCTTAATAAATGAAACATGGAAAACATCATGTACTTTCACTTTCGGAGGCAATGAAAGTCGATAGGATACTGATCCAATCCTTTCAAGAATCCTGAACGGTCCAAAATACCTAGGTTCTAGTTTGGCACATGATCCAATCCTCAAGGAGCTCTTATTGGGATTGATGCACAATTACACTTGTTCCCCAACCTAAAACTCCTTAAACAATTTGTTCTAATTTGAATAATAATAAAAATTCCATCCTGTGCTACCTTCATATTCTTCTTCATTGCATTCATTTCATGTTCCATCTCTACCAACATGTTCGGTCCTATCAACACCATGTTAACGGGATCACTCCAACTAATGGGAGTATTAAAACTCAACCCATAGAGTGCCTCAAACAGACTCATCCTCGGAAACTCTTGGTACCCATTGTTGTAATCAAACTCAACCAGAGGTAGATACTCTTCCCACTTTCAATTTTGATGCATCACATACATCCTCAACATGTCCTCTAAAATATTGTTGACCCTCTTTGTTTGTCCATCTGTCTGTAGATGCTAAGTTGTATTGAAGGCCCACTATAACATCCCTAGTAAAAAAATCATGTAAAAATATATAAGACCATGGTCAATTGGACATGTATTCCAAGTTGAATGTTGGGAAAAACATCCTAACAGGAGTTCAATATTCTCTCTCTCTCTCTCTCTCTCTCTCTCTCTCTCTCTCTCATACTCTTGGATACTTAGAGTTTTCTTGGAGCACTCATGGAGAGTGTGGATACTTGGTGATTTGGAGAAAGAAAGAAAAATAAGAGAAGGAAAGCGCAAGCAGACATCGGGATCAGCAGCTACAGTGGTATTTTATTGCATGTATGAATTTTCATGTATGTTTTCCTCACTAGTTTTGGCATTCATGGTGTATGCATGTGGATTTTCCTAGCCTTTCCATTTCCTCAATAGCATGGTGTTGTGGGTTTATTTCCATTGATTTTTTTTTGGTTGGTTATCATGGTTCCTTTGGCTATTGGGTTGAGTTATTAGTTCCTGGACCCTTGGTTGGACAAACACTCTGGAGCCCAATGGACAACTATGGGTTAAGATACTAGTCCCAGAAGGCTTGGTTTGACAAATGCTCTGGAGCCTGGAGGATAGTTGTTGGGTTGAGTTACTAGTACTCAAGCCTTGGTTGGACAAAATCTCTAGAGCCCTAGGTGGGTTGAGTTACTAGTCTTGGAGCCTAGAAATAGCTGGAGTTGAGTTACTAGTCTTGGAAGTCATGGATAGACAAACGCTATGGAAGCCCTCTAACAGTTGAGGTTGAGTTACTAGTCCTGGAATCCGTGGTTGGAAAAAACACTCTAGAGTCATAGAGAAGCTTGGATAGAGACCAATTTGTGATGGTTGTCATGTATGACTATGATTTGGAATCATTGATTGATGGTTGATGTGGTTTTGCCTCTAGAAGCCATGAATTGATTGTGATTGGTGTGTCTGATGATATCTCACATTCATGCTTGGAATATGGCATGGGTGTGATTGGTTGAAGAGAGACTTGGCTCGGCCAATCTATGGTCAGGTGGAACATGGAAGTCCCATCTCCAGTTGGTTTTTACATTTAGTAATGAAAATATCAATCCTTTGGTATTTGGTATGAAAATGTATTGGTTTCTATGTGGGTTATATTGATGTTTTATCCATGGTATTTCCATTGTTATTGTGTTGGTTATAAGCATATGTTAGATCAGTGATGATGTATGGATCTATCTATGTTTTTACTTGTAAATAAATGCACAATATATCTATGGTCAAATAGATTGTATTGCAGCTAATGATATAAGGGAACAATGCTTGTTAGCAATTCCCAGATAAGTATGATACCCCTATGGTTAAATTTATTGTTTACACTTGTAGATTCAATGTTTGTGACATGTTTGAAAAAATACATGTTATGGCTAGGAGGGGTCCAAATGAGTTCTTGTTGATGGGATTACTTCTGTATCGTTTTCCTATTTTTATTTAACATCCCTTAATTTTTTTATGAAGTTCTGGGCAATGACATGGGATTTGGGCCTAAAAAGGTCGCTCAAATCCCATAGATGCAAACACAGAACTGAGTTTTTGGGGCCCTAGTCGCAAGCATGTAGTGTTGTTCTTGCATCTATAGCCTCCCAACCCTTGAAATGCAGTTTTTTGCCTATGGATATGGCCCAAAAGGGTTCAAAATGTCAGTGTGACATAGGGGTAAGAAGCCTAAATGGTTGGGTTACCTCCTGGGGGTGTTGTGGTTGTTGTACAAGATTTTTAGGTTGTGTTTTCCATTGGTTCCACTTCCTTAAGGTCACCTAGGAGGTTAAATCTCATTAAAGTAGCCTCTCATCACATTTTTGCCCTGGTTTGTCAGTTACTTGAGTAGATGTGGGAAGAGGGTGTTACAAAGTTGTATCAGATAATGGTTCAACCCTTGGACTAGAGGGGAAGTGTGTTGATCATGCATTTAAGTTGGTTTCATATGTGTTTAGTATGATTTTAGACTATATGTGCTTGTTGCATCCATGTTTTGTTGGCCATGGTGGCATTAGTGTCACCATGGGAGTGTTTATGTTGTTGTTGTCAACAAGTTGTCATGAGTGTATGACTTGTTATGTGTTTCTCATGCTTGTGTATTATTCGTGCACACTTTCTTACATATTGTTACATATTTTACTTGCATTGCTTGATTATGGTAGGGTTAAATATTGGTCATTCTTCAGTGTTATCCATGTATGCTTGCTTGTTTGATGTCATATGTTTAACATGCTTTGATCGTTCATGATTGGTTACAAATGTCAAGTGGGTGCAAGTGGTCAAGTTTGCATTGGTTTGAGTGAGGTTTTTGTGCATAAGGTCATTGTATGTAATTAGGTCATCGTTATGATATTGGTATGTTATGATGTTAATGTGTTTGCTAAGATAGAGCATGAGATGCACACCATCAAGGTGAAGTTGTGGCATTGGGCCTCGAGGCAAGAGTATATCGTCATACAAGTTTGCATGCTTGGTGTGCAAGTATGTGATTCATGGTTTTTGTAAGCATTAGGGTTACTTATATGTTTGTCATTCTATTTTTATTATGGTTACATGTATGATAAATGTTTTTTTATTAGTGTAGTCATATGTATTATGGTTATGTATAGGCCTCTCATTATATTGATGTTATGATAGGTTTTATTTGACTAGTGTGATCATATGTACATGCATTGGTTAGTCAGGCATGTTATTAACTTGATGATTATTTTATATGTTGTTGATGAGAATGTTATATGTTGACTTTTTTTTGTGATATGTTAGTTAAGTTGATGATTAGGGTTACATAATTAATATATTGTTGATTGTATCATGCTAAATTGGATTGGCCTAGGCAGATGGTTAGGGTTATGACACTCAGGTATGAGTCGACTTATTTGTGACATTGTGTTGTATTAATCTAGACTAAATGTGCCTATGTGATTGTTATGCATGAATGAAAATTTTTTATGATTTTGTGATGTTAACATGTTAGTTAGTTATTGTTATGAATTTCATGATCTTTTTTTTTTTGAGTTGATGTCTTGTGAAGTCATATTGAGCTAATCTAGATTCATTTTGCAAACAAGATAGCCTCCTCTAAGATACATTAAGGTATCAATTTTCTTATTTTGTGTACTTGATGCTTGATTGTTTGATTATGTCGTCTATCTAGTGTTGATTGTTTGGTGTCCATTACGTCATCTAGTTGATTTATCTAACATGGTACGTTTATAATTTGTTTGAATGTTTGACTAATCGCATGATATGATTATGTGTTTATAATACAAAATGAAGAAATGATCTTGTTTTAAGATGGTTGTACTAATGCATATGCATTGGGACAGATGATGTGTATTTGAGTATAAGTAGGTGATAGTTGTAGTATTATGATTTTGACTATTATTTGATTATGGCATGGTTGTTAGTCTTGGTAAAAGTTGATTTCAAATTGATAGACATGTTGTCTTGACCGTTGGAACATATGGATGATATGTGTGTTCAGTTATAGTTCAACGTGATTAGCACGACAAGGTAAGATAATTGGTATATTGTTATATTTAGTTATGCACTGACAATTATGTGTTTATGGTAGTATGATGCAAGGATTGCACGGAAAATATATTTCCATGAAGCCTTGAAAGAAGGCTATGGTTGAGATTTCCTTTGGAAGCACTGGGAACCATGGGGATTGAGACATGGTGTATTTTTCTAGTCTTGTGCTTTTGGTCACTTGTGGTTTGTTGCGCTTGATTTGTGGTCTTAATTGCGTCTAGTGCATGTCCATGCCACTTTGTTTGCAATGTTGTATTTTTTTCTTCTTGATTGTTTCTTGTTCTTGCCTTTTGTTTGAGAGTCTTGGGAATTGGTTGGGAAAGAGGAAATTTAATGGAGGTGGGGGAGAGATTTGTGGTACCCAACAGGTAATTTAAGAACCGGAATAGTACAGGTAAGAATAGGACAGCGAAAGGTAAGAATAGGACAATCAGTTGGACCGCTTCAGTCCATTTTGGTAAATGGACAGTGGCAGTACAGACATGAGAAATGTAGAAATTATACAACCATATGTATATCAATGGATTCAATCCGATCAAGAAATGTACTAAAGCTAGATATTAAATCCTTCTACAAATAAATTGCGGAAATAAACATGACCGCCAATCACAACAAGTAAAGAAAGAATCAAAGCAAACCACAACAGAGATCATTTCCAGAGGAAATGTTGCTGCTCAAAACCCCACTATATTTTATTGTATATTCACCATGGAATCATGAAACAATTACAATGCACTCTTCTCACAACTGTGTCACACTGACCTGGACAAAATTGATGAACACTAAGACAATTCTCAGTCTCTAATCAGCCTGCCTTGCTTTCCCAATTCATGTGGAATTAAATCCCTATTATTTAGGAAATTTAGCCTTCCAAAACAGCGCAAGGATCATGGGCAATAAAATGGATTTCTGGTTGCATTCGGGAAACCGACTAATCACATAACTGATAGTTAACATCCCTTTAACCTTTGCGTCAAGTAGGTCTCCACTGGAATTGACATGCATACAGCTATTAATATTAAATCATCAGTTGCATGGAATATCACTGATTGTGAATTAATTCACTTGATCTCTCACTAGTGCAACAAACAGCTGCAACTAGTTAAATTGATTTTAACTCACCTAACTGAGTTAACTGATTACTCATGCATTAAACTAATGCACCAATTGCAATTTGAACTCCACAACTCATAGAATCACTCAGCATGCCTCACCAACCACCCTCAACTCAAAATACATGAGCTAACTAAGTTTATCACACTCAATTAAATATTACAATTGATTATGAGATAAGATTACATTTTATTAATGTCCAATTTAATTAAGGGAAAATTAAATTAGACACTACACCAAGTTAATTAATTAAATTGGCCTTGACACTAATGTATCACTAGGACCTATGGTCCCACACTAGTGTGCGTGCTGCAATTTCTTGTTGGAATTTCAACACTCCCTCTCAACAAGAAAGCGATTATCTGCAACCCCGATCCTGCCTCTATGGTATTCAAATTTTCTCCTAGTGATCACCTTAGTCGGAATATCTGCATCCTGATCTTTTGTGGAAATGTATATAAGTAACATAATGTGCCTCTAAACACAATCTTTGAGATGGTGGTATCTGATGTCTATGTGCTTGGACCTATCATGGAATATCGGATTAACAGAGAGTTTAATGAGATCAAAAATGTCTAGAGATTCTCTCTGTCTATGCAGTGAAGTAGGTGCTCCTACATGCTCTGTCGCATCAAGTCTCAATCTATCAGCTTCCGTGGTACGCCTTCTACCATTTATGGTGGATGGCTCTGCATGAGTGTTTTCTTCCACTCCATGATCCTCCTCATGTGGCTGCTCCACATCTTGAGGTTAATTCTTAGGAGCCAAGAGTTCCTCATCTGCATGCAAATCTAGCTCTCTCTCAAGGGACAATCGCATGGATTTCTCCTCATCAAATTTGATATCCCGTCTCACATCAGTCATCCTATTTTTTGGCAAATACACCCGATATTTGTGGGGAGTATCAGTGTACCATTAAAATATGCCAATCTCAATTTTTGGTTGAAGATTCTTCATGGCATCTTTGGTCACATGCACATAAACGGATGAGCCAAAAAATTTTAAATATCAAACATCAAGTTTCTTACTAGAAAATCCTCCACTAGTGTACTCATGCCAAGTATCCGATGAGGAATACAGTTTTGCACAAATATCGTTGTGTTGCATGACTCGGCCCACAAATGCAACGGTAGGCCCTGGTTCTACAACATCGCTTGTGTTTCACCCACAATTGTTCTATTCTTTCTTTCTGCTACCCCATTCTGTTGTCGGTTATGAGGCGCAATCAACTCTCTCTCAATTCCTTCTTTTCTACAAAAGTTATTGAATTCATTGGAGATGTACTCACCACCATTTCTGTTCCTAAGAGCCTTCACATACTTCCCTATGTATTTCTCCACCAGTGCTTTGAACTCAAGAAATTTTGAGAACTTCTTATCTTTCTTCTGCATGAAGTAGATCCACCACTTTCTAGAAAAATCATCAACAAAGATCACTTAGTACTTATGCTTTTTTGTTGAAGCAGTAGAGAATGGTCCACACACATCTGAGTTAATTCTCTCAAGGATTTCTGAACCTCAGTTCTCCTTCTCGTGAAAAGTGGCCTTTGCATACTTACCCATATTAAATCCCTTGCATGTGTCTAACTGTGCAAGAGTACCCTTGGGAAGACCCATATAAATATGTTGCATGACCTTCAAGGCTCTATGGTGTAGATGGTCCAATCTCTTGTGCCATAACTCACCCTCATCCCAGCTCACCACTTTGTCTGCCTTACCCATCAATGTTGCATAGCCATCTACATCAATTTTATATATATTATTCACACGAATCCCAATATTCTTGGCTTGTCCTATTGCTTTGTGTTGAAGGAAGGATTTTCCTTCACTGAAAACAACATCATAGCCTCTATCCTCCAACATTGCGACTGAAACTAAATTTTTCTTCAAGCCTGGTACATGCATTACATATTTTAATAATAAGGGTTTACCAGAATGTCTCTGGAAGGTAAATTTACCAATCCTGATAACACTGTACCGCCCGTCATCACCCATTTCAATATGCATCTGGAGGTCCTTCTCCTCCAAGCTACTGAAAATTTCTCCTCCCGTCATGTGAAAGGATGCACCACTATCCAAGTACCACACCAATCCCATTTCGCTTGAAACCATGCATGCACTCAGTGAGAAGTCAAGATAAAATTGCGAGTCCAAAGCCTCACCAGCTACAGATCTTGAAGCCTTCTTGTTCTTCTTCTTTTGTGGACAATTAGTGGCATAATGCCCATGCTCGTGACAGTGAAAACACTTCACACTGGACATGTCGTGCTTCTTGCCATATTTTCCGGACTCTGATTTGGAATGGAATTTCTATCCTTTCGCCTTATTCGCTTTGGTAGCCAAAGAAAAATTTTCTTCATCATTTCTCTCAGATGAAGATCCATCCCTGGTATTCTGCCTGAATTCTTCTTGCACCAAATCTGACCAAAGTCATTCCCAATCTAGCAGCTTCTCCCTCCCATTGACGGAGTCCTAATAACTATGCCAATTCTTGGGAAGTCCTAGAAGATCTAGGCTCACCAAGTCATCATCTGCGACAATAATTCTAACGCTCCCAAGCTCATCCTGACATTGGACAAAATTTGTTAAATATTTTGAAATGGTGTTGCCTTTCTTCATATTGATTTTCCTGAGCTTTTCCTTCAGTGCCAATTTTATATGATCATTGTTGCTCTAAAACAGATATGTCAAAGATTTCCACATTGCATATGGTGTCACTTTTCCATGGATAATTGAAACAATGTGGTCTCATACTCCCTCCAGTATGTTCCTCCTCACCTTTGCAACCTTATTTTTACAAGCATCAAGATTTGCAGCATCTACTACAGCGAGTTTGGGAACTTCATTATCAATGAATTATTTCAACCCATTGTCCTCTGGTACTTCCTCCATCCCGTATTTCCACGCAATATAATTGGAACGGCCCTCGAGTGCATACTCCAATCTCAAGCCATTGAAATCCATTTTGATCTTGATTCCGCTTTCACACCAAGATTACTTTTGCAAATTTGAATTCTATTCAGTCACAAACTCAGCTTCTCCTCCACTATAGTTATTTCTTGTGCTCTAATACCATGTATAAATTATACAAACATATGTATATCAATGGATTAAATCTGATCAAGCAATGTACTAAAGCTAGATATTTAATCCTTCTACAAATCAATTGCGGAAAATAAACATGATCACCAATCACAACAACTAAAGAAAGAATCAAATAAAACCATAACACAGATAATTTCCCAGGGAAAGCTTGCTGCTCAAAACCCTGCTATATTCTATTGTATATTCACCATGGAATCATGAAACAATTACAATGCACTCTTCTCACAAGAGTCACCTACACTCTCACAATTGTCTCACACTGACCCAGAAAAAATCGACCAACACAGCCAATTCTTAGCCTCTAATCAGCCTGCCTGCCTTGCGCAATTCATGTGGAATCAAATCCCTATAATTTATAAATTTCAACCTTCCAAAACTGCGCATGGGAAATCCAATGGATGTCTGGTTGCATGCGGGAAACCAACTAATCACACAATTGATAGTTAACATCCCTTTAACCTTTATATCAGTTGGGTCTCCACTGGAACTGAAATGCATACATTTATTAATAGTAAACCATGAGTTTCATGGAAGATCATTGATTGTGAATTAAATATGATTTAATTCAATTGATCTCTCACTAGTGCAACAAACAATTACGACTAGTTCAACCAACTTTAAATCACCTAACTGACTTAACTGATTACTCATGCAGTAATGCACCAACTGAAATTCAAACTCCATAACTAATATAATCACTCTCCATGCCTCACCAACCACCCTAAACTCAAAATACATGAGCTAATTGAGTTTATATAATATTCCAAATCAGGAAAAACAGGAATATAGAACATAAAATTGGAAAATGTAGTAAAATATCATTACACCAACATGAGAAGATATTAGATCCATTTTATTAGATGTTATAGCAGAAAATGAGTACAATATCTTGAGGGAAAATACACTCAAGCTAGGTTAAAACAAGCTCAAATGACCAAGTACATAAAACATGAAACATTGCTGCTATAAAAAAAATCGAAAGGCCATGACTACGCAGCTCTATAGAGAAAAACTACAGGGTAGAACTAAAAATACATAGAACTACTGATATATTTCTTAGAAGATGTCGGGATTAGAGATCTAGGCTTTCTAGCATCATTCAAGACAACCCAGAAGGGGTTTTCGGAAATACACAATATGAAAATTGCAGCCCTAGGGCTGAATAACACATTGCAACTGGGTGACTGATGGGAGGTGGCTGATATGATATGAAAATGGTCGAAACTACTCCAAATAGATCTTTCTAATGAAGGTTTTCTCCCCTTAGTGGAAAACAAGCTCAAAAACTTGGGTTCTTGACCCTCAACTACAACTGCCCTACAAAATAACGCAATCCCTGAAGGATACTGCACTGATGATGATGGTTGAAGCTTGGCTTGATGTCAGATAGTGGAATGAAGCTCAAAATAACCTATCCTAAGCGGACACTCAAAGTCCCCCGAGGGTGAGGGTGGGATTTCCGCTTGGAAACACCCTTGCGCTACACAACACAGTGGACTCCCCTAAATAGCTGAAGCGTGTAGAAACTCATAAAAGAACAAACATAAACAATATTCAAAATTCCCTCTATGGCTGCCATCCCCTTCCATATATGCTTTGTGAGCTTCCTCACCCTTGGTACCACTCATTAAAGATGCTACTCTCATGCATACACTCCTCTATCATAACTTTGTTGTCCTCCAATAACTCTCCACTACCTCCATGACAACATTGTTGATTTGGTCAACCTTGACCCCATCCACATGGTTTAGCCCCTATTCACACCCAAGAGTGCTTTATTCAACTTATAAAATCATCCACATTCACATTAGAAGTGGTTTTATTCCTAATAAGGAGATTTATGGGTCCCCCTACCCTCTTATTCCTCTATTTTATTTAACAAAAACAAATTTTAATATTCCAACTAGCTAAATCTATTAGGAATATTACAATCCTCCCCTCCCAAATATTGCTTGTCCTCAAGAAATTGTAAGGATGTATTATTAAAAATCATCTCTCATTCCCCTGTGGAATCCTCATCTGATAAATTCCTCCACTGAATCAGATGTTCTTCAATCAACTTGCCCCTTATCTGCCCCTCCCAAGTGTCCAAGTTAGCCCTTGGTAATGAAACCCAATGGCTCACATTCGAAAGAAGTGGGAGATCCATGGTGGCAACTAAATTCTGTATAATGGCCTTCTTGAGGCATGAGACATGAAAAATGTTGGGGATATTAATCCCAATGAGAAGCTTCAACCCATATGCTACTCCTCCAACAAGATGGATCACCCTGTGTGGCCCATATAAAAGCTTTTGAATCTCCTTCTTATGCAATATAAATGGTCTTTATGGCTGAAAGTGGAGATATACCAAATTGTCCACCCCACGTTGTCTCTCTCCCCATCCATGATATGTATAGAACTCTTGTTGATCTTGGGTTTTATCAATGTTTTCCTTAAGATACCGCAACACATCCTAACTCTCCAAGTCCCAATATTTGGTTCTAGGAACCTTGTTTGCCTCAACCATTCTATAAATAATGAATAGAACATCATATACATATGGAACCAATAATAGAGATACATTGATTTCCATATGATATGTCGGATGGTGACAATAGTCCCCCAAGTGGAACCAGCACAGTTATGCTCCTTTCTTCCCCAGAACACATTGGTGTAAGTAGATTCCTAGTCACTTGCTTGTTGCCTCTATCTGCTCATCTGCCTAGGGGTAGTAACTGATGTTTGGTGTCAACTGAGTACACCCCAAACAAGACAACACCTGCCCAAAGCCCTCTAGGAAGTGGCTAACCCCATTACTGATTGTGGTTCCAAGAAGACCATGAAGTCCAAAGAGAGGCTTCCCCTCTTGTGGAACAATGCACTGTAAATGAATGGAAAAGGAATGAAAATACTTTGTTAGTTGACCAATAATTACAAAGACACAACCCTTACCATGAATTATTGGCAAGCTAGTGATGAGGTCCATAGATGATCTCTCCCATCTCTCTCCAGGGAAATTAAGTTATTGTGACAACCTTGTAGGATGGTTGTTTTCCTCCTCATTCTTTCGGCAAAATACACATTTCCTGATATGTTGGAGCACATACTCCTTGAGACCCTCCCATGAGAATCTCTCCCTAATGGCCTGATATGTCCTAATGAAATATTGGTGGCTGGAAAGGATTGAATCATGTGTTTCATGTTGAACCTTACCCTTGAGCCTAGAGTCTCTAATCAAGAAGATATGATCCTAATAATAGATGACTCCTTCCATCACTCTATATCTCCCACCAGTCACCTGTCCATCAAGCATCTCATATGTGATGTAGTTCTTTGAATGCTCCACCAATAGTTAGGACACCTAATCTAGATCCATACTCATCAATGATAGCGTTGTTGGCCTCTATGATAAGGCACCTGTTACCTCATTTCCTCCTTCTTTGACATGCTCAATGCCATAGCCACATGCCGTAATTCTACCATCCCACCTTTGTTGCCTCCCTTGCAATTGTTTCTTCTCAAGAAAAGATTGAAGTTTATGGTGGTCAATCTTCACTTGGAGGCTACTGCCCATCCAAAACCTCCCGAGTTTGGATAATGCATGTATGAAGGCTAGAAACCCTCTACCATATATGGAAGACTCCTTCTGATGTGGAAGTATCTTTTGACTCTCAAAGGCTATGGAATAGCCCTCTTTCACCATACTTGTGCCATCATTCACTCCTGAAGCATCACCTTTCAGCGAAAAAGGCTTGGTGAAAGTTGGTAATGCCGATACCAAACAAATATTCATCTCCTCCTTGAGCCAATCAAAGACCTTCTGCACTCTGTTGGTCCCATACAAGGATCTCCTCTTATCCAAATCTGTGAGTGGTGTCACTTGTTGTGAGAACTCTTTAACCAACTTCCAATCTGGGGGCCTTCCTGGTGGAATGCCTCCAAATAATATAACATCATGGTCGAGAGTAAATTGCATATATGAGTGGACTGATTTTTCCTCTCTTCCCTGTGCAAATCAATCTCCATCTTATGTGTGGAGGCTTCTTGAGGTGGATAGGTGTGCATGCACCTGATCATTTGATGATTACCACTCTTCTTATCTATCCATTCCATCTGCAAGGCCTCCCATTCTGTAGTGACCTTCCCCAGTGTAATCAACCATTGCACACCCAACATCACATTGGTGTGAGGGGTCTTGACCGTAAATAATTTATCTATCAGGGTGTATGTCCCAAAAGTTATATTCTATGGCGAAACATACTTCCCTCGCTATTTAGTCCCTGGGACCAAAACTGATAATCCTTCAGAATCATTAGTGGGTATGTCTCCCCTCTACACTAGTTTTGCATTAATAAAATTGTGGGTAATCCCACTGTCTATCAATACCGACACCTGTTGCCCCTAAATTATGCCTCAGAACCTCAATGTTAGATTCTTTGGAACTCCCCGCAAGGATGCAAGGGCTCCTCTAGTTGGAGAAATTGCTCAATTTCCACCTCCAGGTGGTGGTGGATCTCCTCCTGGTGCTACAGCACTGGTATCTCCTTCCAACTCTTCTTCTTTCTTTTCATTATTATCTAAGAATGCCTCATCATCACTAAGAGATTCTTTGTCTTGGTTCTCTCTTGAGGGAGGAACCTTCATAGCTTCCCTTTTTGACTGAGATGAGAACTCTTGCTGAAAGGGAGATCTTGCCCTTGGAAAAGTATTTTGCAAGTATCTATCCCTCTCAATAGCATGCTGGAGCATAGTTGGTCTCGTGGATTCTACCAACTTATGCAAAGGCTATGCTAGTCCATCAATAAATATATGTACTCTTCTAGCTACAGATAGATCTAGTACCATGACTAAAAGTTTCAGAAATTCAAATATAAGTCTCTGGATCTCCTGACTGCTTAAGCTTATCTAGCTCAAAAAAATTATCTTCTGTATCTCTTCGGTCAAATATTTCCACCAATATTTGATTGAATTCTTCATATGTAGTCACATTGGCTTGCCCCAATGTAGAAAAGTGATGAAACCACCAATCATGTGCCTCACCTTCAAGGTGCAATGCTACTATCTTAATGGCCTCCATCTCTAAAAATCTGTTCAGCTGGAAAGAGATGTCTAATTTCTACCTAAGACTTGGTTGACCCATCAAAAGTAGGCAGAAAGAATCTACCCAAATTATGTTGCAGATCATTGTTCGTCATGTACCCTCAACCTCTATTGTGATTACTGGGTCTTCTGTTATCCTTGATCTGACAGAACCCTTGGAAGTTTAGATTCTCTTTTAACCTCTGATATTGAGATTCATATTCTAGGAGATAATCACCAAGATTCTCCTCCTCTTATGTTCCTCCTACCTCATTTCCTATTGCTAGGAATGTAGGCATGGTGGAGCGACGTAGTGGAACTGGATGTAATGCTGATTTCTCACACCAATAATGTGAGGTGCCAGAAATCTGTCCATGTTGAGACCTTCTTGGGGTCTCTATATGTATTTTCATCCTCATCTCCTTGATTTCTTAGGAAATATCCTTCATATTTTGGAGAAGAAGCTTTGGAAACTCCTTTCCATTCATTTCTCCTGATATCGGAGTCTTGCCTTTGTATTCTTTGAATAGTCATACCTTCTTCTTCTATTGATGTACTACTTCTCCCTTTCTATGAGAGGCTTATTCTTCTTTTGTTGACATAGATGTGATGTCTCATAGGCTGAGCCAAGATTATGCTCTGATACCACTGTAATATTCCAAATTAGGAAAAATGGGAATATAGAACATAAAACAAGAAAATATAGTAAAATATCATTACACCAACATGATAAAATCTTAGAGCCAATTTATTAGATGTTATAGCAGAATATGTGTACAAGATCCTGAGGGAAAATACACTCAAGCTAGGATAAAAACAAGCCTCAAATGACCCAGTACATAAAACAAGAAACACTTTTGCTATAAAAAATGTAGGAAGGCCATGACTGCACTATCCTATGGAGAAAAAATACAGGGTAGAACTAAAAATACATAGAACTGTTGATATATTTCTTATAAAATTTCGACATCAAAGATCTAGGCTTTCTAGCATCATTCCAAGACAAACCATAAGGGGTTTCTAGAAATACACAATATGAAAATTGCAACCTTAGGGCTGAATAACCCACTACAACTGGGTGAGTGATGGGAGGTGATTGATATGATATGGAAATGGTTGAAAATCCTCCCAATAGATCTTCCAGATGAAGGGTTGCTCCCCTCACTGGAAAACAAGCTCAAAAACTTGGGTACTTGACCCTCCACTACAACAGCCCTGCAAAATAACACAATCCCTGAAGGAGGTTGCGCTACTGATGATGGCGGAAGCTTGGCCTAATGTTAGATAGTGGAATGAAGCTCAAAAGAACCTCTCTTGAGTGGGCACTCAAATTCCCCCGAGGATGAGGGTGGGATTTCCACTCAGAAACACCCTTGTGTTAAACATCACAGCAAACTCTCCTAAACAGCTGAAGCGTGCAGAAAGTCATTAAAGACCAAACATAAAAAAAAAAAAAAATGGAAAGCCCTCTATGGCTGCCATCCCCTTCCTTATATTCTTTGTGAGTTTCCTCACCCTTAGTCCCACTCATTAAAGATGCTACTCCCATGCATACACTCCTCCATCATAATTTTGTTGTCCTCCAATAACTCTCCACTACCTCCATGATAACATTGTTGATTTGGTCAACCTTGACCCCACCCACATGCTTTAGCCCCTTTTCACACCCAAGAGTGCTTTTTTCACCTGATACAATGATCCACATTCACATTAGAAGTTGTTTTATTCCTACTAAGGAGTTTTATTGGTCCCCCTACCCTCTTATTCCTCCATTTTGTTTAACAAAAAAAAAAATTAATATTTCAATTAGCTAAAAGCTAATTAGGAATATTACAACTTATCACACTCAGTTAACTATTACAAGTGATTATGAGATAAGATTACATTTTACTTTGAAATTTAATTAAGGGAAAATTAAATTAGACAATGCACCAATTTAATTAATTAAATTGGCCTTCACACTAATGTATCCCTAGGACCATTGGTCCCAAACTAGTATGTGTGCTACAATTTCTTGTTGGACTGTCAACAAGAAAGGCAATAGAAAAGGTAAATAAAGTGGATTTGAGGCATAATATGCCTTGGCTATGTTGAGAACTATTGTTCTCAATGTTGTTCATGTTGTGCATGAATAAAGGAATTTATCTTAACCTAGACCCTATGATATCTAACAATTGTGTTGTGATCGCGATTAGGTTGATGTTTATATATGTATACATGTATGTATGTATGTATGTATGTGTGTGTTATAGGTCAAAATAACTCCTCATCAGCTCAGAGGAGAAGAAAAATATGGAAGGAATACAAAGACCTAAATTAAACCTATTTCTGCCAAGGTAACGCCTTTCTATAACAAATCAGGAGCGTTATAACGCATAAGACCAGTGAATGTGCCGTGTTAGTGGCTAGGGCAATGCTCTGTTTACACTAGAGGGCAGCATTACCCGTGTTTTAAGTTTGAAATGGGAAAAACGCGTGGAAAATGATTTGAATCTCCGGCTTTCCCTCACAAGAGAGTCAGTTCACAAAGGAAACTGCAAAGCACCAATTCATTATTGCTCACTGCCATAAAGGACTGAACTCCCAAGGAGGCAAAAGCATAGAGATTAAAGAAACATCTTAGTTTTTTCTATTCCAAACTAGTGGAAGGAGAAAGGCAACAATGGCTTTCTCCCTCTCCTATAAAATGGAGCTGAAGGCTCTTAGTTGAAGGTCGAAGGATTGCTAAAGATTTTTGCATACTTGTGGAATAGAGAATAGTGTTATAGTGTGAAGGCCAAGAGTCAAAGAGGTTCCTAAAGAGCTTGTTGACTAAGACTTCATCACTTGAGAGATAATAGAGATTAGGAGACTGAGGAGGGCTTGGTACAACCGACGGTTGTAATCCTCCTTCTTTCAAAATCAATAGAACTGTGTTTGTTTTGTCCATTCGATGCTTAATATTGTCATTATTGTTTGAATATTTACATAGTATGATATGAATGGCTCAGATGTGCTTAGTTATAAGTTCATTATATATTGACTTGATTGATAGGATATTTTTTATGTTAGAAATTACACGGGTGCTTTGACTGATTGCAGGGCTAAGATTTGGAGCCGGTGAAGAAAGACTCTTGTTTCACTGCCTAGTGCTCTCCAAGAGACTCCAAGATCGTCAAAGAGGTAATTTTCTATCGCGTTCCATCAAGTTGTTTTAAGTTAATATGAACATGCTCATGCCATCTTTGTGAACTACACAGCTAATATTACTGTCTGCCTCGGGCACTGGAAAGCCCTAAGAGGGATATTCGAAAACCAACAACCCAAGCAGTTTACCCTATAGTAGAATTGGTGACTCCGCTGGGGAGTTTTCCCCATAGTTTCTGGACTATTTATTTCCTCCTGTCTTCTCTCCTTTGTTCAGAGATCCTTCCGACCAGTACTTATGCCTAGTAAACATTCTAAAAGCTCGCAGAGTTCAATCCTGTTTCTGTTCGACCATCTGAAGAATTTTTCCCTGGATAACGCTACACCTGTAGTTTCTCCAGTGCGTTATAACGCTGGCTCTGCTTAAAAATAGTGCGTTAGTCTCTGCATTAACGTTGTCTTTACTCAGAGACAGTGCGTTACTCAGCCAAAACTTGATGTTCACTGTCGTGATTGTGTTTTAGCTGCAGAATTTTTTGGCCATCAGTATATCTCCTTGACTGAATCCCTGTGCTTGTTTACTAAGCTGGCATTTTTGTTTGTTTACTCTTGTTTGAAAAGTTAGTGTCAAAAGCATTTACTTTTTAGAGAAGAATTTTTTTTTTTTAGTTTTTTCTGCATCTAGCTGAGTTAATTCTGAAATTTTTAGTTTATAGACTGTTAAAAAGAGGTAGATAGAAGTCTAAATATTTAAGGCTGAACTGAGTTATTTGAATGTTAGTGCATGAATCTTGAAAAGAAACTTCTCCTTGTAGAAATACTCTCCATGGAATTGAATATTTAGAGCATGTTTTGCATGGTTTCTTGAGTCAGAGTCTCATCACATTTCATATGTCCACTCCCCCTCCGCAAGACTAATAATCAAGTACACTAAGAATCAAGCGATAATAAAATCAATCAACTCTTTTTTGAACTCACAAAAACAGTAGTTCAGGCTAGGATCTTGGGTTAGGAGCAGTGAGAAAACTACCCAAGATCTCAAAACTTGAAACTAGAGTCATTAACGAGCGAAATCCTACTGCACTCATATTATCGGGACCGTTCCTTTACCAGAGCTCAGCGCGAGACAAAACTTGGGTGCACAAGAAGGTAGCCCACCTTCGACTGCATCTGGTGGGTGTGTTATATATTGCGGTTCCCTTCGGGGATATCGACACTAGATCGGGGATCTAGGTATTCTACCCATATAGCACACTGTCCTTGACCGTGGACCCCCCTGATGATGTCTGTGATTTGAGGTATCTTTAGTGGCCATACTTTTTAGGGACTTACACATGGTGACTGGGACGGGCTGTCCTAGTACCTGAAATAGACGAACCCACTCTGTCTTCGGTCTTGAGGAGGGTACTCGTCTTCACGAGAGGGCTTACACCTATCGCCTGACGTTCATGTGAAGCTCTAGAGTGATCGTAACTGTACTTTCGACCAACCCTCTCTGTATACTATTGTGATACTGGATTTCATCACCAGCAAATGGTAGTACTCAGATAGGGCACCCTATTCTGGTTGCTTGCTGATTGATTTTAGAGAGTCCTTTTTTCTTTTTTAGGTGTGTGGTTACTGTCACTGAGACTTTATAATACATCACAATTTATTAAAATTTGTTAAAATTAAGCAGGTCACCATGGCGTCCCCTGACCCATGCCGTCTGTATAGATGACAGCAAGGTCTACCTCCTTTAACTATTGAGGAAGAACTGATCCTTGGTGAACCCGTGCCTTCTACGGAAAAGCAGTCTCCACTGACTAATCTTGATTTTCACATAGCCTCATATCATCCGGAATTTCTGGAAGAACCTTTCACTGAAGGAGTTGTACCTCACTACAATCCTCCGCTCACTGATCCGTTGGGGCCTGTGATAATTCAGATTCCACCACGCCAAGATATGTCTTCGGCCGCACCAACATCCATTTCACCACCAGCATCCACTGGGTCAATGCCAATGGAAACCATCCCAGGTTCACCACCATCCTCCCCGCTGGTGGTCAGTTCTATGCCATCACTAGGTAACCCCAGTAGTCAACATATACCTACTCCCAACCCTACGGTCATCACAACTGTCAGTAGCTTACTGAATCCTTCGGCATCTACTTCTACTGTGACCATGTTGGGACCCACAGTAGCTCCTCCCACGAGTATGACTACTTTGGTGCCTTTTAGCAACCCTTTCGGTTGGAACCCTCTGCTGAGTTCAAACCCCTTGGCTACCATACCAGGGGGCAGTGTCACCAGCACTCAGGTAGCAGGGAACATTTCGCTTCCCCTGCAATCCTTAGGACAAATGGGACAACCTATTGTCAATACTTTTCCCTTAAGCGGTTCAAATATAGGTGTAGGGTCTATGTCGTTGCCAAATTATGCAAGTAGTAGCATGCCTCTGGGAAACTATATTACATCCATTTGGACTAACCAACCCCAACCTCCATCTGGAATGGGAGGGCACTTTTATACTGGGGGCAACCAATTGTTCGCCTCGCAATACAATATGCCCTATGGACAGCAACAGTATGTCCCTACTCCCCCACCTATCGGAAATTTTTATCAAAGTCCCACTTATCCTCCTGGTAACACATTGATGGGGGCACCCTATGGTCCAAGTAGTCATCCCATACTGCCTTGGTTAGATTCGGGAGAAAATCCACAATTGCCATTTTTGGCAGCTTTGGACATCCCCGATATCCATAAACTAACTAACGACCCCATCAATCACAACCCGCTTTGGCCTCCTGTACCGCATAAGATTCCTTCTAATATCTCGAAGTTCGACGGGAAACAAGGGAACGACCCAGCCACACACATCACTACCTTTCATCTATGGTCTATATCAAATTCCATGGTGGATGATAGTGTCCGGCTTTGACTCTTTCCCCGCACCCTCACAGGCAATGCCGCCAAGTGGTACATAGAATTGCCACGCGCTGCCATCAATAATTTTGGCACTTTAGCGACGGAGTTCCTAAAGAACTTCCAATTACTGATTAGAGTGGAAACCGGAACGGAATTTTTAACATCGTTGCGCCAAGACACCACCACCCACATCTCCGATCATATTCATGAATGGAGACGTCAGAGGAGGCTAGTCAAAGTGCCAATCCCGGATCATCTCTTAGCCAATTGGTTTTGCAAGTCTCTTTTACCCCACATCTCTAAAGACATTGGCCTTTCTGGTTCGGTTACAGAAGATCAATGTATTCACCGTGCCCAACACTTGGATTTAATCTATTCACAATCTGGCACACTATACGATCTGCTCCCCCATGCCCCTGGTAACCCAAATCCTCCGGCCACTCAGAAAACTGGAGCACATGCCGACGGTCTCGTTGGCACAATCTCTAGTGTGGCCACAAAGCAGTCTCGGGGGCAAACCTCCCAGCCATATTCGGCTGCCACCACCCCTCACCAAATGACTACTCTTCTTACCGCTGAGGTGAATTCTGTGCAAACCTCACAAAAACCTAGCGGGAAAAATAAGAAGAAAAAGAAAAAGACGTCTTCTTCAGAAGAGCAGTCAGATAATCAGAATAACCCTAATCAGAAAAACGCTGCCAAAAATGACAAAGGGAAGGATAAACCCATGAAATTTCCTTGCAAGATCTGTGCAGAGGACCACTTGACATACAAATTTCCTCGGCTGTTGGAATGCACCGTGTTAGGTCTCTGTAATTTATTAGCAATATTGGGAGAGTCAAATCACAGAGTTAACATCATTTCAACCAACTTTGGGATTCTAGGATCTAGCCCTCCTGAATCCGGAGAGGGATCTCTCCAATATGTACAAAGATGGATATTGTCTTTGAAAAGCTTAAGGTAATGATATTAGGCTAGTTATGAAGGCCAAGGGTTTTGTTTTGTTTTGTTTTGGATGGTTGAGCATGAAATGTTACTTGAGGGGAAAGTCCTAAGTGCAAAAAGTTTCAAAAGTGAGAAGTTGCAAGAAAATAGAACAGATTTGGCAGACAGATAGATATAACGCTGGTTTTTAGTCCATTGGGCTATGGAGTCATATCTGAGCTTTAATTGAACAACAACATCAAGTGTGATCCAAGGGGCAAGTTATCTATACCACAAGATTATTGAGATTAAAATGATGAAATGGAAACATTAAAATGTTGGAGGGGTGGAAACTGATAATAATTTCTCAGAGGATTTATAGTCAGTCCAAACAAGAAAAGCCTCTTAAGTAACTGTTTTTAAACCAACCAAGGACAGGGCTAACCATAGAATTCTTGGGAAAGTTCTTATTAAAGAAACTTAATTGACAAACAATCCAGTAATCCACATAATTACCTTCAAAAAGTATGAAAACACATAAGAAAAACAGAGTGTAACTTAAGATCAGATAAAGTACTTTTAAACCTAGTCTGCTTTCAGTCAACACCAAGGGAAACTTTCAGAATCTGCCTTTGGAGAAAATAATCTAGGAATCAGGGCAAACCATATCTTCTCTAGTCTAACTTTAATAGAAAATAATGGAAATAACATTCGAGAACAATGTTTGAGCAAACAGAAGGATGAGGGAACGCCAACATTCCTAACTGTTTAAACCGTATTGAATCATTCTTAAATAAACAAATCTAAAGAAAGCATTAAGATAAAGATTTCTCAGCCAGAGAAGGTTACTGCTATACAGAAAATCCTAACCCTGTTTAAACTGTTCTTTACAGAGGGAAAATGAACAATATGGCATACATATAAGGAAAACGATTAACAAAGAAAGAAGCACTTCACCAGTGATAAAGACCAGGATCCCAAGAAACAGCTTTTATATTGATGTCAAACCAGTTACAATCTTCAAGTCCAATGTTTCAGTTCAGCAATCATCTTCACTATTCAACCTAATTACTCTAGCACAAACAGAGCTTCAAGGGCCAGTGAACACTATGTACAAATAGAAGTCTCGAGCTCAAGTGTATTTCAAAGTTCTGCAACCAACAATTTCTAATCTTCTGTAGAAGTACTTATAGGAAGATGAGGAGGTGAGATTTTAACAAAATATCTCAAGGACAGTTAATGCAGAGTGAAGACTTCTCGGCCCTTTGAGAGGCTCGAGGGAAAAATTTACAGGTGGATCACTACATTAACTGTTTCACAATAAATATCAAAGCTCGATGGAAGCTTTGTTTGACTTTGAGGCTCTGTGTATGATTTGGAGTAACTCTGCAGATATTTATTCATTGGTTTCCTTGCAGAAATAACTTCTTGGCGATGCTGGAGGCAGATATTTCTTCGAGCAATAACTTCGGCCTCTGTTCTGAATGGTTTAAGGTGACAGGTGGCTCTTTGGTAGCTGAGGAATCAATTTGCCTCAAGTTGTGGCGGTGGAGGCTTTCTGTCTGATAAAACACTTTAGGTGTTCTTTAAACTGTGTTTTGAGTCGGGGATTAGGCTTTTGATAACTGTCTTAGCCGTAATCCCCGTAATATTGTCTTCAATCTTCTTCTGCTGTGCTTTATTCTCAAAACTGATACTCTTTAACTGTTCTTTCGAATAAAACAATGTCTTGTCGATGTGCAGGGCCGCGCTGGGCTTTTCGGCATCAATGCTCATGAAACATTGACAAATCATTGAATCCAACCGTGTGAATGGTTCCTTTTAGTAGCTTCGAAGGCGCAGGAAACGTCTTTCCCAACCCTCGGCTTTCTTTGTGATACAACGGAAAACCATTGAAAACACCTGCATAAAACAAAAAACAATTAAGAAATCCTGCGAAATGGGTTAGACTGCTTCAGAAGGCAGGAGAGGAGCGTAGCCGTCGGATGAAGGCAACCAACGATGGAGATCTGCATAGAAAGGAAAAAAGGATAGCGGGAGAAGAATAAGGAGGAGCAGTTTTGGACCGTCCGATCTGGACACGTGGACGGTCCAGATCTAATCGGAGGGTCTCAATCGGGGGTGGTAGAAAAGGGGATGGGATTGAAAATTCTAGTGCGATTAAGCGCTGGTTGTTGATCTGCAGATCAGATCGACGGCGGAAAATGAATCGGTGGGTTTTGAAATGGCGGTAAGACTTGCGATCGGAGGGAATAAGGACTGTTGGATAGGCGGGAAATGGACGGCCCAGATTTAATCGGAGGATTGCAATCGGGGAGGTCACAAAACAACATGCGATTGAAACTTTGCGATTGAGCCCTTTGCGATTGAGCGCTGGCCGTTGATCTGAGGACCAGATCGACGGCGGGGAATGAATCGGGGGTAATCGCAAGGGGGTGAAACATTGCGATGCGATTTTGCGCGGACCGTTGGATCAAGGATTAGATCAACGGTCAAGAATAAATCGGAGGGAGAGCAGGATTGGAAGATCGGAGGTATGGACTGCGATTGATCGGAGGGCACACTTGAAGCATTGCGATTGAGAGTTTGCGATGCGATTGAGCGCAGGCCGTTGGATCAAAGAACTAGATCAACGGTCAGGATTGCTACGACCTACGCACCGGCGGAAAAAACCCTTAAACACATGAAAACCAAAGTTTTTTGCGAATAAAACAAGTTTAACGGATTGGGCGGAAAATATATAGGTAAAGGAAAAAGGCGCCCGATTGCAGGGCCGGGGGTTTTCACGGAATGTAATATGCCTGGGAGTTATAAAGACAAGGGCTAATCGCAATCGGGCCATTGAGCCTGGTCTTTCCGATCAACCCATTTGTATTGTTTCCGATTGCGATTGCGCGATCGGCTCTTTTCAATCAACCCATTTATATTCAGCACATGGTTTTAAGTTTTAACTTAAAACTTTTAGAAAGTGGGTTTTTGGGTTTACAAAGGAAAATGAGTTTTATAATGGTTCAAAGTCATGCACCCTTTGGATATTTGCGATTAGCGCCGAAAGCTTTGGTGTTTGGTTTTAACACATGGGCATGTGGGGGGAAGTGGTTTAGGACTTAGCCCAAGGGGCTTAGGTCCATAGCAATAAAACTTTGATTTTTTATGAGAATTTTCAAGGATTTTAATGGATTTGGGGGTTCCAAAATAGTTAAAAAGTGAGTTTTTAACTATGAAAGGGGAAATTTTCATAAATGGAAAGAAGAGGACTTATGAAAACAAGGTATTTTTGATGTAGAAAAAAGGGAAGTAGATGAAAGGTTTTGAGAAGAGGAGAAATGACGATCTTTCAGCAGTCTTTCAGTTGGAATCAGCAGAAATTCCTGAGTATAAAAATGGGACAGCAAATGAGGATTTTGGACAAAGGCATGAGGCCTACAAGGAGTCTTCAAGAGCCAACATTTTTTAGTGATAAAATTTGTTCCTTGGAGGCTCAAAAAAGATCTTAGCCACCTTTTGGTATAACAAAATATTATAGGTGGCTAACAGTGGCTCCACTTGGGGATGGTGCCTTCTTGAAGGCATCAAGAATTCAGAGCTGATTTCTGGGAGGCTGGTTAGTTGCCTCATCCATTGGGCTGTCCTTCCGTGATTGAATGATCTTTTTCTAAAAACATATTTGGCATCCATGAAAACAATGGACCTTTATCAACCAGCTTGCTACCTACCCAATCCTACAGATCTAGCATTTTTTCTTCATCAGAGTGCACTTGGATTGGCAAACTCTATTTACAACATTTTATTCTTTTGAAAGCAGGAAATCTAATCTACTTCTACTCCTTATTTTCTCCCTGAACTCAGATTAAACAGTTGAGCTCAGATATTTCTCTACCTAGTCTACTGTCTGTTGGGATTAAACAGTCCAACAAACTTTCATTCTCTAAATTCTACAACAGAAATTTAAAAATAGTCAAGTCAATATTGAGCTGTTTGACTTGCTATGATCTATGGCATAAGAACAAGCTGCACTTAGATTATTATTTGCAGAAAATTAAATCAAAATGGAAGGCTTAAGATCTGAAAGTTTCTCATTATGGCCTTCTTTTTCTTTACAGCTCTGTTTTTAATTTTGTTTTGAGCTGTCTCTTTCTTGATATCTGATTCAGATTTTGGGCAAATAAGAACTAGTTTTTCTCTTTTATGACTCAGAAAAATAAAACAGTTTTGAGTCATCTCTCTTTGGAAACTTTGGTTCAGATTTTGAACATGTTTGAACCTTAATTTCTATCCTAATCTATCTACTGATAAGCCAAGATTAAACAGTTTGGCAAATCAAATTCACTACCCTATCAGCAGAAAATTGAAAGCTAATTAGTCAATATTAAACAGTTTGACTAACTAGAAGTGTGTTTTGCAGGAGTGGCATTTAAGCTTGCACACTTTCAAATTTATTTCTCTTTTTGGCATGGGGCTGTGCCTTTCTTGTTTTTCATTTCTGCCCTCTTTTCTTTCTTTCTTTTTTTTTGTATTTTTTTATTTTTCATAACTTTGAATGCAATGGTGGATGAAATATTTATAATGAAAAAAAAAGAAAAAAAAAAGGCTTAAAAATATATCATGAATCAAGAGAAGTAATGCTTGAGCATCCTGCCATTGACAGGACCCCCAAACAAATCTGTTCCATCCAGCTCTTGTAAGAAGAATGCATTGTTTCCAGCAACTGAATGAATAGAGTAAGGGCCAAGCCATAGATTATCAAATTTACCATGTTTTCCCTTATCTTCTCTCTTTGAGTCCCACTTTAAAACTTTTTCCCCAATCTTGAAATTGCTGGCCTTTGTTCTTCTATCAAAAAGCTTCTTAATGCTGTCCTGTTTCTGCAATGTTTTGTTGTACACTTCCTCTCTGATTTGCTGAAGATGAATGGTCTGATTTATTCTTCTGATCATGTCATTATCTTCAGTCTGCAATTCTTGGATAAACTTCATAACTGGTACACCAAGGCTATTAGGAAAGATTGCATCTATACCATACACAAGCTGAAAAGGTGACATACCAATAGATTTCTTCAAAGTTAATCTGTCAGCCCAAAGTGCATGGACTAGCTTTGTGTGCCAAGACTTTTTATTGTCCTCCAACAGTTTCTTGATTATGTTCACTAAGCTTTTATTGGAAGATTCCGCAAGTCCATTACCTTGAGGGTAATAGGCTGTGGAATGCCCTAGTGTTATCTGGTATTTATGACAGAAGTCAACCATTTTCTTTGATCCAAACGCTGCTGCATTATCTGTGATGATCTTGGTAGGACAGCCAAATTTGGAGAGGATATTGGTTTCTATGAACTTTATAATAACTGAATCATTGGCTTGCCTACAAGGAATGGCTTCTATCCATTTAGTGAAATAGTCTGTGGCAGTAAGGATCCATCTATGCTAGGCAGAAGATGAGGGATGGATTTCACCTATGAAGTCAAGTCCCCACTGTTGAAAAGGAGCTTCAACAGTGATTGGATGCAGAGGAAGGGGTAATAATTTTCTCTTGCCCTCAAACAATTGGCATTTATGGCAAGTAGTTGTCATTTTTTGAACATCATGAAAAAGGGTGGGCCAATAGAAACCAGCCCTCAAAATTTTGTTGGCTGTTGACTTCCAATACAAATGGCCTCCACACTCTCCTTCATGAAATTCCTGCTTAACCTTCTCTGCATCAAACTCAGGCAAACATTTAAGCAATATACCACTAGCATTTTTCCAATAAAGACACCTATCTACAATGCAATAGTTTACTACTTTCAGTTTTAAGAACCTTTCCTTTGTTTTCGACAAACCAGGAGGTGTATTTAAATTAAGAAAAACATAAACGATATCAGCATACCAAGGAGAATTCATAAAATGGTTTTCAATAATGGGAGTTGAGAATTCTTCTTGGCTGTCCAAAGCATTAATCATATTAATATCAAGAACTTCAAAATTGGATTCAGCCATTAATCTAGCTAGACCTTGGCCTTTGATGAGTTTAGTGGGTTTTATCTCTAAATCATATTCGAGAATAACAACAATCCACTTACCTCTCTTACCATCTGGGTCCCGTGTTAGAATGTCTTTAACCACCGAATTAGGGACAAAGGCAATGATGTGTGAGTGAAGGATGTATACTCTAAAGTCTTTCAATGCTTTAACTAAAGCAAAAGCTTGCTTTTCCATAATATTATACTTCAAAGGGGCATCCCTCAATGCCTTGCTAAAGAATGCAATAGGCTGCTCTTGTCCTTGTGGATTTTTCTGTAAAAGGACAGCAGCAATGGTATGTTCTGATGCAAACGAGAAGATATAAAAATCTTTTGAAAAATCAGGGCTTATGAGAACCGGTGTTTTGGTTAATGCTTGTTTCACCAGCTCAAAGGATGTCTTTGCTTCTAAGGTCCATTTTATCCCTTGCTCCCTTTTCAACATGTTTGTGATATTTCTAAGGAGCTCTGCCAAGTTAGGAATGAACCTTCTCAAAAAGTTAATCTTTCCAATGAAAGACTGCAACTCTTTGATATTTCGAGGATGAGAGATTTGCAATATAGCCTCAATCCTCTTTGGATCTATATTTATACCCTCTTCTGAAATAATGTGTCCAAGAAGCTTACCTTCTTGGAGACCGAATAGTGTCTTCTTAGGGTTTAAAGATATTCCAAACCTTTTGCACTTCTCGAAAACTTTTCTTAAATGTTCTAAATGTTCTTCATCTATTTTTTAAAACATAGTGACATCATCTAGATAGATAATGATGAAGAAGCCCAATTCTTCCGAGAATGCTATGTCCATGGCTCTCTGAAAGGTTGCTCCAGCGTTCATTAGACCAAAAGGCATCTTCACATACATGAAAGTGCCCCATGGAGTAGTGAAAGCTGTCTTTAATTGATCAGCAGGGTGAACTAAAATCTGATTATACCCTGAATAGCCATCAAGCAATGAAATCCTTTTAGACCCCACCACTCTTTGTAAAATGTGATCCATTTTTGGTAAAGGGTAGTTATCCTTTAACGAAGCTTTGTTTAAGTCTCTAAAGTCTATACAAAGCCTGATTTCTCCAGTCTTCTTCCTAACGGACACCAGATTAGATACCCACTCATAATATCTAATAGGGACAATAATGCCAGCATCGTGCATCTTCATGATTTCCTTCTTAACCAATGGCAACTGGACAGGGTTTATTCTGCGCAGTTTCTGTTTGAATGGTTTTTGGTTTTATTTAAGAGGGATTTTGTGCTGTATTATTTCAGTGTCATAGGATTTAATATCTTTGTAACTCCATGCAAAAACATCAGAAAATTCTTTGAACTGCTCTATGTATTTGAGTTTAATGTGAGCTGGAAAAGTTTTGGACAGTTTGATCATTTTCGGTTTTTCCTCACTGCCTATATTGCACTCCTCTACTTCAGTCTCTACAGGTTCCAGTTTTGGTTTATTGGCCACATCGTTAAAATCGAACAACTCCTCTAAAGGTGTTAGACCACTTGGCAAATTTTCATCTTTAGAATGCAGAGTTTGTAATTCTTCCGTTTCTAACTCTACACTTAATTTTGTTTTGCTCCTAAGTTTGCTAGACAATTAGTTAATATTGGCAGGTTGAGGAGACGATTCTTCTTCACCAAGAAAGTTTTCTTCACCGCAGTCTGTATCATAATCTGAATCTGAACTGTGTAGTTCGAACTCATTTCTGAATTGCATGAAGTCTTCTATTTGTTTGTCATTGTTAAACACTTGCCAATATTTTTCGTTATCAGGCACTGCTGGTCTAAATTTTATCGGAGTTGTGTTGTCTCCAGTCTCATATGGCGTTAGACATGTTCTGGCCGCAAAGGCTAAATTGTGGGCCATAATGTTCTTTTTCCTTGGGATGAAACTCAGGTTTGACTCCTCAAATGTTGTCAACAGATCCATGACATCATTCCGATAGGCTCTAAGTCCGGGATGATTCGCATTATACTCCCCATTGACTTGCCTAATGATTAACTCAGAATCCCCGTACACATTAATTCTTCTGGCTCCTAATTTCTTCAAGAGATGCAAGCCTAAGAGAAGGGATTCATATTCTGCTATGTTGTTGGAACATTGAAAGTTTAATTTGCATGAGATGCATTCTGCGTGGTTGTTTTCAGTTTTAATGATCCAAACCCCTGCACCAGCATTATTTCTAGTGCATGACCCATCAAAATACATACTCCATAAAGGACTATCTTCAGTTTCGTCTGTTTGGCGATTGTCCTTTTTAACTATGGTGCCTTCTGACTGTTCATGATTAGCAGCACCCAATTGAATTTGTTTTGACTCCTCAAATTCTTCAATAGATCGAGGGATGATGCCAGAAACGTTAGGGGTATTTTCTGGGTTGTTAAGTCCTAAAAACAATGGACTCATAACCGGTAAATCAAGACCTATGCTTTGTTTACTAATGTTTTCACATGTGGCAAATTGTTTGGACACTTCTGCGTTATTATACTCTTCTTCCCTGTCGGCCTTTAATTCTGTTAAAGTGACTTGCTCACTAGGAGTTTCATTGTTAAACATGATAAAAGAATCAAGGCTTGTATTGACAGAATATATAGGAGAGTTTCGTGGTCTGTCTTGACTTGTAACCGTGTATTGCATATGAGACTCCCTGTAAAGTCTTCTGGTCTGATTGAAAACCGGGATGGTCGCATATGTCATGTCCATCCGCATAGTCCCCTGTAACTTAGCTCCCCAGGATCTTGATAATAGCATTCCATACTTTTGGGGGACATCAGCCACAACAATGTCCATGAGTAAACATTTGGCTGGAATCTAGGCTAGGTTAACACAGAGGTCTTTGATCAATCCTAGACATTTTACTCTATTTGAGTCAAAGGAGTATAGGTCTTTGTAGGGTCTGGTAATTTCTAAACCAAGGCTCTCCATCATAGCTTTAGGCATTAAATTATGAGAAGCCTCGGAATCATGCATAGCGTTGTGTAGAATTTTGTCATGGATGTTCAAACTCACATAAAAGGGAGGAACTGGTCCCTCTTGAAACTTCCCTTCAATCTTAGGGCCAAAAATCAACTCCGGTAGGTCATCACTAAGATTAACTGTATCTCCATTTTCCTCTATATTTAAAGCCTTCAAAATTTGGTTCCTATATACATGTTGGGCAGCTAACTCAGTTAATGGAACAGAGATTTTGATCTTTAAGATTTCCTGTTCTAGGCTGAAAGGGGTTTGATTCTTTGAAGCACTTATTTCAACCTTATTAGCTGTCACTCTATCAACAATTACAGCTTGCTGATTTGTTTTACTTGACACAACTATTGTAGAAGGAGTACTAGCTGAAGTGTTAGTACTGCTGATGTCTTCACTCTGTTTTTCAGAATTTTGAGTGTTTTTCTCCTTATCCTTATCAGAATTAACAGCCACTGTTTTGTCTTTTTGTTTGGTTGTTTTGGGTTTGGCTGCGGTGCTACTTTGAGAGGATTTGTCAGAGGTTTTGGTGTTGGGGGCTTGTTGACTGGTCTTGCTTCTAAGGTCATATTCTCTTTGAGGTTCTATGACGACATTTTCCATGTCCCGATAATAATTTTCATTATCATCTCTTTTGTCGTCGTAAGGTGTGTAAAGACCTTGTTTATTATCATAATGAACCTCAAAGTCATCATCCTCTTCCCCAAACATGTTGATATCCTCTCCCTCTGCTATGTCTTCTGTTTCTTCAACCTCACTTCCATAGTTTTGATGAAAGGGAGGGGTGATCTGTTGATCATCATCCCTGGGTCTGTTTGGAGGTTGGTTCCTTCTAACATTCTGATTCTGGTTCCTATTTTGAGGAGCATTTTGATTTTGATTTGCTTGTGCTCTCTTAATTATGCTCATCTCTTTCATCATTTCTTCCATCATTCTCTCCATTTTTGAGTTGGAAGTAGAAGGTGTGGATTCCTCTCTAAAAGATACTCTCTTCTCCGCTTTCATCCTCGCTCTCTTCTCCATAAGGTTAACTTCCACAGAAAGAGCACCTCTTTGCATATCTTCAAGGGTTGCAAAAACTCTCTCTCTGAGTGAATAGGTCATGTCTGGATCAAACCCTTCAGGAAATTTGTTTAAAGCTGAGCCCTGAGGAGGTTTTAGTTCAGGGGAAAGTTCATTATAGACGTTGTTAAATCTGGTACAATAAGATTGTACACTTTCCCCAGGGTTCCTATGGAGATTGTTATAGTCAGCAAGGACTTGGAGAGGATTCTTTCTCACTTCCCATTTGTTTAAGAGTGCTTGATGGAAGGCTTGGAGATCGTTAATACTATGGGGGGTTAAACCTTTAAACCATTTTCTTGCTTCTCCCCCCAAACTTTGAGCAAATAGTCTCAACTTGACAGGATCATCATCAATTTCATTTCTGTCAAAGTATTCATTCATCTTGTCCACATGTTGAGATGTTGTTATAGTATTACTAGCATCATATAATGGAATTTTGGACTGATAGTCCTGTGGAAGATTGGCTAATGGTACAGGAAGGACTAAGGGAGCATACCATGTTGCCATGGCAGGAGGTGGAGGTGGATTTACAGAAGGGAAAGTGGGCTGAGGTGAAGTGGTTTGAACAGTGGATGTAGGGTGAGTAGAAGTGGATGGACCAGGAGTAGACCGTTGAGATGATCTTGGATGGGAGACACCTAAATTGTGAAGGAAATGTAAATCAGGAGGTGTTGTTTCCCTGCTACCAGGATGTTCACTTGTTTCAGGAGATGAAAGTGAATATTCAGAGTCTAACTGGATTATATCATCAAATGACCTAGTCCTAAATGGGTTCACTAAGTTAGTTTGTGATTGTTGCAGAGCTGAAAGATTTTCAGGGACTGATTTAGCTCTCAAGGGTGATCTGAAAACAGTTAATAATTTAACCTTAGGATACTTCCAAAGGATACTTTCTGGATTATCAACTATCTTAGGTGGGTTAGGGTCTGGGTGGGCTCTAGTGTGAATCTTTTTAGAAGCCACTATGCTATGTTGTTTAGACCTAAAACAAGAAAAGTTCAACCAGATATGACAATCTTGGAGATGTTAACCAATCTGTTTTTACAATTTTAAATCCCCCAGTCCTCTAACTGAGTTTGAATGATTTTATAATGATAAGGGTTCTTCCCAGTGGAGTCTTAAGGTCTGCTAGGATTGTGGAGTCGCCAAGTGGAAATTTTTAGCTCCTTTCAGAGGTAAAAGGTCTTATGGTCCACCACCATGTTTATTTAATTCCAATCTAAAATATTTTTAGGTTTTTCTAAGTCATTTTTCAGTTTTGTGGTTGTTAAGAATATCCTAACTTTGTTTCAAAACTTAGCTAAGGTTGCGAGACAAAGGCAGTCTACTCTTATGGCTAAGCCAGCTGATTTTTCAAGGTTTAGATGAAGTCTTAAGAGAAACTTAGGGTTTACCTAGTTTGTCACTGATTCAAACACGTTCCATCATGATTACCTATAATAGGCAGTGCTTGAAAAGGCTGCTTTTTACTCTGGTTAATAAAGCAAATGCTCTATGAACCAAATCTCTGACGTCGTATGATTATCTTTAAATGAAAATGATTCTGGGTTCGATGTCCCCAGCGGAGTTGCCAGAAATGTTAGGTCTCTGTAATTTATTAGCAAGATTGGGAGAGTCCAATCACAGAGTTAACATCATTTCAACCAACTTTGGGATTCTAGGATCTAGCCCTCCTGAATCCGGAGAGGGATCTCTCCAATATGTACAAAGATGGATATTGTCTTTGAAAAGCTCAAGGTAATGATATTAGGCTAGTTATGAAGGCCAAGGGTTTTGTTTTGTTTTGTTTTGGATGGTTGAGCATGAAATGTTACTTGAGGGGAAAGTCCTAAGTGCAAAAAGTTTCAAAAGTGAGAAGTTGCAAGCAAATAGAACAGATTTGGCAGACAGATAGATATAACGCTGGTTTTTAGTCCATTGGGCTATGGATTCATATCTGGGCTTTAATTGAACAACAACATCAAGTGTGATCCAAGGGGAAAGTTATCTATACCACAAGATTATTGAGATTAAAAAGATGAAATGGAAAAATTAAAATGTTGGAGGGGTGGAAACTGATAATAATTTCTCAGAGGATTTATAGTCAGTCCAAACAAGAAAAGCCTTTTAAGTAACTGTTTTAAAACCAACCAAGGACAAGGCTAACCATAGACTTCTTGGGCAAGTTCTTATTAAAGCAGCTTAATTGACAAACAATCCAGTAATCCACATAATTACCTTCAGAAAGTATGAAAACACATAAGAAAAACAAAGTGTAACTTAAGATCAGATAAAGTACTTTTAAACCTAGTCTGCTTTTAGTCAACACCAAGGGAAACTTTCAGAATCTGCCTTTGGAGAAAAGAATCTAGGAATCAGGGCAAACCATATCTTCTCTAGTCTAAATTTAATAGCAAATAATGGAAATAACATTCGAGAACAATGTTTGAGCAAACAGAAGGATGAGGGAATGCTAACATTCCTAACTGTTTAAACTGTATTGAATCATTCTTAAATAAACAAATCTGAAGAAAACATTAAGATAAATATTTCTCAGCCAGAGAAGGTTACTGCTATACAGAAAATCCTAACCATGTTTAAACTGTTCTTTACAGAGGGAAAATGAACAATATGGCATACATAGAAGGAAAACGATTAACCAAGAAAGAAGCACTTCACTAGTGATAAAGACCAGGATCCCAAGAAACAGCTTTTATATTGATGTCAAACCAGTTACAATCTTCAAGTCCAATGTTTCAGTTCAGCAATCATCTTCACTATTCAACCTAACTACTCTAGCACAAACAGAGCTTCAAGGGCCAGTGAACACTATGTACAAATAGAAGTCTCTAGCTCAAGTGTATTTCAAAGTTCTGTAACCAACAATTTCTCATCTTCTGTAGAAGTACTTATAGGAAGATGAGGAGGTGAGATTTTAACAAAATATCTCAAGGACAGTTAATGTAGAGTGAAGACTTCTCGGCCCTTTGAGAGGCTCGAGGAAAAAATTTACAGGTGGATCACTACATTAACTGTTTCACAATAAATATCAAAGCTCGGTGGAAGCTTTGTTTGACTTTGAGGCTCTGTGTATGTTTTGGAGTAACTCTGCAGATATTTATTCATTGGTCTCCTTGCAGAAATAACTTCTTGGCAATGCTGGAGGCAGATATTTCTTCGAGCAATAACTTCAGCCTCTGTTCTGAATGGTTTGAGGCGACAGGTGGCTCTTTGTAGTAGCTGAGGAATCAATTCGCCTCAGTTGCATCGGTGGAAACCTTTCTGTCTGATAAAACACTTTAGGTTTTCTTTAAACTGTGTTTTGAGTCGGGGATTAGGATTTTGATAACTTTCTTAGCCGTAATCCCCGTAATACTGTCTTCAATCTTCAGCTGCTGTGCTTTATTCTCAAAACTGATACTCTCTAACTGTTCTTTCGAATAAAACAGTGTCTTGTCGATGTGCAGGGCCGCGCTGGGCTTTTCGGCGTCAATGCTCATGAAACATTGACAAATCATTGAATCCAACCATGTGAATGGTTCCTTTTAGTAGCTTCGAAGGCGCAGGAAACGTCTTTCCCAACCCTCGGCTTTTCTTCGTGATACAACGGAAAACCATTGAAAACCCTGCATAAAACAAAAAACAATTAAGAAATCCCGCAAAATGGGTTAGACTGCTTCAGAAGGCAGGAGAGGAGCGTAGCCGTCGGATGAAGGCAACCAACGGTGGAGATCTGCATAGAAAGGCAAAAAGGATAGCGGGAGAAGAATAAGGAGGAGCAGTTTTGGACCGTCCGATCTGGACACGTGGACGGTCCAGATCTAATCGGAGGGTCTCAATCGGGGGTGGCAGAAAAGGGGATGCGATTGAAAATTCCAATGCGATTAAGCGCTGGCCGTTGATCTGCAGATCAGATCGACGGCGGAAAACGAATCAGCGGGTTTTGAAATGGCGGTAAGACTTGCGATCGGAGGGAATAAGGACCGTTGGATAGGCGGGAAATGGACGGCCCAGATTTAATCGGAGGATCGCAATCGGGGAGGTCACAAAACAACATGCGATTGAAACTTTGCGATTGAGCGCTGGTCGTTGATTTGAGGACTAGATCGACGGCGGGGAATGAATCGGAGGTAATTGCAAGGGGGTGAAACATTGCGATGCGATTTTGCGCGGACCGTTGGATCAAGGATTAGATCAACGGTCAAGAATAAATCGGAGGGAGAGCAGGATCGGAAGATCGGAGGTATGGACAGCGATTGATCGGAGGGCACACTTGAAGCATTGCGATTGAGAGTTTGCGATGCGATTGAGCGCAAGCCGTTGGATCAAAGGACTAGATCAACGGTCAGGATTGCTACGACCTACGCACCGGCGGAAAAAACCCTTAAACACATGAAAACCAAAGTTTTTTGCGAATAAAACAAGTTTAACGGATTGGGCGGAAAATATATAGGTAAAGGAAAAAGGCGTCCGATTGCGGGGCCGGGGGTTTTCACGGAATGTAATATGCCCGGGAGTTATAAAGACAAGGGCTAATCGCAATCGGGCCATTGAGACTGGTCTTTCCGATCAACCCATTTGTATTGTTTCCGATTGCGATTGCGCGATCGGCTCTTTTCAATCAACCCATTTATATTCAGCACATGGTTTTAAGTTTTAACTTAGAACTTTTGGAAAGTGGGTTTTTGGGTTTACAAAGGAAAATGAGCTTTGTAATGGTTCAAAGTCATGCACCCTTTGGATATTTGCGATGCGATTAGCGCCGAAAGCTTTGGCGTTTGGTTTTAACACATGGACATGTGGGGGGAAGTGGTTTAGGACTTAGCCCAAGGGGCTTAGGTCCATAGTAATAAAACTTTGATTTTTATGAGAAATTTTCAAGGATTTTAATGGATTTGGGGGTTCCAAAATAGTTAAAAAGTGAGTTTTTAACTATGAAAGGGGAAATTTTCATAAATGGAAAGAAGAGGACTTATGAAAACAAGGTAGTTTTGATGGAGAAAAAGGGGAGCATATGAAAGGTTTTGAGAAGAGGAGAAATGGCGATCTTTCAGCAGTCTTTCAGTTGGAGTCAGCAGAAATTCCTGACTATAAAAAATGGGACAGCAAATGAGGATTTTGGACAGAGGCATGAGGCCTTAAAGAGACTTCAAGAGCCAACAATTTTTTAGTGATAAAATTTGTTCCTTGGAGGCTCTCAAAATATCTTAGCCACCTTTTGGTATAACAAAATATTATAGGTGGCTAACACACCGATTTTATTGCCAACAAGGATTCTGGGTGAACACCTGTTGTTCTTCATAATCCTTTCCCTAATCAGCAGTAGCAACATCAACACATGGTTGACAATCCGCCACAACCCCATCAACATGGCAATGGTGGTTCGCATCCTTCCGGTGAAGGACCATCTGCCATTTATGGCATTGAGAGTGTTGAGCTTCAAACTCGAGCCAATCTTTATGGAAATCCTACCATAGATGCTCAAGAACCTGGAACAAGTTCAAATCCACCGCCGCCCAACGATTCCTATATCGAACGGCCTACTGCTGAACCCGTGATTCGTCCCCCCAAAGGGACACTTCGACGCACGAATCATAACACCTCTGCACGTGCAACCCAAAACTACAACATTGTAGAAGATTTGGCGCACGCACCATCAGCCATGTCTGCTCTCGAAGTATTACAGACCTGTCCAGCACAAAGGAAAGCCTTGCTTTCGGCCATTGGTGGAATAGACCCCCAGGATTCCATGCTAGCTATATTTGATATGGAAAAGGCTAAACCTCACCTCTCACACCAACTCACATTCCAGGTGAAATTTGTGTCGAAAGGGAGACCAATCCATTGCACTATCATAGACGAAGGTGCTTCGACCTGCGTTATGTCACAAGCTTGCTGGCTCAATTTAGGTTCTCCTACCCTCACTCCGCCATCGAATTCCCTTAAAGCTTTTGATGGCCACACATTCCTCCCAAAAGGATACCTTGCTAGCTTTCCCATCACTCTGAGTGGGAAAACCGTAAACGTGGACGTTGAAGTCGTAGAGCGCCATCTAGACTATAATCTATTGTTTGGTCGCAGTTGGTCTTATGCCATGACTGCCATTGTGTCTTCGGTCTTCTGACTCATCCGATTTCCATTGGATGGGAAAATAGTCACAGTGGATCAGCTATCCTTCTGCACCCCTGATTATGCCACGTTACCAAGTAGCACTATACCCCTAATAGGAGGCTTCCTTGACTCTTACGTCAGTATCGGTACCAGTCCTCTGAAGGCATCTTCCCTACTGGGTTATTTTCCTCTCCCACCGCCACAGATCCCAAACACGGTTGCAATGATATCCACCACTTTGGATGGCTCTATCGACCCATGGATCATTCCGACACCTTCAGACATTGATTCCTACGGAGATCAGATGCCGCTCTCACCGGCCAAGTTGGCTTACTAAGCCATCCAAACTGCATCTGAACCCTCCACTACTATGGTTTCGACCAATGGTACAAACCTCCCACCCATAACAGTTCTCTCTAAGGATCTCCTCAATGAATTCGTGCCTACAGAAGAAGCTATTCGAGAGATCATGTCTCTAGAAGAACGACCTTGGGGAGAGTTTCACCATCACGCTTCGATGATTGACTCGGAGGCGATAAAAACTGAAATCCCATCCTTTGACAAACCTGAGATGGTTCCCTCTTCTTATACGACTGTTCAAACTATCGATACAGAAGGGAACATGGGTAATCTTTCTAAGACAATGCTCATTGATATCCCGGTCAAAACGAGTATCGTGGAAAAAGTTCAGATTGGAGAAGTTTGCAATCCTGAGGAAATTGCGCACTTCACATCCATTTTCAAAGAATTCCGTGATGTGTTTGCTTGGTCTCATAAGAAAATTCCCGACATAGATAATTCTATTAACAAGAAAGAGATCAAGAAATTTCTAGCATTCTTTTTACGATATTTTTCTTGCTCGTTAATCCGAAAAACCTCGAGTTCTCTTCTTCGGACTCGTTAAACTTCTATGAATTTGATATCGAGCATTCTTTTTACGATATTTTTCTTGCTCTTTAATCAGAAAAACCTCGAGTTCCCTTCTTCGGATTCGTTAAACTTATACGAAGTTGATATCGAGCGTTCTTTTTATGGTCTTTTTCTTGCTCGTTAATCCGAAAAACCTAGAGTTCTCTTCTTCAAACTCGTTAAAATCATGAAGAAACACTGAGCATTATTTTTAGGAACCTTTTTCTCGCTCATAAAACTGAAAAAACCCCGAGTTGACTTTGTTGGGCTCGTTAAACTACCACGACAGAGAGCAAGGAGCCATTCTTTTCCTCTTTTTCAAAAGCTCTTTAAACCAAAAAATTAATCGAGTTTTCTCCGCGTGACTCGTTAAAATTTCACGGAGGGAACCGAGTTTTTCTTTTTTGGACTCGTTAAAATTTCACAAAGAGTATTGAGTCTAATCCGTCTCCTCGTACTCATAACAAAATGAGGTAGACATCCATCGAACATAGATTTCTCACTTTTCCGGCTTCGATGGACTAACTTACGGAAAATGAACTGTTTCGGGCTTACTATTACCCCTTTTCCGTGCTCGGTTATCAAGACATGACAAAGGTACCCCAACGGAGTTGTCTTTTATGACATTTTTCAGACTCTCTAAAAATGAAAAATTCACCGAGTTTGCTCGTCTAGACTCGTTAAACCTAATCAGAAGGGGCATGGAGTTGTCTTTTATGATATTTTTCAGACTCTCTAAAAATGAAAAATTCACCGAGTTTACCCATCTGGACTTGTTAAACCTAATCATAAGGGGCATGTAGTTCTCTTTTATGATATTTTTCAGACTCTCTAAACATGAAAAATTCACCGAGTTTACTCGTCTAGACTCGTTAAACTTAATCAGACGGGGAAAAATTTGGACAAAATGGATACTACCTCTGTTACATTTCAGAAAAGGTCGATTTGGCAGCAAAATTCTTGAACATGGCACTTCCCAGAAAACTCTTTCGCAGTAGGCCGAACCCTACCATCCATGAGTATTAGCCTTCATTTCCCAGTGTCCCTGCACCGGTAAAATCCTAACACACTCTTTGGTGTTCAACAAGCTTCAGCTGCCTAGTACCCTGTTAGAGTGCCTTCTATTGTTCAAGCAGATCTCACTATCTACTGTTCCTGTTATCAACCAAACCGCTCATTATGCTAGAAATTATTTGTCGTCCGACATCCCCATTCACTCTTCATTATCTCAATCATAAACAAAATCAGTTGGTTTCCATTTCGTGTTGACTGATGTAGGACGCCTCAGGGCCTACCTTTCAATAGATCTCTTCCTATCGACTTCAACATCTTATCTAGAAAGTTGATCCAGAAACCCATCAGTACCCGGATACTTGCAGACATCAGTGGCAGGTATTCTTGTGTTTGATTAGGGGTCTTCATCATTGGCTCTAGTCGAATAATTCTAAGAGTGTTCGACTTCAACTCATTTTTCACACTCGCTAGATTGTACTGTGCATCTTAGGGGCCATCATCATTATTGGTGGCCACCTTCGCGTCTATTAACAGTTTTCATTATCGACTGGTAATCAGACCATTTCTCACATGTTCGACAACAACTCCTTCCTTCACATGTTGAGAAATATGCAGTTTAAGTGAATCGGCGATCAATACCTTGGGGCAAAAGCTACATCATTAAATTTTTGTTTCCTTCCCCAAGCTGCGATATTGTTTATGGAGACAACTTCTTCAGCCTGATCCTGTTATGACAGACACTTCTACATTGTGCTTATCGGTGGACAGATTCTACATATCTGTATTCTAGAGAAATCATGTTGTTTAAGCTACTGAGCATGGGAATGTCCGACTCAAGGCAGATACTATATTTTCTGACATATGTTGTTGTTTTAGGTCTTCCTCAGTCTTTCAGTCTCTTTATCTCTACACAAAGTATAAAGTATTTCGGCCATCATCTTCGTCTCTGACCTCACACTTTAGGGGGCATCTGTTACAGGTCAAAATACCTCCTCATCAGCTCAGAGGAGAAGACAAATATGGAAGGAATACAAAGACCTAAATTAAACCTATTTCTGCCAAGGTAACGCCTTTCTATAAAAAATCAGGAGCCTTATAATGCATAAGACCAGTGAATGTGCCGTGTTAGTGGCTAGGGCAATGCTCTGTTTACACTAGAGGGCAGCGTTACCCGTGTTTTAAGTTTGAAATGGGAAAAACACGTGGAAAATGATTTGAATCTCCGGCTTTCCCTCACAAGAGAGTCAGTTCACAAAGGAAACTGCAAAGCACCAATTCATTATTGGTCACAGCCATAAAGGATTGAACTCCCAAGGAGGCAAAAGCATAGAGATTAAAGAAACATCTTAGTTTTTTCTATTCCAAACTAGTGGAAAGAGAAAGGCAACAATGGCTTTCTCCCTCTCCTATAAAAAGGAGCTGAAGGCTCTTAGTTGAAGGTCGAAGGATTGCTAAAGATTTTTGCATACTTGTGGAATAGAGAATAGTGTTATAGTGTGAAGGCCAAGATTCAAAGAGGTTCCTAGAGAGCTTGTTGACTAAGACTTCATCACTTGAGAGATAATAGAGATTGGGAGACTGAGGAGGGCTTGGTACAACCGATGGTTGTAATCCTCCTTCTTTCAAAATAAATAGAACTGTGTTTGTTTTGTCCATTCAATGCTTAATATTGTCATTATTGTTTGAATATTTACATAGTATGATATGAATGGCTCAGATGTGCTTAGTTAGAAGTTCATTATATATTGCAAAGTATCAAGTTGCATGTATGTTTTCCTCACTATTTTTAGCATGCATGGTGTATGCATGTGAATTTTCCAAGCCTTTCCATTTCCTGAATAGCCATGGTGCTGTGGGTTTATTTCCATTGATTTCTTTTTGGATGGTTCTCATGATTCCTTTAGTTGTTGGTTTGAGTTATTAGTTCTTGGAGACTTGGTTAGACAAACTCTCTAGAGCCCGATGGACAACTGTGGGTTGAGTTACTAGTCTTGAAATCCTTGGTTGGAAAAACGTTCTGGAGCCCAGTGGACAGTTGTTAGGTTGAGTTACTATTCCTAGAGCCTTGGTTGGAAAAATGCTCTACGGCCCTAGATGGGTTGAGTTACTAGTCTTAGAGCCTTGGTTGGAAAAATGCTCTGGAGCCTGGAAACAGCTGGGGTTGAGTTACTAGTCCTGGAAGCCCTGGTTGGACAAACGTTATGAAAGCCTTGTAACAGTTGGGGTTGGGTTACTAGTCTTGGAAGCCCTGGTTGGAACAAAAAAAATGGAGCCCTAGAGCAGCCTGGCTAGAGACTAATCCATGATGGTTGTAATGTCTTACTTTGAGGTGGAATCATTGGTTGAGATTTGAGGTGGTTTGGCCTTTGGAATCCATGGATTGATTGTAATTAGTGTGTTTGATGACATATCACATTCATTCTTGGATTATGGCATCGGGGTGATTGGATGAAGAGAGACTTGGCTCAGCCAATATATGGTTGGGTGGAACGTGGAAGTCCCATCTCTAGATGGTTTTTACATTCAGTAATTAAAAGCTCATTCCTTTGGTATTTGGTATAAAAATGTACGGGTTTCTATGTGGATTATATTGATGTTGTATCCATGGTATTTCTATTGTTATTATGTTGGTTATAATCATGTATTCAATTAGTGATGTTTTATGGATCTATCTATGTTTTTATTTTTAAATGAATACACAAAGTATCTATGGTCAAATAGATTGTATTGTAGCTAATGATGTAAGGGAGCAATGCTTCTTAGTGATTCTCAAATAAGTATGAGACCCCTCTGTTTAAATCCATTGTTTACACCTGTAGATTCAATGTTTGTGACATGTTCGAAAAAAAATCTATCATAGCTAGGAGGGATTTGGATGATTTCTTATTGATGTGATTTCTTTTGTATCATTTTCCTATTGTTATTTAACATCCTTTATGTTTTCATGAAGTTTTGGGTAGTGACCTGGGCTCTGGGCCTAAAAAGGTGGCTGTAATCCTGGAGATGCAGGCACAGAACTAATTTTTTGGGGCCCTGGCCACTCGCATGCAATTGTGTGCCTCAACTATAGCCTCACATCCCCTAAAATGAAATGTTATTCCTGTGTTTATGGCCCAAAAGGGGTCAAAATGTCAGTGTGACCCAAGGGTAAGAGGCCTGAATGGTTGGGTTACCTCTTGCGGGTGTTTTGGTTGTCGTTTAAGGTATATAGGTTTTTTTTTCCATAATTTCCACTTCCTTAAGGTCACCTCAGTGGTTGAATATCATTATCGTAGCCTCTCGTCACATGTTTATCTCGGTTGATCAGTTACATGGGTAGATGTGGGAAGAGGGTGTTACACCAAATCTGTACCCATAACTGAAAATAACACTTTCCATAACCTTAATGTGAACTTAGCATCCTTGTTTGACAAAATCTTCTTCAAAACACCATGTAACCTCACCACATCTCCAATTAATACTTGTGCCATGTCACTAGTTGAATACGTTGACTTCACCGGAATGAAGTGTGCTACCTTTTTCAACATGTCCACTACAACCATGATGGATTCATGTTGTCTATATGTCTTCAGAAAACCTATGATGAAATACATATAAATGAAATCCCATTTCCACTCTAGAATTGGAATAGGTTGTAGTAAACCACCTAGATGCTTACACTATGCTTTTACCTGTTGACAATCCAAGCATATAACTACAAAAATTGTCACTTCCTACTTCAGATTCAGCCAATAATAAAACTTCTACATTTTTTTCAATGTCTTTTGGTATCTTGGGTGAACTTATTATGGCTTAGCGTGAATTTACCTCAAGATAAACTTCTTGAGCTCACTATCGTCTAGAACATATATCTTTTCCCTAAATATGACTAGACCATTTGTTGTAAGATGATAGTCCACATCATATTCACCTATACCCTGTTATAACTTGTGCATAAGCTCAATGTACTTCATCCTGTTATCCTTCCTGTAAGATTTGATCCTGTAAATATTTCCCTAGGATCTCATAGCTACTCTATGATTCACATGTATCCTTCTTCTAAGATCATATGCAACCATGTTCCCTTTCCCTTAAATGTACCTGATCTCAAATTCAAACTCATTGATCATGGCCAACCATCTAGCTTGTCTAGAATTCAAATTTTGTAGGTCAAATAGATACCTCAATCCATTGTGATCACTCATCAGTATGCACCTCATGCCAAGAATACAGAGCCTCCACATCTTCAATGCATGAATGATTTTTGCCAACTAAATATCATGTGTTAGATATTTTTTCTCATGCTCATTCAGTTTCAGTGATTCGTACCACATGTCCCTCCTGCATAAGAAATCCACCAAGTCTTGCAAGAATTTATGCACACTGCAAACTCTTTATCTAGATTTTATATCTTTAAAACTAGATCATTTTTCAACAACTACTTCAATTTTTCAAAGCTAGCTACACATTCCTCTGTCCATTCAAACTTCTTACCTTTCCTTTGCAGCTATGTAATAGGTTAAGTAATATATGATAATTTCCTTATGAACCTATTGTAATAATCTACTAGTCCCATGAATGATCTTACCTCATCCACATTCGTATGAGCTTCCCATTCCATGATAGCCCTTATCTTTTACAGATCCACTGCTATGCCTTCCTTGGAAACCACATGTCCTAAGAAATGAACCTTTGTCTAAAAGAAATTGCATTTACTTAGCTTAGCATACAATTGATGCTCTCTCAGCGATATCAATATTGATGCTAAGTGTTTGGCATGTTCTTTCTCATTATTAGAATATACCAATATATCATCAATGAATACAATAACAAACTTGTCCAAATAAGCACATAATACACTATTCATCAAGCAAATAAAAGTAGCTAGAGTGTTAGTCAAACTAGAAGGAACTACAACAAACTCATAATGCTCATACCTGGTTTGGAAATTTTTCCTATAAATGTCCTCTTCTTTGATGTGTACCAGATGGTATTCCGATCTCAAATCAATCTTCGATAACTCTTTTGATCCCTTCAATTGATCAAACAATTCATCAATCCTTGGAAACAGATATATGTTCTTGATGGTCACTTTGTTCAACTATCAATAATCGATGCACAACCTGAAAATACCATCTTTCTTCTTCACAAACAACACCAGTGCACCACATGGTGACACAATTGGCCTAATATATCCCTTTTCAAGAATTTTCTTCAACTGCAACTTCAATTCCACTAACTCCGATGAGCTCATCTTTTATGGTGCCTTTAATGTTGGTGTTGCCCCTGGTACCAACTCAATAGAAAATTTCACTTCCCTGTGAAGTGGAAACTCTAAAATATCTGCGAAAAACACATCTTGAAACTATTGTAGAATCGAGTACATATTCAATACCTCTACATCCTCAACATCCTTACCTTTATCACTGGAAATATGTATTGGAAATAACACATACCCTTTCCTATGACTGCGCTTTTCTTGCATAGCTATCACCATTCTAACCGATGTTGCCTTCTTATTACCGTGCAAGACTCTTTTTTCCCCATTTTCATCTAGGAACACAATATCCTTGTCATAACAATCCATCTTAATCCTGTGAAGATATAACCAGTCCATACCCAATAGCATATTATATGATCCCAATGGTAAAACATTCAAATGTGTTGGGGTAGGCATAATTTTCAACTCAAATGCACAAGCTCTTACCCAATGATGAACTATTTTCTTTGTACCTATAGCCAACTACACTAACCAATATTTTGCATGCAGTTATTTATTTAAACTACACTTATCCACTAGGTCAGGATTAACATAAATATAATTATATTCGGGGTCAATCAGAATAGAAACAACTTGATCACAAAGCTTACCATACATCTCGATGATAAATTCTTGGTGTTATGCCTATATGTTATATATTGCTACATAAATCCGAGGAATACTTTGTTCAACATCCCCCATTGTCTGTGCCTCCTAAGAATTTTATATTTGTGGTATACCATCCTGATGTTGTGGACAATCTTACTTTCGATGATCCTTGTGGAAAGGCTTCCAACGTGAACTCTTTTTTTTCTACTCAGACTAAAATTCATATCCTCTATCAGATGCATTGAACTTCTTAGGCAGTGCTACATTCTCTTTTTTACCAATGTCTTGAGGCATTTCTCTCTTATTATCCCATTTTCCTTTATTCTTTGCATTACCTTTCCAATCTGGCTTTGTCTAAAATCTACACTTTGATTGCTCATAGCAAGGCTTTAGCTTCCAGATAGCCTCCTCTAATGATCTAGGCTCATCGAACTCAAACATATCTTTGAATGCTACCAAAAACCCACTAATTAATATTTGAATATTGCCCTTATCCTCCTTGAGGTAAGGCACATATCTCAATATATCCAAAAATATGTTAGTATACTCCTCATCGGCCATGGATCCCATCCTTAGCTCATAGAATTCCTTCTCCCTGTCATCATAGTATCTCTCTGATAGATACTTCTTCCTAAATAGTCTCTCCAACCAACTCCAAGTCAACTCCTCTTCATGAGTACCTTTAATGTTCTTTACATCTTCCCACCAAATTTTTTATTTACCTTTAATATTGAACGTATCTATCCTAGCATTCATGTTTGATGAGTAATCATGCAACCAAAAGACTTATTCATCCCAAGTAACCAAGATTTTTCATCTTGTGACTTCTTCATTTATCCATCAAAGATAGGTGTCTTTTATTTCTTGAACTCATTTGACAAATATCCCCTACCATTCCTCTTGTAAGGATGATAACAAATATGATCATGATACCTATCAGAACCAGAACTAGACTAGAACTTGTGTCCATCACCTCTCCTATCTAATGTATCCATGAACCTTACATATTTTATCATGTCATCCCTATCTAACTTGTTCCCACCATGATACCGACTACAATATGACCCATTAGTCCTATCTTCCTGTCCATGAATGATTCTAAGCAATCCCTGTATCTGCAAATCTAAAAGTCTCAAAAGGATAATTGCATTGACTTCTTCGTATTTATCCTATGCCTTAGCAAGTATCTCTTGTGATTGAATGATTCTGTCATTTTCTTATTTACAAATATTTATTTTCTCCTTTATACTTCTCAAAGTGTCTCCTATGTGAGGGGAGTACTCATCACCATGTTTCTCATCTTATCTATAGGGAGAATCTCGTCAACTATAGTCTACCATTCTGCTAGTCATTTTTGTTCTTCTCTTCCTACAAGGCATACTATGTCAGCTAAACCAAATCATAAAAAAACCAATGTACCTTAGTATAGTTCAGGGAGGATATCTCATCTACAATACCAACCATACTAGCATAGTATATGTATAATCATAATCACAATAGTATATAAACATCATCGCAATCACCATCTAGTTACCATGCATGATGTGACATTAAAACACCAACTAGACATAATGCATGGATAAAAACATACGTACGACATGCATGCATACACAATACATACAAACACTAACATGCATTCGAACACATCCAACAATAGCACCATCAACTACTACAAGACATCAAAATGACAACCATGACCACCACCATGCATACACAACAAGCACATAGACTACAAGCATAAGGATACATATGCATATGACATGTACACATGACAACACACTGATCCAAGGATAATGGAAACCAAAAATCACCCAAGGAGAACAGAACCATCTCTACTACCACCCTCTGACCAGCTACTCCCACATTTACCCAAGCTAACTGGTCCACTGAGGTAAACATGTGACAAAGAGTTACTATGTTATGATTCAACTCCCCAAGTACAGTTAAGGAAGTGGAACCGACATGACAAGGCCAATTTGACCTTCCACACATGCTACAGAACCCTCAGGATCCAACCAACCCTTCCAAGTGACCAACCCCTGAGACAAATTTACATTTTACTAAACTGGACCCTTAGTCACTCCCATCACAATCCATGCATGTGATTGAGGCCTTTTAGTCACTCCCACAACAAAGCATGCTAGTGATTGTGGACTTTTTCAGGCAATTCTGAGCGAGCGACCCCAAATTTTGAGCCACCTTTTTAGGGCTAGGTCTCAGGCCACTTCCCAAAACTTCATGAAACTCCCAGAAAAAATAAATAACACTAAAACAAGGTTACCAATGAAAACATTTGATCAAGGACTTGACCGTACCCGTACTATCCATGAAAGTCCTTTCATCAAACATATCATAAATATGTAATCTGTAGGTCATAACAATAGTTCTAAGCATACGGGTCTCAAACTTATTTGAGATTCATAAAGAAGCATTGATGCCTTATCACAATAGTTGCATTATCATCTAATAGGTCATATATTCATTGTTCTTTCATTTTCTCATCAAAACATGATGATATCCATACATCAAGTCTATCATAAAACATACTCATAACCATCATATAACCAACACAAATCGCAAGGTTATAGCAGCCATAAAATCACATAATAACAAGTGCATATACCCATCAACTACAAGAGGGAAAAATATCTTATGCACAAATAATAAATGCAACCAAATTTTGGACTTCCACGTGTTAGTTACCCATAGTCATAGTAGTCAGAAAAAAGGTTTTATCTTTAAAGTTTATTTAACAAATGTATAAATGTTTGCTATGATCTTGTAAAGATAAAGCTATGGGTCTTATTTTAGATTATAATTTTCATAATTCAATTTAATTATCTCAAAGTGTGTGAAGAGTCATGAAAATAGCCATTAGTATCCTAAGAGTTCTAGTTAAATGATTCTATAGTCATGTTTCACCAATAAATGATCAGTGAGGTAATGTTTTCATGTCTTGTCATCATTGGCACAGAGTTGTACGGTACCTTAAGTCATTTAGAGTTTCAAATTGCAATCATCCATGACATCACTTTGGTTCAATGGTTAGGAGGATAGCGTTGTGTTTCTCACAAGTGTTTCACATTCATCATTGAAGTTCAAAGTTTCAAACATCACCCTTGAATCCCACATTCAACCACCTTGGGAGTTCAAATGAATGGTTAAACTCAATTAATTCTGCATAGATTTTTTTTTTCCATCAGAAGCTTTCTATATGGTGATTGGAGTTCATTGTGCAAACGAGGCAGGGGAGTCATAGTGCTTTCTTACAGGTGTTGCACTTTTGGTTGTAGGTGGATGCTATCTTGAGGGGTCGTAACCCAGGTTCAAATTTTATGGATAAACCAACAAACCCTCGAAATACTGGCCCTTTCGGAAATGACCTGCTTGTGCAAATCAAAGTCTCACTCAAAGCAGTATGGGGGGGGTGCTGGAACCAGGTTTCTGCACCCTTGGGGAGAAATTAATGAAGTGGTCCTAAGAAAATAGAATGCGGACTTATGTCAATCATAAACTGATGCGCGCAATATAATAAAGAAGAATCACAGAGTGTGCACAATCCTTAATAGAATAAAAGAGAGTCGCACATCACTTCTGTTGCGGTTCCCATGTTTTGGTAGTTTGGAAATACCAAAAGATGAGACAACATCAAAACCACTTTCAAACCCTAGGATCTAGCCCTCCTGGGTCCAGAGAGGGATATCTCTATATAGGCAAAGGTTTTATGTCTTTGAAGCTCTGAGTTAATATATTAGGCTAGTTATAAGGCTTGGTTTTGTTTGTTTGGTTTTGCTTGGTTGCTAGGAATCAAGAAAAGAAGGTTTCAATATAAGAAAAGGATGAGAAAAGAGGCAATTATGCAAAGGAGAGATAACTCAGAGAATATTCGAGACCATTGGGCAATGGAGTCAGGAAAGGATTTACTTTCTATTCGATATGCAGGCTTTCAGTTGGGCTAGTCATTTAAAGCATTGGATCTTAAAGATGATAGTGAGGTGTGAAAAGGCAAGAAGGAAGGTCAAAGCAAGGAAACCTCCAAGGTGACCTTCAGGAATTAGATCCAGGGACAGGACATGACGTTGAACAACCTGTGATCCAAGACCTAAAGGTTAACTCTTTAGACAAGGAAACATTAAAGGTTTAGAACACTAAGCTAAAAACCTGAGATCCGAGAGAGACTTTGAACTCTCAATGCTTTGGCATCCAGCTTAAGGGAACTTAGAAAGGTTAAATTAATTGAAAGGGACCCCAGTGAGACAGTGACAGAGTTCTAAACTCCTAGTGTCCCAATTTCATTCAATTAAAGCCTAACCAGAACATCTAAGAATAGATTCATTAATTCGTACATCAGCTAGAAATATATATTTGACCACTACACTGGTTAAATTAGCTTGAAATCAATCCTTAGATAACACATACAGCAGAAAACATTGAAGGCAGGGAGAGCAGAAACATAGGGTACCTAACAAGGGTAAATCCTATGCCAGATTTCTGATGCATGCCAGAAGAAGTGAAATGTAATGAACTACAAAGGAAAACATAGACAAAGACAAAAAAACATCACCGCTGCTTTAAATCGGGATCCAAAGAAATGTGCTTGTCATATTAAAGAGCAACACCAGTCCATTACAACATTGCCAATAACTTGATATTCAGTCTGAAGATATCTTCCTCGGCCTATCTTACAGCTTTACACAGAGAACTCAATCTCAAGAGAAACAACTTGCAATTCATAGATATCCGATCAACAACCCTTACAATGTTTTCTTATGAGTTTTTATATCTGAAAAAGAGGTAGAGGAGGTAGATGAAACACTAAATGCAACATTAAACTGAGTAGGAAGGGGGCTCAAGGCCCATTCTATTTTAATTTCTATGCATTAATCTTCAATACTCTTTGGGTGAAAGATTGGTCTTCAACAGGCTGAAATTTACTCCAGGTATGTTTGTGATGTACTCTCGGCTGCAGTAATCTATAGTACTTTTGTGAATAAACAAAAGGCAGATACAAACTATGAGGTCTGCCATACTATGTAACAAATGCTCTGGTAGCATTAGGACTGTTTTCATGGCAGAGATCTTCTCTGGAACACGGTATAGAATGAAAACAGTATGGGCACCTCGTCCTTTCATGGGAGAGAATGGTCTGTTGATAGTGACACTAATATATCGTTTTGTGTGCCCTAGGCCTTCTGTGTGATTCATGAGGTCTTCAGACTGGTATTTTTCCTTTAAAACACTAATTTAAGGCTTAACATTTTTTATAATGTGCATTAGAACCCCTTAACTTTGTACTGATACTCTGTGCCGCTTCATGACTGTCTCTGCCAGTGAAATTTGATACAACCTTCCTAGGCTCTTCTTGATAATTTAAATCCCTGAAAATGGTCTTCCCTGCATTCTGTTCCACTACGAAAGTGACTGTGAACCATGGGGGTCGTCCACCGCCCATACCCTGCAAAACACACAAAATTTTTACAAAATCCATGCTGGAGGGGAAAGGGTGCTTCGAAGGCCTGCGGAATGGTGGCAGAACTATGGAGAAATGGTGCAAGATGCAGTGGAATGGTGAAAACAAGACAGACAATGAAAAAATGGTGGAAGAATAGATAGATGGAGGCTTAGTGGAGAAATGCACAGGGACCTTTCGATCATTCATGGGGGCGATGATCAACGATGGAAAATGAACGATGGAAGGGTTTTGGAAATCGGGCAAAATACAAAAGAAATTGGAAAAATGTCGCGAAGGCAGGTGACGTAGAGCTCTGGCGGTGGGACCCGGTCAATGGCGGGGGTGGTCTAATCTGGACCGTTGGATCTCCGGGGGTCAACAGCTGAGATTTGATCTGGGAGGACGATGGAGGTTAAATGGATGGAGCTCAATTCAATCTTGACCGTTTGTTCTTGTGGATACAATGGTCAAGGTTGGATCGCCGGACCACGATCGGAGGGAACAAAGAGTGACACAACAAAAAGTGCTGATGAGCAATTATGCGAGATTGTGATGGATGTTGGATTAAACTGTGAGTTGACGACAGAGATCATCATCAGAGGTTTTACAAAGGAATGAGGTGAGTGTGGTAAGACTTTGCGCAGACCGTTAGATCTATGCAGATCAACGGTGGTGGTTTCTTCAAAGGCCAATGGACTAACAACACTATTGCATCAGAGATTTTCTGTTTACAAAGGAAATGTGCTCCGCTCCAACTCTCCAATTGTGATAAGCACTTTACGACTAGCACTTGGTTTCAGCACCCGGGTCATGTGGGGAAGTGGTTTTGGGGCTGGGCCGAAGGGGGCTAGCCTGTTTAAAGAAGAAAATGGGTTTTTAAGCCTTAAAGACAGTGTTTTAAGGCCAAAAGGAGGCTTTCAGAAGAGGTAAAATGGGAATTTGAAATCACATGAAGGATTTTCACTTGTTTCGAAGGATGAAACGGATAGTTTAGGGGATTTGTAGGGACTTTGGGAAACAAAGGGAAAAACTTTAAGAGTGGGAGAATATTAGTAATGGGGAAATTTGCATAGGTACAACAGCAAATGGGATACTTTCTGAGCACAATTTCATAGTCATTGAGGCATTTTTTGGATGGGAACAACAACGAGGATCCTTTTTTTTTCTTTTTTAAAGGAAACGGACACATAGAGGCTTCAAGGATGAGAGATTTTCATGGGAAATGTATCTCCTGAAGGCTCATAAAACAATTTAGTCACCTGTTTGCTTGAAAAAAAATTCATAGGTGGCTAACAGTGGCTCCACACGGGGATGGCTTCTTCTTGGAGTCAAGAATTCAAAAAATAAATCTTTGGAGCAGGCCAGATGCCTGATCTTTGATCCCTCTCTCTTCTTTGATTTCAGTTGCTACAAACACAATAGATCAGCAGAAGCATTCCCAAACAACCTACCTACCTACAATCCTAGCATTTTTTCTTCAAGGTGCATTTGAACTTGCAGACCTTTTTCATCATTTTATTGAAAGCAGAAAACACACTAATATAATTCTACCCTTATCACTCCATGAGGCCAGATTAAACTGTTGGCCTCACATGTTTCTCTACATAATCTAATATATGCTAGGATTAAACTTTCCAGTAGATTTCTTCTCTACATTCTAAGACAAAAATTGAAAAACATGCAAACTAGGATTAGATAGTCTAGTTTGTTGTGGATCCAAGGCCTAAGGTGAAACTTCCCCTTGGACTGAAAACTTTGCAGAAAACTGAAAACAAAATCTTGAAGGCTTGAAACCTGAAATTTTGAAGCATCCCTCCTTTCTTTGTGACTCAAGTTTTGAGCTCGTTAGAATCACTTTCTCTTCTTTTCAGCTCTGGCTTTGGGCTTGTTAGAGCTGACTCTTCTTCCTCACTTGCTGGTTCAAATTTTGGGCATGTTAGAACCAGCTGCCTTTACTTACTTTGGCTCAGGTTTTGATTCTGTTAGGGCCAACCCTTGCACTTCGGAGGTTCATGTTTTGAGCATGTCTGAACCTTTTTTCTCTCTTTTTTGAAACATTTTCTCTTTTTCTTTGAAAACAACACGCGACAATGGTATTTACAATGGAAATGGAAACTGGAAATTGGAAATTAGCAGTAGTAATGTTTGAGCATCCTGCCATTTACAGGACCCCCAAACAGATATGTACCATCTAGCTCTTGCAGAAGAAAGGCATTTGGACCAACAGTGGCCTGGATGATGTATGGACCCTGCCACAAACTGTCAAATTTTCCATGATTTCCTTTGTCTTCTCTCCTGGAGTCCCATTTCATAACTTTGTCTCCAATTTTGAAGTCACAAGCTTTTGCTCTTTTATCAAATAACTTCTTTATATTTTCCTGAACTTTCAGAGCTCTGTTATAGACCTCTTCCCTTGTTTGTTGGAGATGAATTGTTTTGTTTATCCTCCTCACCATACTGTCTTATTTTGTCTGAATCTCCTGGACAAGTTTAATCACTGGTACTCCAAGGCTGGTAGGAAACACTGCCTCTATTCCATAGACAAGCTGATATGGTGACATGCCAATGGATTTATTTGTTGTAAGCCTATCAGCCCACAAGGCATGTACTAGCTTGTTATGCCATGACTTTTTGTTCTCTTCAAGTAGTTTCTTGATGATGGTTACCAATCTCTTGTTTGATGATTCATCTAACACATTACCTTGTGGATAATAGGTAGTTGAATGACCGAGTGCTATTTGATACCTGTGACAAAAATCAACCATTTTCTTGGATCCAAAAGCAACGGCATTATCAGTGATTATTTTTCTTGGGCAGCCAAATCGAGAGAGGATGTGGTTTTCTAGGAACCTAATGATGACAGAATCTGTTGCATTCCTAGAAGGTATGGCCTCCATCCACCTAGTGAAGTAGTCTATGGCTGTTAGGATCCACTTGTGTTGTGCAGAAGAAGCAGGGTGTATTTCTCCTATGAAATCTAGGCCCCATTGCATAAAGGGACCCTCAACAGTGATGGGTTGTAAAGGTAGAGGGAGGAGCTTTCTTTTGCCTTCAAAAATCTGGCATTTATGGCAGGCAATTATCATTTTATGGAAGTCATTGACAAGTTTAGGCCAGTAATAGCCAGCTCTGAGTATTTTGTTAGCAGTAGCTTTCCAGCTCAAGTGGCCTCCACACTCTCCTGCATGGAACTCATGTTTAACCCTCTCTGCTTCAGTTTCAGGCAAACATTTAAGCAATAGGCCATTTGTATTTTTCTAGTATAAACATTCATTCAGTATGCAATAGTTTCTAGCTTTTAGCTTTAGGAATCTGGCCTTGGTCTTTGATAACTCAGGAGGGGCATTGAGGTTTATGAGCACATACAAGATATCAGAATACCAAGGGGAGTTTTGAAATTGTTCCTCAACTGAGGGATCAGGAAATCCTTCCTACTCATCCAAGGCATCTACCATGTTTATGTCAAGGTCTTGTAAATTGGATTCAGCGATTAGTTGGGCTAGACCTTGACCTTTGATCAGTTTTGTGGGTTTTATTTCAAGATCATATTCTAATATTACAGCAACCCATTTTCCCCTCTTCCCGTCCAGATCTTGGGACAGAATTTCTTTAACCACTATGTTAGGCACGTAGGCTGTGGTGTGGGAATGCAATATGTACACCCTAAAGTCTTTCAAGGCCTTAACCAAGGCATAGACTTGTTTTTCCATTATGTTGTATTTCAAGGGTGCATCCCTTAGAGCTTTTCTGAAGAAAGAATAGGCTGCTCCATTCCCTCCGTATTTTTCTGCAGGACAACTACAGCCACTGTATGCTCGGAGGCAAAAGAAAATATCAGGAAATCCTTTTAGAAATTCGGGCTGATTATGACAAGAGCCCAGGTGAGTGCAAGTTTAACCGATTCAAAATATTTTTTAGCCTCTACAATCCACTTAACCCCCACACCTTTCTTCAGCATATTAGTCAGATTCCTGAGATGTTCGGCTAAGTTGGGAATAAACCTCCTTAGGAAGTTAATTTTCCCAATGAAGGATTGTAACTCGTTAATGTTTCTCGGCTGTGTGATTTGTAGTATTCCCTCATCTCTTTTTGGGTCTATCCTAATTCCCTTCTCAGATATAATGTGGCCGAGAAGCTTTCCTTCCTGCAGCCCGAATATAGTCTTTTTGGGATTTAATGACAGACCGAACTTCCTACATTTTTCAAAAACTCTTCTCAGATGTTTTAGATGCTCCTCATCAGTCTTGGAATAGACTGTTATGTCATCCAGATAGATGATAATGAAGTGCCCTATTTCATTTGAGAAAGCTATGTCCAATTCTCGTTGGGAGGTGGCACCAGTGTTCATCAATCCAAAAGGCATTTTTACATACATAAAAGCACCCCATGGAGTGGTGAAAGCAGTTTTGAGTTGATCTTCTGGGAGTACTAGAACCTGGTTATAACCTGAAAAACCATCTAACAGGGAGACCCGCCTTGAGCCAACTACCCTCTGCAGGATATGTTCCATCATTGGTAAGGGGTAATTGTCCTTAAGCGAGGCTCTCTTAAGGTTCCTAAAATCTATGCACAGCCTGATCTCCCCTGTTTTCTTCCTCACAGCTACAAGGTTTGATACCCAATCAGAGAACCTAACAGGAACTATTATTCTTGCCTCGTACATTTTCTTTATTTCCTTTTCTACTGCAGGCAATTGTTTTGGGTTAATTCTGCGAAGTTTCTGTCTGAAAGGTTTCTGATTTTATTTCAAAGGTAATTTGTGTTGTATGATGTTGGTGTCGTATGCCTTCAAATCTTCATAGCTCCAGGAAAACACATCGATGAAATATTTGAATAAGTCAATATATTTCTTTTTCATGTCTGCAGGTAAGGACTTAGCCAATTTGATCATCTTGGGCTTATCTTCAGTGCCTATGTTGCATTCCTCGACATCAGAGCATGAGTGTTCTATAGTGGGCTTTTTCGCTACATCATCAAAGTCAAAAAGTTCCTCTAAAGGTGCCAGTCCCCTGGGTATATTCTTATCCTTCGACTGCAGCACCTCTACTTCCTCTTTATCTGTGTTCTCATATCCTTCAGTCGGATTTCCAAGTTGTTCAGTTAAAGTGTTTATTTCTATGTTACAGGGTGTTTCTTCCTCGTCTGAGGGTTCTTCACTTAGGCAGGTATCTTCGGATTTTTTATCTGAGTCCATGAATTCAAACTCATTCCTGCCTGTCAGGAAATCTTCAATCTGCTTATCGCCCTCAAAGACCTGCCAATATTTTTCATTATCAGGTACTGCAGGCCTGAAATTTTTCTGAATGATGATTTTTTGGTCGCTGGGAGGCTTGTGATATGAACTAGTTATGCAGGCTAATCCATTTTCAATCGCATTCCGACTCCTAGGGACAAACTCTAGTTCATATTCCATGAAAGTCTTCAATAAATCCATAGCGTCATTCCTATACTCTCTCAGCCTAGGGTGTTTCACTGCGTATTCACCATTCACTTGTTTTATGACCAACTCCGAGTCTCCATGCACAGCTATCCTACAGGCTCCTAATTTTTTCAACAGATTCAAGCCCAGGATAAGAGCCTCATACTCCGTGATATTATTTGTACATTTGAAGTTCAGATTAAAGGCATGGCTCTCTGCATAGTCGCTCTCCATGTCATGTAACCACACCCCTGCTCCTGCAGTCTTTCTAGTACAGGACCCATCGAAATTCATTTCCCATAAAGGTTCGCTCTCGAGTTTAACACCATTTTTTTCCTTAATGTTGGCTTCTCTGCTGTGTTGAGGTGTGGGGTCCGCATCGTGGTGTGGGGGGTTTTGCTCTCCCTGATGTGTATGGAATTCAGAGAGGTGACTAGTTGGTTGATTGCATTCTATTTCTTGTTCACTCTGGGTTTCTATTTCAGTGCACTGTCCAAAGTTTTCTTCTTCGTTTTCCTCTAAGTCCAAAGTGGCCATTATGTTAAAATCTATGAGATCTATTTCATTGCTTGTATCTCGGTTCTCTAATTCTGGCTCTCCTAAGGACTTATTCTTGCATAGGATAAAAGAGTCCAGATCTGTGTGTACAGAGTACAAAGGTGAATTTTCAGGTTTTTCAGGGCTACTAACCAGGAATTTCATTTGTGCCTCTCTATACAGTCTCCTCAGTTGGCTAAAGACAGGGATTGTGGCATATTACCCATCCATCTGCATTGTACCTTGCATCTTAGCTCCCCATGACCTCGATAGTAGCATGCCATACTTAGGTGGCACATCTGCCACTACAACATCCATGACCATACACTTGGATAGAATCTGGGTAAGGCTCACACATAGGTCTTTGATCAAGCCAAGACACTTTACCCTGCTAGAATCAAATGAATAGAGGTCTTTATAGGGTCGGGTTATCTCTAGGCCTAATCTCTCCATGACTACCTTAGGCATCAGGTTGTGTGAGGCCCCTGAGTCATGCATTGCATTGTGAAGGATCTTGTCGTGGATATTGAGACTGATATAAAAAGGGGGTACTACCCCTTCCTGAAACTTCCCTTCTATCTTTGGACCAAACAGAAGGGCTGGTTGATCATCACTCAGATTGAAAGTGTCACTATTTTCACCTAGATTTAAAGCTTTCAAAATTTGGCCTTTATATACATCTTGAGTGGCCAGCTCAGAGAGTGGGACAGATATTTTAATTTTCGCAATCTCACTCTCCAAATTGAAAGAGGACTGACTCTTTGGGGTGCTCAACTCTGTTTTGTTAGCCACCACCCTAGTGGTAGGCTCAGTGTGCTGATTCTCATTATGTACAGGATTAGAAACTGTTTTATTAGGAGCACTAATTGCAGTGCTAGTGCTGCTAGTTGGTTGGCTTTGTTTATCAGTGTTTTGGTTGTCTTTTTCTTTGTTCTTCCCAGAACTCTCAGTTGCTAATTTGTTACTTTTAGCAGTTTCTTTAGAAGTTTTCTCAGGCCTTTTCTTGATGGTAATCTCAAAAGCCTTTGGTTTTGGAGTGTCTAGGCTCTTTTTGCTTCTAAGTTCATATTGTTCTCTGACCTGCATGATGGCATTTTCAAATCCAAGTCTGTAATCCTCAGATTCTAATCTTTCCTCATCCCAATACGAGGGCGAGGGCTGATCTTCTTCTGCGGAACAATTGTGGATTGAGTTTTCTACTTCAAACATGTTTATTGTGGTTCCCTCGGACTCTTCTATCATTCCCTCATCTTCATCAAGAAAGTTCTCTTGAAATGGGGGAATGACTTGCTGATCTGAGTCTCTTTGTTTGTTGGGAGTGGTGTTGTTTCTTCTAAAGTTCTGGTTCTGGCTATGATTTTGGTTTCTGTTCTGATTACTAACTGTGACAACCATTTTTTCCATCATTTGTTGCAATCTTTCCACGTTTTTAGATAGACAGTCATAATTGGGGTCAGATGTGGAAGCTATAGTGTCATCTCTATATGTCACCCTTTTCTTAACTCTCAATCTCGCTTTCTTCTCAATCAGGTTAGCCTCTACACTCACTGCTCCTTTTTGCATGTCTTCCAATGTGTTGTAATCTCTCTCCCTAAGCTGGTAGGCCATGTCAGCATCAAATCCTTTAGGATATTTCGCTAGAGCCATACCTTGGGGAGGTTTCATGTGTGGAGGAAGAGCGTTGTAAACGCTGTTGAACCTGGTAGAATAATCATGGACACTCTCTCCTACGTTTCCTTTAAGGTTCTTGTATTCTGCTAAGATTTGGAGAGGGTTGGCCTTGACTTCCCATTTGTTTATGAAGGTCTGATATAAAGCAGGAAGGTCTTGGATGCTATTAGGAGGTAGGCCTTTAAACCATTTCTTCACATCACCTCCTAAGCTCTAGGAAAATATTCTCATTTTGACCGTATCATCATCTATCTCCATGTAGTCAAAAGAATCTTCCATCCTGTCTACATGGTGCTAAGCTGTGGTAGACTCTTTTGCAGTGAAGTATGGGATTTTTGATTGGTAGTCATTGGGAAAGGGCACTAGAGGCTGGGGTAAAACCAGAGGTGCATATCAGGCTGCCATGATGGTATTTTGAGGAGGTAAGGGGTTGGCTTGAGCAGCTGGTATATGGATGACAGGGATACTGAAACCAGCAGAAGTCTGTTGAGCTGATTTAGGATGACAGAGTCCCAAGTTTTGAATGAAGTGAATATCAGGAGGTGTAGATGGAGGGGTTTCTCTGTCCCTAATGTGTTGACCACTTTGAGGTGTTGAACAAGGAAACTCAAGGTATGGCTGATCTAGAACATTGAATGACCTAGTTCTTGATAATCTGTTTGGTAAGTCTTGGTCAAGATGAGTGTCTAATAGAGTTGTAAAGTCTTCTGGTGCAGAGTTAGCTCTATGGATGTGTCTGGAAATAGTTGGTCCTTTAAGTTTAGGGGATTTCATGAGGATGCTCTCGGGGTTGTCAACTACTCTAGGTGGGTTTCGGATAGAATAAGCTCTTGTGTGAACGGTTCTTGAAGCCAGAATGTTGTTTTGGAATCAACCAGCTTAATCTTACTTGTTACTTCCGTTATGGCTGATGTTGTTGTGGACTCTGGTCTCCCAGTGGAGTCTTATGTGAACCAAGATAATCAGCAGGCCTACGTGAAATTTTTGACAAGCAAACACGGGCTAAAAAAATTTTGAGCCTCCAAGGAATGAATTTCCTCTGAAAACACATCATCCTTGAAGCCTCTTATGCCTTTTCCCTTTGATAGATCCTCACCGCTGCTCCCACTCTAAAAGCCTCTCTGTTGTGAAGAAGAATGCCCAAAAGGCCTCCATTTCTCCTTTCATCTCATCCCTATTAAACCTCTATTATCATCACCTTTTCCCCTTTCTATTTCCCCTTTAACCTTTCAAATATCCTTTTTTGGTTTGATATCCCCTTATTCTATCTACCGTTTTCTCTCTTTTAGCCCTAAAACCCTATTTTTGGCTAAAAACCCCATTTTTCCTTATGCTGGTCTAGCCCCTTTAGACCAACCCCTTAACCACTTCCCTATATGCCCCGAGTGCTAAAACCAAGCGCAAAGGCCTGGGTGCTAATCGCAAATCGCAAATCTTATGTTATGCCACCCACTGCAACCCCCCGATTACGATCCCCCGACTATAATCTCCGCCATCGATTCCCCTTTTATCCAACGGTCATCGCAAGCCCCATCGCGCCCACATCTCCCTTTCATCACTCCCCTGATTAGTATCCCCAACATTGATTCATGTCTAATCTGACGGCTCTCGCATCTTCGCCCGATCGCAATCGCATTTTCCAAACAGTGTCACCCTCTGCCCTCTGCGATTGCGATCCTCTGACGCAATCTCCACCATCGATCTCTCATAGATCCGGCGGTCTAAAGCCAATCGATCGATTGCCTATCGGACTTAGGTCCTCCCCCCATCACTCCTCCTCCGATTCAATATCAGTCGTTCATCTCAACCTGATCTATGGCCCGCGTACTTCCTTCCACCAAACCTCCTTTTCACCACATTTTCATCTGTTTTCCCTATAGCCACTGACTTCACAGCTGCGCCACTATTCTTCCAAGCCTCACAGCATCTCTTCCACCCCCCCTGGGTTTTATAATTGGTTTGTTTTATTGTGAAGGGCATTACAGGGTGGTAAATTCACTCCATCACAGTCACTGTGAATCGGAAACACAGAGAGGCCATTACAGCAATAGCTCAGTAAAAAACCACAGATGGATTAAGCAGATTAAATCTAGTTAATTTAACATTCAACACCTAATCTTGTGATAAAAAGGATTAGGCACAATCTAAATATTTGAAGAGCACAAGAAACGAGCCATATCTACTTTCAGCATCAGCAGGACATTTTCTCATAATAGTACGCCCTCCGACAAAAGTCTCCATGCCTCCTCGAGCTCCCAAAGGCCACCTCATTGACAGAAAGCTTCCAATAACTGTCAGGAAATCAATAATGGAGGTATGGAAGCCCAGCAGACCTTTAGTCGCCTTACTTGCTTACATCTCATTTTGAGCTTCAAAGATATATCATTCTTTGTTTTTAAGGAGAGATCCCTCTCCGGGTCTAGGAGGGCTAGATCCTAGGATCCCAAAGTGGTTTTGATGTTGTCTCATCTTTTGGTCTTACTAATCTGGCCAAAACATGGGAACCCCAACATAATGGCGACTTCGCTGGGGAAGAGACAACTTAGCCTCTAGATTGGTTTTAATTGCTGATGGTGGATAGTAGTCTGTTTCTAATGTTCGAATTCATCCACCTGGCGACTCCACACTCCCTATAATCCAAAGACCTAATGACTCCACTGGTGGAGGACTCTGAACTAGTTGAGAAGATGTAGTGACCTTCTTTGCAGAAACATGGATCCAGACATGGACAGAGATGCAAAGCTTGATGCTTTGGCAGATCAAGTAAATGGAATAGCAGTCATGTTTGGTAAAGTGCTGGAAATGTATATGGCTAACCTGAATGCAAATGATGATTATTCAGAGCAGCCCATGCTTCTTTCAAAGAAAGAACAAGCTCTAAACCCAGAAAATGAGTAGAACATGTACGATACTCAATGTCCTATAGAAGAAAGTGATCAAGAGCTACCTGATTGCTTACCCATGTCTTGTCCCATGATGATTAGAGAAAATAAAGGCTTAAGCGCAAAAGCTGGCAGGGGGTGCTGCATTGGGGGAAGAAGTGACCCCATGGAAGATGCAGAATCTGAGGCAGAAGAAGAACCAACACGCATGGAGGCTTCCCCTACGACTGGTAATTCATCACAGATTCCACTAGAAGAGTGGAATTTCCCTGCTAGCACAAGTGAACATTCCACAGAAGAGGCTCAAGAAGATATCCAGCCTCCAAATCAGTCAGTACAAGAAGTATTGGACTGCTATTCTTCTGTCTGTGCTAAAGGATAAATCTCTCCGTTGACGAAAGAAGAGATGGACCGGTAGTCCACACCTAAAAATTTTTATAGAATAGACACTCTTGCTCATTCATCTTTGGAGTTTGATTATGCAGATCCAGAAAACTCCCCCATGGAGATGAACAAAGAGAGATTTGCTGAACATCCAGAATGGTTGACATGGTCCAGTCAGCCTGTTTATGACACTGATGGAGAAAGCTACGAAATTTTAGTAGCAGATGAAGGTTCTTTGAGTCTTCATTCTATTTTTCCTCAGAACATCAGTGACGACTTCCACGAGACTGGAAGTCAATAGCCTCTCATTTCAGGAGATGAATGGGAAAGCAAAGAGGACTTAGCTGCAATATACGATGATTCCTCCAGTTCAGAAGATGAAGGAGACACTCTACCCCAAGAGAGTCTTTTTCTCAAGCTAGTGGAAGAAGAAGAAATCCTGGTTGAAGCCTGCCTGCCAAATATTCATAACCAGGTATCATTTCATGATCCTTATGTTCACTTCCTACAAACATTTGAAGAAGGATCAAAGGTCTTTTTGAGTAGCATGTTGCAAATAGAGAGAAAATTTCTAGAAGCTACTGACAAGGGATAGGAAAAGTAGGAGCAGCCCTGCCTATCCAGCCTGCTCAAGGAGCTGAGCAGAAAAAACTAGTCATGGGATCACTTGATGGACTCGTTGCATTGGAAGACAATGTTTGTAAGCTAGACTTGTAAATAGTCCAGTTAGAGTAGGTTAGGTAGGAAAAGCTCAATAAAGCTCAGTATGTTAGCATTCAGTCAGTAGTTTTAAATTTCTGCAAAAGTGTCAGTCCATGAGTAGTTTTGTCTTTATGCCATGGTCTACAGCAAGTCAGACAGTCTAATCCTGGCTTGGCTGTTTTTCAACTTATGTCTTAGAATGTAGAGAAGAAATCTGCTAGATAGTTTAATCCTAGCGGATACTAGTTCAGGTAGAGAAACTATGAGGCCAACAGTCTAATCTGGTCTCATGGAGTAATAAGGGTAGAAGTAGAATAGGTTTATTTTACTTTTTATAAGAAATTGATGATGTAAGGGTCTACAATTCCAAATGCACCCAGAAGAAAAATGATAGGATTGTAGTCTGGGTAGGTAGTTGTTTTGGAGAATTTTTCTGTTGATTTGATGTCTTCATGATTTGTGGCAGCTGATCCAAGAAAGAAATGGATGTGTCAAGAGCCAGGCATCTGGCCTACTCCAAATATCATCCTCTGAATTCTTGACTCCTTCAAGAAGAATCCATCCCCATGTGGAGCCACTGTTAGCCCCCTATGAAATTTTTGACAAGAAAACACGGGGCTAAAATGTTTTTGAGCCTCCAAGGAATGCATTTCCTCTGAAAACACATCATCCTTGAAGCCTCCTGTGCCTTTTCCCTTTGATAGATCCTCACTGCTGCTCCCAGTCTAAAAGCCTCTTTGTTGTGAAGAAGAATGCCCAAAAGGCCTCCATTTCTCCTTTCATCTCATCCCTATTAAACCTCTGTTATCATCACATTTTCCCCTTTCTATTTCCCCTTTAACCTTTCAAATATCCTTTGTTTGGTTTGATATCCCCTTATTCTATCTATCGTTTTCTCTCTTTTAGCCCTAAAACCCTCTTTTTGGCTAAAAAACCCATTTTTCCTTATGCTGGTCTAGCCCCTTTCGACCAACCCCTTAACCACTTCCCTATATTCCCCAAGCACTAAAACCAAGCGCAAAGGCCTGGGCACTAATCGCAAATCACAAATATTAAGTTATGCCGCCCACTGCACCCCCCAATTGCGATCCCCTGACTATAATCTTCGCCGTCGATTCCCCTTTTATCCAACGGTCATCGCAAGCCCCATCGTGCCCACATCTCCCTTTCGTCACTCCCCCGATTAGTATCCCCACCATTGATTCATTTCTAATCCGACGGCTCTCGCATCTTCGCCCGATCGCAATCGCATTTTCCAAACGGTGTCACCCTCTGCCCTATGTGATTGCAATCCTCCGATGCAATCTCCACCGTCGATCTCTCATAGATCTAGCGGTCCAAAGCCAATCGCTTCATCGCCTATCGGACTTAGGTCCTCCCCCCATCGCTCCTCCTCCAATTCAATATCAGTCATCCATCTCAACCTGATCTACGGCTCATGTACTTCCTTCCACCAAACCTCCTTTTCACTGCATTTTCGCCTGTTTTACCTATAGCCACTGACTTCACAACTGCGCCACTATTCTTCTAGGCCTCACAGCATCTCTTCCACCCCCCCCTGGATTTTATAATTGGTTTTTTTTATTGTGCAGGGCATTACAGGGCAGTAAATTCACTCCATCATAGTCACTATGAATCGAAAACACAGAGAGGCCATTACAGCAGTAGCTCAGTAAAACAACACAGACGGATTAAGCGGATTAAAGCCAGTTAATTGAACATTCAACACTTAATCCCGTGATCAAAAGGATTCGGTGCAATCCAAAGATTTGAAGAGCACAAGAAACGAGCCATATCTACTTTCAGCATCAGCAGGACATTTTCTCAGAATAGTACGCCCTCCGAAAAAAGTTTCCATGCCTCCCCGAGCTCCCAAAGACCATCTCACTGACAGAAAGCTTCCAATAACTTTCAGGACATCAATAATGGAGGTATGGAAGCCCAGCAGACCTTCAGTCGCCTTACTTGCTTCAGAAGAAAAAACAGATAGCTTTACAGCCAGAAGGAAACTTCAAAGAAATATCAGAGGTCAAATCCAACCTGACAAAGACTCCAGACTAGACCACCAAGTACAGTGCAGAGCTATTAAGCGGAGTGGCATGAAATGCCTCCTCCACTCTGTCTTAATAAATGGATTTAATGTGTATCACCTACTCTTGCTATCTATTTTTCCTATAAATAATCCCCGAGAACACATTGTAAAGGGTTGGTTCTTCGTTATTGCGGTTATAGTTGTAGGGATTCATTTTTGGACTGTTGGAAACAGTTTTGGGAGAGAGTAGCAGAGTATTTTGTAATGTAGTAGGCTGGGAGGAGAAAGTTTGGACTGTAATCAGCCATTGAGCTCATTGTATGTGATTGGTTTTGCATCAAGTAATCAAGGAAATTTCACAGGATCTTGGTCTATTACTACGAGCGATGTTTCTCTCTTTGCATCGTTTATTTAGATTATTCATGTTGTTCATTTTCTTCTGGTACGCATCAAAAATCTGGCATAGGATTTACCCTCGCATGGTACCCTATGTTTCTGCTCTCCCTACCTTCAATGTTTTCTGCTGATTGTGAATCAAAGAGGAAATGCTTGTAATTTAACCAGTGTAGCAGTTTTTATTCGTTGCTAGCATATGTGTGAATTCAGGTTCGTCGCTTGGATGTCCTAGCTAGTGTCAAAGCAGGGAAGGTTAAAATTCCTTCTCCGATCTATAGACTCTAGCTTTGTGTCAAATCTTATCTCTGTTTTCCCTTGGAGCATGCTAAAGCAGGCCTGGAGTTAAATGATCTCTGGTCTGATCTATAAGCTACCCTTTTGTCCCTCCTCTGAGAGTTTCCTTTGAGTATGTCAAAGCAGGCCTGGAGTTAAATGACCTCTGACATGATCTCCAAACAGAAACTGGGTGGCTTTCCTTCTTTCACTTTCAATCCTTAATGTCCCATTCCACCATCTATCTAATAAGATCCCTTAGTATAGATGACTTGCCCTCTGGAAGCCATGCTTAGTTGCGTGCAAGTAATCCCCTTTCATGACTCCATAGCCCAATGGATGACACTTTCTTGACCTATCCTCTTATGCCGAAACTTCTTGCTGCCCTCCTCCTTTTCTTCCACGACTTTCTCAGTTTATGATCTCATGACTCAACCCAACAACCAACCAACCAAACCATTTTAAACCCCCCCCCCATTGTGCTTCATACCTAGCCTAACATCTCATTTTGAGCTTCAAATATATATCATTCTTTTCTTTTATGGAGATATCCCTCTCCAAGTCCAAGAGGTCTAGATCCTAGGATCCCAATGTGGTTTTGATGTTGTCTCATCTTTTGGTCTTGCCAATCTGGCCAAAACATGGGAACCCCAACAACTTCAACGCGAATAAAGTATAACAGAACCAGATCTAGATCTAAAAAATATGCAAATACTTAACCAAATTTATCAACCATAAATATGCATAAGCAATCATAGCATATATCCTTGCACAATTATTAACATAAAAAACATAGAAACAATGTGATATCAAAAGAACAAAAATAGTAAATACTCAAATCAATAACATCGTAAGTTCGCCAAAATTTGTTATTTTCATTAATTCATATCCTTTCAATACATATCAGACTTTCCCTTACATAAACCCTTCCACACACACAGCCAGTAGATTCTACACACAACCACAACTAGGTCTCTGTGCACACAGCCAACAGGATCCTTTCAACCCAACCCAGACAAAACCCTTTACAACATATTACAGATGCATACAGATCATAATCTCATATCTGACTTAGTTAATTTTTCTTAGACTCAATCCACCTATTTATATCACTCTTCTACGCAGATACTATGGTCTCAAACCATGGTTTAAAGCCCATAGTTTACCCTTAAACTCATTTACATCAAAATTAGGGACTTTGGCCCGGCCCAAATCCCCTTGACTCATTCGCGCAACACACATATACAATACTTATACAAAATTACATCAAAAAGTGTGCCTCGAGGGACCCCACTCCAATAGGCCCCCAACACAAAAATGGGACTCATCCCGAGTCACTTAGGCGCATGCTCCTTTATCTTGGCTTGGAGCATGCTGACAGAATATTTCAGAGGGAGCACTTATTCCAAACTTTGTGTTGTAGCACCCTGCACTTTTTGAACTAGAATTTTTGTGGTGGGCCCTTCAGTGGCCATATTTATGTTGTGTTGTGTCTGTTGAATAATCTTCAGAGTGTTGTCCAGCGTCTGTTAAATTTGAAGAGCTTCCTCAGCCCATAGTTGCATGTGTGCTTCTAGCAATTTTTCTTTGCAGCGTAGCTCTTCAATCATTGTTTGTATTGTCTAGCACTCTTGTAGACGAGCTAGGCACTGTGTTAGAACCAAGTTTTGTGCCACTATCTGGATCTCTTCAAACTTTGTTCCTTCTGATGCAGAATGTCGCGTAGCTACTCAACTACTGGATCATTTTGCAATGATGTCCAGACACTCATGGCTTCATCTAATAGACTATCACACTCAGTGACTACAAAAATGATACTGTCTCTGGCTTGCTTCACCTCAACGTCTATTTGGGCGCGGACCTATGGTGGAGTCTCTAGCTACAACTTTGTCTATAGATCTACAATTTTTTTCTCATACTCCATTCAAACTGTTTGTACCTCAGCGCACGATGCTTTCAACACGACAACCAGTCCCTCCAATTTTTCCTCTGGCGCTATTGAGGCCAGGGAAGCTGGAACATCTCGATATACTTGGTGGATCTTTTCCTCTAGCGCACCATGTTGAGCTTTGGCTTCTCAGCATGTTGCTTCTGCTTGTTGCTACTTTTGGTGTGCTTGTTCTTCCTGGTGCGAGGATTACATTGTATGGGTGTGCACAGTAGCCTCTCTGTACTGAAGTTCATCCGTGATCATCTTGTGTATCAAGTGAAGCTTCCCTACAGGTAACAAAAAAATATTAATGTTTATATCACCTCATCAACAGAATTGGGCACATCGACTGGCATCCACCTAAATTGTGGGCGCGGGGATTTGCACAAGGTGGGCATCCCCTGTGGCTGGAAAAGAAACATCTAATGGTTGTGTGCTTGTGAATTGTGCGTTGGTTTGGCTCACCTGAGCTACGCTCACTTGTATCTAGCTTATCTACATCTTCAGCTCTTGGATTCCAACATGAACAAGCTCCAATGCAGATTTGAAATGCACATCCATGTCAATCCAGCGATCCTTGATTGCAAATGTGAAAGTGTTGGAAATTTTGTGCAGATCATCTTTTTTCAACTTGAAGACCTCATGCCCGGCCTTTTTGGAACCCTTCCTCGTATTTCATGAACCCCTAGTGGCCAGAGAGCCATGCTTGGTTCCCTTAGAGGTTTCTGCTTCTCTAGTGTCCTTCGGCACAGACCCATTCTTCTCTATCTCTGTTTCTTTTTCCAGGTCGATGGCTTCACGAGTGGTATTTGGTGTTGCTTCTTTCTTTGTCACCTTCTCTATTGGTTTCACTATCTGGCTGCCAGTGTGGGGCTTCATAGGTGTGATAGGGGTCAACCATGCGAGTGGCCATTCTGTCATCACTCTAAGAGAATCATCCTCTGTTACTAAGAAAGGTAACTCATACCATACTCCTTCCACATCTCCCTTTGTGCGGATATGCATGTTGTGAAATGTATCTTTGAAATCAGCTAGCACCTTATATTGATCATAAAGTGTAAGTGATAGTCATGGTGTTGACTGTACGCCTTGATAAAGAGTGGCATCATAAAGAACCCAAGAGATCTTGTTTTCCCTACCGCGCACTAGATCTGAAGAGTTTCGCAATGTGGCATAGCATGCAGCCTCACACATCTGATGCTCGATCTCTAAAAACTAGGTGTCTTGGGGGTCTTCCACCCAATCAACATGATAAACAATAAAATCCAAGCGTAATGAAACTGCTTTCCTTCCTCCTATGCTTCGCGCACAATTTTAAGGAACTCCTTACATAGATATTTGGACCAATTATAAATAACCCCCTTCTCGCACCATCCAGCGATAGCAATGACATGCGTGGGAACCTCCTTTGGTGTGCACTTCCACATCATCTTCCAGACCAAGATGATCGTACCAAATCAAACTGCTAGGTCATTTATTTCATCAACCACAAAACCTCAGGTCTTCTGCATGACTTGATATTTCTTCTTGATTTGGTCCACGAAAATTTTCTCTTGGGCCTTATCGTCGAAATCGGCAATGGGGTCAACTCCTTTAGCAAGCAAACCCATGATCCTATGGATCAAGCCAGAATCAATAGGGATGTTCTCTTCTAACAACATCACATCATCGTGCACTAGTGCGAGAAATTGTCTAACACAGATGTCATTTATGGGGTTGCACCCAAAATGAGGGATCTAGAGCAAATTTAGTAGGCCTGCCTTATGCAGACCCAGCACCCATATTTTTGGCTCGAAGCACACAATGCATCCTTCATATTTGATTTGGTAAATATATAATTTTAACACAAGCTCTGGAAACGTTTTGACGTCTGCAATGTCCCAATCATCAAACCGGAACTATGACACATTAGAAAATATGTTCCCTTCCATCGGGACATTCTTAGTGATTAATGACATTTGGATGCTTGCGACCACCTTCTCCAGGTATTTTGAGATTCTAAATGAGGGTTTGCGTGGTGCAACATAGCTCATCATCCACGAGAATGGGGCCACTTTGACCACGTCCTCTTCTCCTTTCATGATAGTTTTAGGGACCTCGGCCATAGGCCTCTTCAGATTCTCAGCTGCAGTAAAGTGCATATTTGGGGTCTTTTCTCTTGGATATTTTCATGTTCCATTAGACTTCCCCTTCTGCGACTTGGAGGGCGCAGGTGTTTCAGCAATCGGGAACTCAGGCACAGCAGGGTCATCTTCAGGTCTTGTGGTCGTCATGCTTTCAGGAATATTGTAGCCCAACCCTGCTCGGTGCAACACGTCCTTGAACCCTAGATCCAAACTAGACATAGACACAATGTATGTAGCAACAATGAGGGAGTTCAAAGCGAAGAATTCACTCAGAAAGAAAAGGGAATTATTGCAACCCCATAGTTCATATTTATACTTGTGGTGCATCTTCAATGGCTCGTTTTGCATTAATGAGTCTCTGTTACTGACAAAATGGTCCCAAATCTGTAAAAATCCCTTCATTAATTACAACCTAGATGCTCTCATAAACGCTAATAAATCTGTCTTTTTTATTTTTACTATTCCAACGGTTACTTTTTGACACCTCTACGACCCATTCAACCTCCTCGCACAGCTACCGCGCGTGTGTCGCACCTTACTGTGCATATACTCCAAAGCTAATTATAACCATCTGTAGATATCCCCCCCCCCCCAACATAGCCTTATTGATCAGATATTTCAAATCATATTGGGTAGTGTCTGTTGCATCTCGTAACAACTGCAAACTCCTCTGACCTTCATCATCCTAATGGAATGTCACACCTTTTCTGAGCAATTTAATCATGGGTGCAGTTATTATTTCATAACTCATAATGTGATTCCTATAATATCCAGTAAGGTTCATCATGGAGCGCACCTGTTGGACATTCTCAGGGGGATAAATCAAAGCCTTCCAGCAACTACACATTTTTCCCTAGATTCCACAACTGCAAATTGTCGGTAGTTCATAGGTTCCTCCATCGGCGCATTAAAATCTCTGGAATCAAAGCTTGGCCAATTTTATCAAATCCACTCTCAAAGATAAATGTAAGAATAAAAATATTTGTCAGCGCATACCATTCACTAGTGCCTCTACGCAGCTCTGTCTCCAAATACCATTCAATACGCACCTTCCCCAGCATGTGAATAAACATATGGACCCATTCAGGTCGTGGTTCTACACCCCATACTTTATTCCATATTTCCAAATGGCTGCATGGATCCTCTTTGCCAAAGTACACATCTTCCATTTTAAAGACTGGAAATTCAAACCGCAACCTCATCATGTGCGTACATTCCTCCCAATTTACCATATTCTCCTTATGAGTTTCCCACCATCTTTCTGGCATAGGATGCAAGCTAAGATCCAAAGCATGGAATATTTTTCCTTCAGGTACAGTCCTTTCAAGCTCCCCTATAAACATGTTTACATCAGTTAATCCATCATGGTGTGGAAAATCACGTACCTTGGATGTTATGCATCACAGAGATCGGGTCACGTGATTACAATGCAGCACAGAGACCTCATGCAACCAGTTCTGCCAGTTTTCGAGTTCTTCATCAGAATCTGAAAAACAAGAGCCATCCTTCTCCCACTTAATATTTCCATCTTCTCTTGGATTAATCTGATCTTTATTGCATAAAGTTAGCTTGTAGATTTGATTGATTTCATCATCAGTGCACACCGGTTCAATATATCTTTGTCCTTCTATAGGATCTAGAGGAATGATTACCCTGACTCCGTTTCTTTCAAATTCCATTCTCCTTTTTTTCAGATTGATAACACCATCCATGTCAATGGCCCAGTCTAATACTAGCAGCGTAGGATAAGGATCAATATCATCTAAAATTTGTATGACTTCAAATTCTGCCATCAACTTAACCTCTTCTATATTGACTACAACTTTTGGTAGCCTCCCTAAAGGAATTATCTTTTGTTGATTGGCCATGCACAGTTGAATAGTATACAACTCCAGATTTAGCTCTCCCATAAGCTGCCATGTTTTCTTAGGTAGAACATTAGCATCCAATCCCAGATCTAGAATAACTTGGTCCATTTCATAAGCACAAATATGTGCGGTCATACGCATCTCCCTACTCGTTCTCTTCTTGTTCTTGTATATTTTGTTGACCGCTCATTGTGTGACCATCGGTTTTTCCTTATCTATGCAATTATCTATCAAAACCTGCAAATTTTCTATTGCCTTCTTGTTGCACAGTAACTTTATACATGCTTGTAGAAATGGTTTGGACTCCTCATCTCCTCCTTCTTCCTTCATCGTTCTTCCTGATTTTGATGTACTTCCTTCTGTAAATTATTTCCGTGCTTCAATAAAGGTCTCCTTCGTGCATTGAAGATTCAACCCTTCCTTATTTTTAGGTGCTTTACGGATCCATACATCAGTGGTTGGTTTCTTTCCTTTATCTTCATTGGTGGCTACGCCGCTCCTAGTCACTACATTCACACTAGGATCTTCTTCACGGGTTTCAACACGAACCATCTGAATATTTTCTGTTGGAGTCTTCATCTTATTTTCCTTCATTTTAGAAATCAAGACAAGACAATATTCTATGACATGATCGAATTGTCTACAGTACCTACAGGACTGTCGTGCTGGTTTCGAGCAGTCACATGCATAATGGCCAGCATCTCCACAGTTATAGAAAATTACTTGTCCTCTTCCTCGGCCAGCTGATTCACCTCCTTGGCCTCTTCCTCTGCCTTGAAATACTATGTTCCCGGAAGGGGATACTGCTGATGTAGGCTTAACCTAAATTCTATATATTTCAGCTTTATCTAACATCATATCATAAGTGCAACAATGTTTCTCGTCATGCCCTAATGAAGAAAAGAATTTTCAAAACAACTACTTCAATTCAGGTTGATACTTTCTGATCCTTGGGCAGGAATCTATGTCATGTAATCCGAAAATTTGATAGGTTATGCACCACACAGGACTCTTCAATGAACTAGGACCTCCAGCGTTCATATAATTGTTGAAGACATGACACTGGTTTGTATGGTGCCTAGAATCTTTACATTTTATGAAACCTCTTTACATACCTCCTTAACGTTTTCCTTGTGCAGCCTTTGAATTTCCAGATGCATGGCTTCCAACTGATCCTGAATCTGTTGAGTTCCCAACATAATAGGTGTTCGGGTAGCCTCCAATTTCATTGCAACCTCCATAGCCTTATCTTGTGTGGTAATCTTTTTCTGACCTAAGGGTTGGTGCAGATGTGGGAAAAACATAGCAATGAACCATTACTTATGTTGAGTATCATCAATAGAAAATCCAACATCTCTGATGGTGCACTTAAACCTCTGATTAAACTCCCATATAGATTCATTAGCCTCCTGAATAATCGCCTTCATTTATGTCACCAGTTGTGTGTATGACTTAAGCTTCTTAAACTTCTCTTTTAGGGCCACTTTGATTTGTTCCAAGGTAGCATTAGGGTTTACTTGAGCATACCCTATGTACCAATATAATGCGTGGCCTTGGAAAGTAATAACCAATTGCACCTTCATAATATCAATATGGTTAACCTACTGAGCCTGCTACACGGCCTCAATCACAAGCCAGAAGTGGCCAGTATCCTCATTTCCAATTGGTAACTTCATTGATGCATCCATGGCTAATTCTGTAGGAGGTGGTGGTGGTGGATATGGACTGCGCGGTGGAGTGGGTGTTATATGATGTGAGTGCAGAAGTGGGGTGGATGGAGTGGGAAACAGACTCAAGGGTTTCTAGTGTGATGAAATTTCTCCTTCATAATCACTAGAGCTACTAGTTTCTGGTTCACCTTCACTCTCAGATCTATGCTTCAGAGGGCTATAAATAAAATTTTCAGAATATTCATGATAAACTTTTCCATTGCGCATAGTTGGGCCTCTTCGAGGAATTAAAGCAGCATGTTCGCACAGACCACCCCATTCACATAATATCATCTTCAGTAAAAATTTTAGTGAGTGTAGGAACTTACCTCTAGGGCCTTTGAAAAACATTCTTTCTGCTTCAGAATATGAAAAAAATTGATCAATGGAAAATTCAGTCACAAATCCTCCCAAGAGGCGATCGATCCAATGATATAACGCATTAGTGATCTTATTGGCTAGTTGCTCTACTTGTTGGATCAATTCAGGAATACACTCAGTGAATACGTCATCCTTTATGCAGGTACTAAATTCAACTAAGCCTGAAAACCACTCCTATAGCTCGTGCACAAATGAGAAAAATAATATTTCATGCACTTTTGTATAGATATATTTATGTACCCATTGCTCGTCAGATAACTTAGTACTTATGTTCACTTGGAGTGTGAATTCAACGATCTTTCTATCCAGCCAATCTTGTAATTCATTTCATGAAGGATGCCACAACATCAAATCTCCCTCAAAATGATCGCGGTCCTGGAAACGGAACCATTTGTTGGCTTGAGGGGTCCTGACCCAAGTTCAAAGTTTATGGATAAACCAACAAACCCTCCAACTACTGGCCCTTTTTGCAATGACCTACTTGTGCAGATCAAAGTCTCACCCGAAGCAGTATGGGGGGGTGTTGGAACCAGGTTTCCGCACCCTGAGGCAGAAATTAATGATGTGGTCCTAAGAAAATTGAATGCAAACTTATGTCAATCATAAACTGATGCGTGCAATATAATAAAGCAGAATCATAGAGTGTGCACAATCCTTAACAGAATAAAATAAAGTCACGGATCACTTCAGTGCGAGTAAAGTATAGCAGAACCAGATTAAGATCTAAACTATGTGCAATTACTTAACCATATTTATCAACCATCAATATGCATAACCAATCATAACAGATATCCTTGCGCAATGATCAACATAAAAAAACACAGAAACAATGGAATCTCAACATAATAGAAACAGTAAATACTCAGATCAATAACACTGTAAGTTCACCAAAATCTATTCTTTGCATTAATTTAGATATTTTCAATACATATCATGCTTTCCCTTATATAAACCCTTCCGTGCACATAGTCAAGACTAGGTCTCTGCGCACACAACCAGCAGGAGCCTTTCAACCCAACCCAGACAAAACCATTTACAATGTATTAGAGACGCATACAGATCATAATCTCATATCATACTTATTTCATTTTTCTTAGACTCGATATACCTCTTTATATTCCTCTTCCACGCAGATACTATGGTATCAAATAATTGTTTTTAGGCCCACAGTTTACCCTTAAACCCATTTACATCAGAATTAGGGACTTTTACCCACCCCAAAGGCCCTTGACTCATTCGTGCAATGCGCATATACAAGGCTTATACAAAATTACATTAAAAAGTGTGCCTCAGGGGAGCATTAGGGGAATTTTTAGGTCTAAAACGGGCCTCCTAAGTAAATTATAAAATAATAGAGGAAATAATAAAATAATAATAGATTACATCATCAAATTTTAGAGGTAAAAAAGAAAAAACTATTTTTTCAACTCTTATTTTCAACTTATCTCCCTCTGGGTTTACACAAATTTTGAGCAGAAACACTCATTGGATGCATAATTTGATTCCTCATCTAAGGCGTACCCATGTTGCATACTTTTTATGGACCGTGCCACATGAAAAACGTGATTGAAATCATGTTTTTTCATATATTTATCATTTTTCGTGTGGCAAGGTTCATCGAAAGTATGAAAAATGGGTACTAATTGGATGAGGAATTAAATTTTTCATCCAACGAGAACTACCACACAAAATTTGAGTAAAACCTTAGGGAGATAAGTTGAAAATACAAGTTGAAAAATTAGTTTTATTATTTTATTATTTTTTAATCTTTGTATTTTTTTACTCCAAAAACGGTGAATCATCCCCCATGGTTGACATCATCATCTTGAATCCTATTGGTTCTTATAAATTTTATTTTGGTTGTACATTTTTCTTAGGAGGCCCATTTTAGACCTCAAAATTCCCCTAATGCCCGCTCCAATAGTGGATTTTTGAGAGATGGAAGATTTTCATAATGAAATAAGGTTTCTAAGGAGGAATTGGATGATGTCAATGCCATTTCACATGTGTAACTGTCATCAAGCAACTCAGAGAGTGACCGAAGCTACATCAACCATTACTTGTGCTTCTCTGCCATTACTTGTGCTTCTCTGTTGCGATTTACCAAGGCATAAAATTTTGATGATGAATTAGGATTTTTGGCACCTATTTCCATGTAGGAGTTTTTTTTGAATATTTGGATTAGCTCCAAATCATTTTTCTTAGTCGGAAGTTTAGTGTTTGGTCAATTTATGAAGATGGAGGTGTTATGCGCAACTATGTTGCTTCTGTTGTAAGAAGAAATTTTTGGGTTTAAAGGTTTGTGTTCGGCCTAGAATATTTCTCATGGGTTTGAAAAATTTTATGGACCATTCCATGCCATCCCCGTACCCTCATCATGTTAGATGATGGTCGGAGATAATATAAGCTTGGAGTGTTTCACTTTTACATGATCACTGTATATTCACCATATCTCCTAAACCTTGTACCTATTTTCCACGAATTTTTTGCAGTATATGCATGGGGTGAGATGAATAAGCCCACTTAATTTCAGGTGAAATTCTTCATGGTTTTCAAGAAATGAGCCACCATCATCTACAAACTTTTCTGGATTTTCTCGAGATCTGTGAGCCAGATTTGGCTCATATTTTTTATGGAGAATGGTTATGATGATAAATTGATGTCAAAAAATATGCTCAATTAGGCTTACCATTTAGGATATATTCTCAAAATATAATTTTTTTTTTTTGTGTTCTTTTGAATTAGGAGGTTGTGCAGTGTCAGCGTTGCGCTTTCACACAATCATCATTTTGGTCAATTTATTCAATTCAATACCTCTTGTAATTTGTTTTTATGATTATCTTAAATATTATGAAGCATATAATGACTCGTAGGATCGATTTGGACTGATAATTTAATGTAAATATTCTTGGAAATGGTTAGTAAAATAGTCCCTATTTTTCAGAAACCAGTTCTATTTTCATTGCATTAGGTAGAAACAAAAAATTCTAATGAGGAATTCGACCCCTAGAGGTGGGAATAGATTTTTTTAGTATATTTATGATTTAATTGTAATCAATAAATGTTTTTTCAAGTTAGAGAAGAAAAAAACCTCTGTATATCATATTTTTCTTGATTCTCGAGTGAATGAAAAGACAGAGGTTGAATTTTACAGAGGTTCCTATGTCAGTTGCTTTGGAGATGTGTTTCTTGGTTTTTTTATTTCCTTATGTTATCAATCATGCTTGGAAATGTGTCTTCTTGTTTATTTATATAAATATAGTGACTCATAATTCACTTTAAATGGTGTTATGTTTCATTTTTCTAAACATATATGTTTTCTGCTAAAATGATATTTGGAATTCATCATGTTTCCTGATGCTCTTTACATCATTTTCCATTTATCTTCCACTCACCCTTCCACAACTATTTTGAATAAAAACTCCAAAAATACTAGCTACCTTGCCCCTGTAGAATATCCCTCTTTCTCTTCATCCTCCCACTGGAAATCAACAACTTTATTGATCATATTTCCCAATGGATTTCTTTCCTTTCCTACCAACTTATATTCAAAACTCATACCTACTAAGCACCATACCTAGTCTAACATCTAAGTACTGAAAATTCTAGACATAGAGAGCCCTCTCTGAAGATGGTAGGGCTAGATTTTAGCCTCAAAATGGTTTGTGGTTACCTCTGAGTTTCTCTTTTCATCCTAGGGAAATTATGGAGTGCTAAAATCACATACCACCCAACCATATATTGGGTTGAACCAAATATTTCTTTCATCCACTCACCCTCGCTCCATATTCCAAGCATGAAGGCGGGATCTCATGAAACAAATCAAAAAAAACCAAACCAGAGTTTCCAGATACCAAACCACTTCAACCCTCAACCAGTGATTCCACCTCATGGTCGGACATCACTAGCCACGACCAGATCGGTTTCTACCCAGTTTTTCTAGGGCTCCAAAGAATTTGTTCCAACCAAGGCTTCCATGACTAGTAACTCAACCCACAACTATTGTCAGGCTTCCAGATCATTTTTCCAACCAAGGCTTCCAGGACTAGTAGCTTAACCCATAGTTGTTGTTGAGCTTCCAGATCATTTTTCCAACCAGGGCTTCCAGGACTCCGTCGAATGACACTATGTTCTAGCAGTTGCTGTAACTTTTTCTTCACCTCACTTGCTTCTATAATAGATAACATGTACATCTGAATATTCAATAAGTGGGAATCCAGAAATATTTGGATCTCCTACTTCACTTCCCTCTTAGGTGGTAGCCCTTTAGGCTCTCATAACACATACCTGTAAGTCAGTAACAACTCCTCCAATTATTATTTTTGTTTCTTAGTACACCCATCCAGGGATTCCTTGCATCTTATTGACTCCTCTTCAAACTAATTTTCTCGTAAAAAAAATAAAACATTCTTCTTGTTGGAGTTGAACAATTTATTGGCTTGGTTGGCACTTACTAGTGAAATTTTTTACTTTCCTTGGTGTACGTTGATGATGAATGATTTTCCATCATTGATGAGTTGGAATTGGTTGTCTCTCGTCATGAATATTTCATTATGCATGTACATGTATGGACTCCCAAACACAACTCCACATACATCAAGGGGAACCACATCTAGATCTACTTCATCAATAAAATTAGCATTGATAGCAAATATAATTTTACACTATTTTTTTACCTTCAAATCTGCATCATTATTTATCCATCCCAATGGATATTTGTTTGGATGATCACGAACTTGCAGCCCAAATTCTTGACCAGATCTATTTCAATGAGATTCACCTGCGATCCTAAGTTAAATATACCATCAACATTTGTGTTCTTGACTTGTATCTTTATATGGAATAGTTTGGCCATTTATTTCTCTTCATGTTGTTGAAGGATACTCAGATTCACCTCATTTCACCTCATTTCACCTCCTTCTGCACTGATGTGGTGAGCCCTGGTATTGCACCTATAGTGTTGCAACTACTAAGGGCTGCTCAACTCTATTTATCAACCCGGGGTTCGTACAAACTTAGAGGTGACAGTATTATATGCATAGTAGATAGGATTCTACTCATTCCACCCTAACTATGACATTAGATCAAAAGTGCTCACAGAAAATTCTTCCTACTGAATTAGAATTAAATATTGTTGATGAAGGAACAATTGAAAACCACTTCTAGCTATGGAAGAGGAAATTTCAGTGACTCAACTTGTAAATTCTAACTAATCAATTAATGAAAGGACAAAAGCTAGACTGCTTGTAGAAATAAAGTTATTTTATCTTGCAACATTCATCAAATTAACTACCAAATATACTTGCAAGAAGGAATTTAACTTCTCTTGCCTGATTCATCAAACTATTAATCATAATTGTGTGCACCATCTACCTAGCTCACACTTTCTTGTAAATCAATAATCTACTTGCATCATATTTGTGATAAAGAAACTAACTCTACTATGTTTCTGTAGTGAAGGAAAGGAAGATTTGTAGTGGCAAGGAGCTTCCCATGATCATAAAATCATAGTTTGGGGTCATTATTCATCTATAATAAGTGAAATTTGCAATGGGGATAAAAAATTATGAAGGAAAGTGGTGCTACAGGGTTTCTACATGTGGCTGCTATAGGAGCCATGTATTGATACAGGAGGGCTTGTAATGCTACAAGAGAGCTTGAGTGGATTTTGAAGTTAAAAATGATGTATTGAGGGTATGGAGAGGTGGATGGAGGTTGGGCTAATTCCATATCCAAGCTCAGGGCCTCTTAGGAGCCTATCTTGCACTAAGATGAGTGCTCAAAATATACCTAGGGAAAAATGACTTATGAAACAGAGTTTTGGGATAGAAATTGGAGGTGAAAAGAGAAGGTGAAGGAGCTTAAGATGGAAGTGATAAAGGTACCATTTCTTGCAGATCAACGTATCCCTACAATAAATCACATGCATTCATCCATTTTCATTTACAAAATGATATAACTTATAATGTAAATGATGAGTTGAATTTAAAGAACATCTAGTTTATTCCATAACTATGATCTAATCACTAAAATGACATCTAAGCTACAGAAATAAAATGTAAAATAGGATAAATATCATTAATATATTTCCAAGAAATCATAAACATAATATTTTTGGACTGTGGTTGTGAATCCTTCCACTCATTCTCCCATAAGATAGGTGATGTGGAGGCTGCAACCACATATTTTGATAGAATAATCTCTATTGAAATGCAAGAAACTAAGAAATACTTGAAGCTAAGAGAAACAAAAATACACAAGAGGTACCTAGTCCAATAAGTTGGGCTCAAACCCAAGGGTCTTGTCCCTCTGAAAATACCTCAGATGCAATTTAGTCACCATATTCTCAATATCATAAATAAAAGTCTTATACATCAGATAAAAGTCAAAATAACAGTGCCAAGCTCTTAAGCTCACTAGCTACACCTAGTTGAAAAAAAACTTTGAATCCTAATGAGATATTCTTGCTTACTTATTTATACAAAAAGGGTAGTTGCAACATCTCCCTTGAAAATAGGAGTGATTGCCTCCTTCATATCAAAAATGGTGGATCTTTTCCTCCATTAGCTTCACTTTCACTAGTAATGGCTTGGATGCCAATGAACTTGAATTAATGAGAGAGATTGGTGTGGTCCAAAGCTTACTTAGGGAGTTAAGGAAGCTGAAAACCCCCTATATTCTATCCTTGTTGTATCCTTTCAGCCCCTGCATAGTAATTATCTCAAAAATGCTCCATTTAAACCACATTAGGCCACATACTATGACAAACACCTTTTACACTTCTAACTAAGCATAAGATAACCAAAATGTGAATAAATGTGAGAAAAATAGAGTTTTAAGGTTGGAGGACAGCATCATCACCCTCATAATATACCTATTGATGGGCCTCATCATCACCCCCCTATTGAAGGTGTTTCTCATCCTCTAAGAAAATCATTCATCCATGTGAATCTCTCTCAAGGCCCTGGTAGCCTCTTTGACATCCCAAGGCACCTCAAATGGTGTGACTTATTCTGGGTGAAATCCTGCATTTTTCTCAATCTCAATCCATTCTTGTTGCTCTTAAGTTTGGCCCTTTTCTTCCTACAGTCCTAGCAGCAAATGTGGAATGATATTTATTCCTATCCATTGGATTTTCATTCTTTGCATGACTCTCCAGTATCATAGTGTTTTTTCCAAGGCCATTCTTAGCCTTTCAGGTGAGTGGTATTCCTTGAATTGTAGACTGTAGGGTAAGTTATGCCATCTGTTCTGGAAAGCTAGTAGGATTTTTGTTCCCAATAGTCTAAGGGTATTATCAAATTGTAGGATGGCTTGTTCTTGGTTTGTAATATATTTGGGTGCCAAAGTTGCAGTAGAAGAGATAAGGTTATGATTAGTAATGACATCCTTAGGGCTCAGAATCGCTGACCTAATGCAAAAGGGTTCTTTCTCCTCTTGTTTCATTTCCTTTTTCTCATTCTCAACCCTTTTATCTTCATGAACTAACCAGGATGATAAAACCATGAGCTGCATGTCTCCCAATCTAGAATTGGGGTCCCATAAATTCAGATCGGTCAAACTGAAGTTATGCATGTAGAATTCAGTTTCCTTTTCCTTGTCCTCCATATTATTTTTCTTTCAAAAAACAATAAAATAAATGTAGTCTTGGAAAGGAAGAGAGCCATATTGTGCTAGTGTCTTAATCTGGTACTGTAACCATTGTTCTTTGAGAAAGAACGCATAACACTTTGAAGGTTTTATTCATTGCAAGGCCTCCATGGAGAGACTTTCCATGGTGGAAATTTTAGTTTATTTCTCTTGCAACCTCTCTTTAAGCCTTATGTTCTTTCCTTGTAGTTTATCTTTCATCATAGAATCCTTGTGTCTCAAATTGGCCAATTATTTTCCCATCTCATTGACTTTTTATTCCATAAGTCCCACTTCTGCCAGATTCTTAGATTTGGAAATTTGGATCCATGTGTGAGTCATTCCCCTCTCTATTTCTAGCTCATAGAGGAGTGGACTGGAAAAAATTTCAGGGATGATCCTCACTCCTTTAATGAACTTATAGTAAGACCCCAGACTAGGTTATGGACTATGCTCTTGGTTCTTTGGGAAGTCATTTTCAACTGATTTTAGGGAGCCTATTTCTTCCTGTGGTTCCTTATTTTTCTCTTGTAGCTCCCTTTTTCCCACCTATAACACACTATTTCCCTCATGTAGCACACTTTTTCCCTCATGTAGCAAACCTTGCCCCTACTGTAGGTTCCTTTTTCTACTTGTTCAAGGGCAGCTTATGTCTTTGGCTTCTTGAAGGTAGTTAACCTCATTAGGGGAATTTTGAGGTCTAAAATGTGCCTCCTAAGAAAATTATAAGATAATAGTGGAAATAATAAATTAATATTAGATTACATATCAAATTTTAGAGAGAAAAAAATAAAAAACTACTTTTCCAACTTGTATTTTCAACTTATCTCCCTATGGGTTTACTCAAATTTTGAGCGGGAACACTCCTTGGATGCATAATTTGATTCCTTATCCAAGGAGTACCCATGTTTCATAATTTTGATGGACCTTTCTTGATCAGGAGATCATTTCCTATGCTCAAAAACAAAAGTTCTCAAAACAGGTCCGAAACTAAACGACCGGAAAGGTCTCGTCGTTGTGATTCTAGTGCCACGAATGGTTCAAAAAACCAATGTCGTATGAGGAATATATCGCATTCTGTTCGTTTTCCCAAAGAGAAAAATTTTGGTGACTAGATGCCCAATCAGCATGCAAGTACAGTCAGCAGGAATATACTTCGAATATTTTGTTTTTCTCCACAGCTAATAGGATGGAGCCACGTGGCATGTTCTGGGCCATTGGATGTTGATGTTACGGAGGAATTTGAGCCATTGATGAGATTATTTGTGGCCCAATGGTTGAGAAACACATGGCAATCTCGCAAGCCACCACGTGTCCTCAGAATGGTCTATTAAAAAAAAATTGAGGCTACAAGAATCGAACCGGAAACCTCAGGCATGGGCGCGAAGGGCTTGACCAGTCTACCTGCGGGGTGTTTCTTACCCTTATAGGGCGCCACCACTATTTAAATGTTATATGTTTTAGCATTGGGGACTGTGGAGGCTAGCCCCAAAGGGCTGGCCCCCTATCATGTAACTCTCTACCATAACCGTGTCTTTTGGCTCTTACCGCTGCAGCAAACTTAACTGTCACGACAAATTCCTTCACATGTGTTTAAACCAACGGCATAAAAGTTTTAAAACCGGTGGCTATTGAAATTGTAACTTCCAGTGGAAGGTTTTCGAAGACTTTTCACATACAAGGAGTTTTTTTATTGGTTAATGCGATAGTTGGTGGGAACCGTGCCACTCCAGGTTCCATACCTCGACGGAGTTGCAAACGGTTACAACAGTTGTCACATGGTGGGGTTTGAAAATATTTAAATGTGACAGTTATTACAGAACATTGCCAAGCTCCGGTTTCCATACCTCGGTAGAGTTTTAAAACAAAAGCACGCATTAAACTTCAAGTTAACATGTTATGGTTTATAAACTATGACCTCACGTATTTTATTGAACCCAAATTAGACTCTAATTTCGAAGGTGGAGTTCTGCCCAAACATTAAATATGACAGGGGATTCGGAGGTTGGCATGTGGCCACCCCCACCCCTCAACAGTGAATTTTAGCGTTAAAATGGAGGAATAAATAGTTGGGCCCTATTTTTATGGTTTTAATTAAATTTAGTCACATTTAAGTGCCAGTTCTCCACAGTTAGTGGAGATTTTCTAACTGACATTGGGAAAAAGGCATGGAGAGGTCAATTTTTGACCAATTTTGGTGAAACAAGAGTCTACCTAGACTAATTTGAGAATTCTAGAGCCATTGGTGCAGATAAAATAGCCATTAGAGGCCTACAAACATATGTAATTTAAAATTTTGAGCATAATGACAAAGAGGGACATGCCATTGGAAGCTGGACCAGCAAATGTAGCCCAGGAGGGGTGAACTTCTTCATCATGCCTACTGTGTAAAACTTATGTGTGAATGTTTTTCTCTATTATGCACTATTATTCAGTGTTTTTAAGGCTTATTTACATGCTTAAAGTTCACTAGTTCACTAATTCATCTATTTTTCATGGTTAAAACTCTCATTCCTTAAGCAAACTCATGAAGACAAATTGTACATGTTTTTATTACTGAAATGACACTTAGCATAGCAGAACTAATACACTCCTTTCAGATCAAGTTGGTATTGGAGCTAGAGTTTTATCTCTGGTGTTTTTATGTACAAATATTTGTTAACTGTTTGCAAGGGTTTTCATGCTTACTAGGCTCAAGCTTAAGAGAGGAGAAGGAAAATTTGTGGAAGAAAGAGGATCTCAAAGTGAGCCACATCAAAGGAGGGAAATATTGCCACATTATCCACCACCTAGTTCACCTCCAAGAGAAGTAAAAGCAGCATCAAGCATGCCTCCAGGAGAAGAAGAAACCCATGAAGAGGTGGATACCAAAGAGGAAGAAAGATTGTTCAGGAAAGCATTCCTTTACATGACTGAAATGGTGAGATTCCTTTATCAAGAAAGGAATGAAAGACTAGAAGGATAAGGATCCAAACTTCACAAAGAATGTCAGGGATCATCAAGAAGTCACAATGATGAAGATAAATCAAAGAAGGGAAACAGAGGAAATGGAGATAGCGAAAAGTCACCATAATCACCCCCATCTCCATCCTCATCATCCTCTACTTCATCTTCAGTACATCAACCATACAAGTCAAAAAACATGGGTAAAATTCCTTTTCTAAAACTTGATTTTAAGTTTGAATTTCCAATGTTTAATGGTGAAGTTAATGCAGAAAAGCTAGATAATTGAATTAGGCAATTAGAGTTCTATTTGAGAATCCAAAATTTTCATGATGATGACACCAAAATCCAACTAGCTTCATTGAGAATGGAAGGTGCGGCTCTTGTTTGGTGGGAAGCCAAGAAAAAGGAGGAGAACAAGAAATATGGTAAGATTATTTTATCATGGACTGATTTCATTTCTACAATAAAACAACAATTTTATCCATTAGCTCACATGTAGAAAGCCATAATGGACTGGCAAAATTTTAAACAATTGAAAGGACAAAATTTACAAGTGTATACTCAAGAATTTAGGAGAAGAGCTATTTTACTAGGAGTATATTTTCATAGCCAAGACACTTTGGTCAAGCATATAGGAGGCTTACATACATACCTAAGACATACAATCCTCATGTTTAACCCTACAAGACTAGATGAAGTTTGTGTTCAAGCTACGCATTAAGAGGAAAGGGGAAAACAAAACTTAGATGGGAATGAGGAAAATGAGTTTAAAGGAAAATGGAAGAAAAAGAGAAATGAAAGTGCCAGAAAAGAGAAGGGAGAATTATTCTACAAACATTGTTATAAAAAGAGCCATGATGAGGACCATTGTTGGAATCTTCATCTAGAGTTGAAACCAGAAACTTTTAAAGCCAAAGAGAAAGACAAGGAGAAAGGAAAAACTGTTGCAATAGCTGAACAAGACCTAGGGTCAGATTCAAGAGATGAAACAAAAATCATATATGTGGGACTAAAGAACTTGAAGGGGAAAGAGAATGAAAACAAACACGGTTCTAGTCTATCTAACTATCACATACAAGCTCCAAATGAAGAAAGGAGAATTGAATTGTTTCATGTGAGGGTCATTTCCAAACATACCAAGGATGACACACTGTTTGACAATGGATCACAAGAAAATTTAATCTCTGAAGATTTGTTCAAGAAACTTAACCTTGAGACCATTCCACATCTGAAACCATATCCACTTGGTTGGATTTGTAAGGATGCAAATTTACAAGTTTCAAAGAAGTGCATGTTGTGCTTTGCAATAACTGCACATTTCATTGACACAGTTGAATTAGATGTTGTTCCGCTTGATATAACAGGTATGGTGTTGGGAATTCCTTACTTGTATGATAGGAAAGAAATATTTCATCGCCATGAGAACAAATACCATTTATTCAAAGATGGCAAGGAGTATATTGTGAGAGCTCATCGCAAAAAACTAGACACTTCTTTAGTTAATGCAGGGCAGATGAAGAGGTTCGTCAATGCAAGTCAAAAATTGACATTGATGACGATTAAACAAAGAGAAGTTATACATAATAATTTTACAAAAATGTTGATATATGTAATGAGTTGTTTCAGTTTGAAAGCAGTTTGTCTTTGAAAGAAGATGACAAACAGTTGCAGTAGTCGTCATTGGTTTTGAACAGTGTTGAAAACAAAGTGTCAGTGCAAGAAGTTGAAAAGTTCCAAGAGAGGGAAAAGAAACTTAGCAAAGAAGGCACATAATTTAAAAGTTTTCATTGCTAGTTTTAGAAAGGCATGGTACCATGGTGAAGAAACTTGGTCAGGAATCAACACAAGTTCAAAGCAAATTCAACAAAAACTCACCATAGGGACAAAGTGCAAGGTGAGATTAATTCCAAGTTTTCTTTGATTAAAGACCAATGTAGAAACAGGATGTTTACTACAAAGATATATTTTTTTTCTACAAGTTCAGTAAATATGCAGCATGACTATGTCAAATTCAGCAATGGTTGTTCAACGGCACTAAGGAAAAATTTGTCGTTTCATGAAAAGCTCCAATTAATGAAATTAGGGAAAGTTCAGTGGATTAATATTGGAAGAGTGGGGACATAGTCTCCTCATCTTCATGTTTAGTAGTCCATGGAGCTTTTGCAGTCCAAAAGCTTCCCAATGGGGAGGTGTGATCAGGATATCATGTCCTATGCTCAAAAATGAAACTGCTCGAAATAGGTCTGAACCTAAGCGACTGGAAAGGTCTTGTCGTTTCGATTTTGGCACCGTGAATGGTTCGAAAACTAATGTCGTATGAGGAAGATATCACGTCCTGTTCATTTTACAAAACAACAAATTTTTGGTGACTGGATGCCCAGTCATCATGTAGGTACAGTCAGCAAGAATATACTTGGAATATTCTATTTTTCTCCATAACTAATAGGATGGTGCCACGTGGCATGTTCTAGGCCATTGGAAGTTGAAGGTATAGAGGATTTTGGGCCATTGATGAGATTCTTGGTGGGAAAATGGTTAAGCGACACATGGCAAGCCCGCAGGCTTCCACATGTCCTTAGAATTGTCTATTAAAAAAATTTTGAGGCTACAGGAATTGAACCCGAAACCTTAGGCATGGGTGCGAAGGGCTTGACCAATCCGCCTGCAGGGTGTTTCTTACCCCTATAGAGCGCCACCACTATTTAAATGTTATATGTTTTAGCGTTGGGGGCTGGGGAGGCTAGCCCTGAAAGGCCAGCCCCCCTCTCATGTAACTCTGCGCCAGAACCATGGCTTCACTACAAGGAAAAGACCATCTAACAGAGGTTATAAAAGAGGTTTTTAGTGTTATAAAATTAGCCAAAATTGTCAAAAAAAAAAAAATTCTACAACATCCGTTGATGGTTACAGAGGTTTTGGTGGAGATTTTAATGGAAATTCAACACAACTAAAAAAAAATGGGCGGCCATAGGTTATTACGGATTTTTTTTCATCGGTGTGCTACTCTGGCTTTAATGTTGATCCAGGGTAAAATCTTGATACCCTTAACCAAGACCTTTTACTTCGGCTAATAATTAGAATTGCATTTAATTAAGATGTTAAAGAACATAAATGAATAATTTTATGTTGTAAATAAGAGGAGCATAATATGACAAGATAAGCAATCATAAGAAGACGTTGTTTGATGACGGAGTTCGTCCAGGAGGGACTACATCTCCGAGCCTCGATTTCAAGATGGTGTAGGCCACTGCATTATGTGTTGTAAGGATAAGATGTACATAGATGTGCTTTTTTATGACATACAAGGAAAAATGCCCTCACACAGGAGTGGCTTGACTTCTTTAAGAGATGTTCTACTGCGGGACTCTCATACATAAAGAAAGGCTCCTATCAGTATGACCATAGATGACATGTAATAACTATGAGTATTTCGCAATTCCTGGAAAACAAGGGATCTCAACAGTATACATATGAAAATTAGCATCCCGCCAATGTGGCATAAAATGGATCTCATACAGAACACAAATCCATAGCTGAAAGTACATCAATAACAAAACAAGGCAATATCCCATGACTCATGTATCAACCGGGATCTACAAGACATAATGCATCTCAAAGAGAAATAAATGAAGAAGTACATGGAATCCACATCATATACCTCATGCTACCATTTGCTAAAGGTTGAGTTGCTCTGTGGCTGAATCTAAAAACACCATCAATGTTGTGACGTCGAAAAAGGTGAAAACGACTGCTCACTTGTGGAAATATGACACTTGCATAACCCACTTCCAAAAGTGACTGAAAAATCTAAAACTCAGATGCAGAAACTGAGCATTCCATCAGACTCGTGGCATCAAGTAGTGCAGAAACAACATAAAATTTGTCCCATTTGGACAAAGTCAAAATTTCGCCCTCCTGAAAGTTGTCCTTAATCAGGGTTCCGCTTGCCTCTTTTCTAGCTCATGGTTCCACTTCACCTGCAATAAAAAAATAATAAACATATAATTACGTGTGTGCTCTCCACTCCTCCATGGCCCGGCACACCGTACAAAAACTGGGTTTAAATATTATATGATGGGCAGAATTACCAAAGTGGTCAGTTGGGCGGAATGGTAAAAATAAGTAATTGTTAAGGGGAGGTCGAGGGATCAAATCCCGCCTCCCCGAATTTGCATGAAATCATTTTTAAACTTGGCATGATTTTTTTTTTGGAGGGGGTTCGAGTCAGCATTGGGTGGCCTGCCCCTCATTTCTCGTCGGCCGCATTGGACTCTGTATGGTGAATTAAAAGGGTTGGTGGTGGGTTTGACCACCCTGCCACCTGTATACATATGGTTGTCGTATTGTATGGGGTCGTGGAGTGTGGAGCCGCCGCGTGGGCAAACCGGTGGAACCGCCGGTGGTGGGTTCGACTCCCACCAGCTCTGGTACACACACACACACACACACATATATATATATATATATATAATTGATAACAAGATGTTGTCGTGGCCGTCGACCGGGGACCCCTTTTTTTAATATTTTTTTGTTTTACATAAAACAAATAGGTCGTTTTTTAAAATTCGGTTTTGGACCGAAGGAGTGATTTTAACCAGGCGAAAATTTTGCCCAGAATCTAGCCTGGGTTGGTCAGAATCCGGTGGTCTGGTTTGGTCCAAATTGCATCCTCTAAGGTTGCCCAGTCACCAAGTCAACTTGGAACTTTTACCTCTCCTAACTCCTTCATACGGACTCAGAATTGAGTGTCGTCTACGTTGTTGGAGTCAGAATGACGAGATCTACAACTCGAACCTGGTTCGAGATATTTTCAAACACTTTGATTTTTTATCCTTGTACTCAAGCCATTTGTATTTGTACCTGTTTAATCCACTTGGATCATTCCTCCCCACTAAGGAGCTTTTGGTCCTCCAAAAGCATCAAGCTTTACTTATCATCAACTATCTTCAAATGTCGTTGAAAGGCACATCCCCACATGACTCCTTCACCTGACGTGCTTCGGAATCAAGATGCAAAGCCATCATCTACAATTGTTGCAATGAAATGTCTGAAAAGGCACATCCCTTGAAGACTCCTTCACCTCTCGTACTTTGGAATCAAGATGCAAAGCCAATACCTGCAACTACGGAAACGAAAATGTCTAAAAAGGCACATCCCTTGAAGACTCCTTCACCCCACATACTTTAGAATCAAGATGCAAAGCCAACACCTGCAACTGTTGTGGCACGAATTTTTGAAAGGAAAATGTCTGAAAAGGAAAATCCTTTTAAGACTCCTTCACCTCTCATACTTCAGAATCAAGATGCAAAGCCAACACCTGCAACTACGGAAATGCAAATGTCTGAAAAGGCACATCCCTTGAAGACTCCTTCACCTCACGTACTTCGGAATCAAGATGCAAAGCCAACACTTGCAACTTTTGTGGCACGAATATGTGAAAGGCACATCTCTTGAAGATTCCTTTATCTCTCATATTTCGGAATCAAGATGCAAAACCAACACCTACAACTGCAGAAATGCAAATGTCTGAAAAGGCACATCCCTTGAAGACTCCTTCACTTTCGTCCTTCGGAATCAGAATGCCAACACCTGCCTAAAGCTGTAATGAACATTACATTCTCAATGTGACCAACAATGACCCAAATATTTCCATACTTGCCACGAGTTTATAACTTGTACTCGGTGGTCAGGCTTACATCAAAATGGAAATCATACCTCAACAAAATTACAAGACCAAACCTCATCATCGTATTTCGAAGTGATGGCAAAACTCCTCATCACTTTTACATGAAATAAATGCATAAGACGACTCATAGAACATGACCAAAACATAATCGTCGCATCTTGAAGTGATGGAAACACATCATCACTTTTACATGAAAGAGATCCAACACACGACTTATAAAACAAGGCCAAAAAAATATCATGGTTGCTTAAACGAGTGATGGAAACACATCATCACTTTCATAATAAAAATGCGAAAAATGATTTACAAGCATGGCCATGACAAGCTTAACATCTCTAGAAATACAATCTAGAAGAACCACTTCTCACTTATTAAATCGAGTGGATCATTTCCCTGTGGCAAACTTACTTGTCAATCAGCTCTTTAGACTTGTGTATGCACAGGCGCTTTGTCTTTAAGGCACTGCTCTGGATGAGGTTTCCAGCATGTGGCTCTTTGGTGGCCACTTTGGTCGCAATGGGTGCAAAAGTTATTTTTCCTCCAAACATGTTTAACTGATTTCTTTTCCTGTTGGGGAGAAGGCTTTTCATGCCTCTTCCTCCTTTGTGCTACCATCCTCTTCCAGCACTTAGAAATCACATGGTTATTTAAACCACAAAATAAACAATTTTTACGATGCCATATTTTACAACCATGGTTATCAACAATATTATAATTAAAATGCACTCTGTAATAGCAAGACTTAGTATACCTTCTGGGGTGGTCTCTGGTGCAATCATGATGATGGGAGCTCACCTCAGTTCCTTCACTACAACATGCACTGCCATGGAATGATGGCAAAGTGTCCCCACCATTCCTCTTCCTTGGAGAGTTCATCATTATCTGTTTGCCTTTGATTTCCTTCGAACATCCTTCTTTATTGTACCTTAAACCTACATAACGAGGTCATTTCACAACCTCCAATGGTTTGGTTATGCCTTGGCCATGAATGCCAAGTCCTCCTCCTCTGTACCCCATTTTGGTGAGGAGTGTCATGTCGGTACCTATGATGGGTATCTCCACACTTCCAACTGAAATTATATCATGTGAAGACACTGAAGTAAAATCAACATTATTTACCTTCGGTGTTGATTGCGAAATAGATGAATAAATTTGTTGTAAGCCCTTGTTACGCTTCACTTCTGTCAATGTCTCTGACACGGCTTGTAGCTGAAGCTGAAACTGTTGCATCTCCTCCTTCTCTTTCTGTAGGAATTATTTTAAGGCATCATGATATCTCTGATGAGTTTCGTTGTTGTGTTTCAAATCTCCCCACACCTCTATCGTGGCTTGTAACTGAAGCTGCAACTGTTGTTTGTCCTCCTTCTCTTTGTGTAGGAGGGTCTTCAATTCTTCATTCTCTGCTGCTTGTTTTTCGTAAGCCTCGTACAATATGTCCACTTTCTCGGACACCCTGAACATGGTTTCATACATGTCCTTGACATTCTCCATGGCTCAACTCAGTGAACTTCCAATGTTCACGCATGCAATCCAATCAGCAAGAATACCTGCTTCAATACCACTTGATCCACGGTAAAATCTTGATACCCTTAACCAAGAACTTTTACTTCGGCTGATAATTAGAATTTCATTTAATTAAGACGTTAAAGAACATAAATGAATAATTTTATGATGTAAATCATAGGAGCATAATATGACAAGATCAGCAATCATAAGAACACATTGTTTGATGACGAAGTTCGTCCAGGAGGGACTACATCTCTGGGCCTCGGTGTCAAGATGGTGTAGCCCACTGCATTATGTGTTGTAAGAATAAGATGTACATGGATGTGATTTCCTATGGCATACAAGGAAAAATTCCCTCACACAGGAGTGGCTTGACTTCTTTAAGAGATGTTCCACTGCAGGACTCTCATACATAAAGAAAGACTCCTATCAGTATGAACATAGCCGACATGTAATAACTATGAGTATCCTGCCAATTCTAGAAAACAAGGGATCTCAATAGTATACATATGAAAATAAGCATCCCGCCAATGTGGCATAAAAGAGATCTCATACAGAACACAAATCCATAGTTGAAAGTACATCAATAACAAAACAAGGCAAGATCCCGCGACTCATGTAGCAATCGGGATCTGCAAGACATAATGCATATCAAAGAGAAGTAAATGAAGAAGTACATGGAATCCACATCATATACCTCATTCTTCCATTTGTTGAAGGCTAAGCTGCTCTACAGCTGAATCTGAAAACACCATCAATCTTGTGACGTCGAAAAAGGTGAAAACGACTACTCACTTGTGGAAATCTGACACCTGCATAACCCACTTACAAAAGTGGCTGAAAATTTGAAATCTCAGATGTAGAAACTGAGCACGCCATCAGACTCGTGGCATCGAGTAGTGTAGAAACAACATAAAATTTTTCCCATTTGGACAAAGTCAAAATTTCGCCCTCCTGAAAGTTGGCCTCAATCAGGGTTCCACCTGCCTCTTTTCTAGCTCATGGTTCCACTGCACCTGCAATAAAAAAATAATAAACCTCAAACTATGTGCGTGCTCTCTGCTACTCCATGGCTTGGCACACGGTGCAAATACTGGGTTTAAATATTATATGATGGGCGGAATTACCAAAGTGGTCAGTTGGGTGGAATGGTAAAAATAAGTAATTGTTAAGGAGAGGTTGGGGGATCAAATCCCGCCTCCTCGAATTCACATGAAATCATTTTTAAACTTGGCACGATTTTTTTTTTGGAGGGGGCTCGGGTCCACATTGGGTGGCCCGCCCCCCATTTCCCGCCGACAGCATTAGACTCCGTATGGTGAATTAAAATGGTTGGTGGTGGGTTTGACCACCCTGCCACCTGTATACATATGGTTGTCGTATTGTATGGGGTCATGGAGTGTGGAGCAGCCGCGTGGGCGGACCGGCAAACCCGCTGGTGGTGGGTTCGACTCCCACCGACTCTGGTATATATATATAACAAGATGTTGCCATGGGTGTCGATCGGGGACCCCTTTTTTTTAATATTTTTTTGTTTTACATAAAACAAATAGGTCATTTTTGAAAATTTGGTTTTGGACCGAAGGAGTGATTTTAACTAGGAGACAATTTCGCCCAGAATCTGGCCTGGGTTGGTCAGAATCCGGTGATATGGTTTGGTCCAAATTGCATCCTCCTTAAGGTTTCCCAGCCACCAAGTCAACTCAGAACTTTGACCTCTCCTAACTCCTTCATATGGACTTGGAATTGAGTGATGTCTGTGTCGTTGGAGTCAGAATGATGAGATCTACAACTTGAACCTGGTTCGAGAGATTTTCAAACACTTTGATTTTTTAACCTTGTACTCAAGACATTTCTACTTGTACCTGTTTAATCCACCTAGATCAAATGCACCGGTGCGTAGAAAGTGCCCCAAGGCGGTCGAAGGAGAATGCATCGGGCCGTTAAGGTATAAAACTCCATGGGGCGTAGTGTTGGTGATACAACGCACGGGGTCGTTCTAATTGGTCTTGGGATTTTTGTGGTGCCCATAGGTCGTATCAACACACTGGTGTGTAGACTTATAGAAACGCACCGGTGTGTAGTATCACACAAATGCACTGATATTTATAATTGGTATCAGTATTTGTGCAGTGCCCATACGTCGTACAAATGCACCGGTGCGTATAGACACATAAACGCACCGGTGCACAGTATCACACAACCGCATTGAGATTTATAATTGGTATCAGTATTCATGCGGTGCCCATAGGTCATACAAATTCACCAGTGCATATAGACACATAAATGCACCGGTGCCCAGTATCACACAAACGCACCGAGATTTATAATTGGTATCGATATTTTTGCGGTGCCCAGAGGTTGTAGAAACGCACCGATGCGCTTCAGAATATAAACGCACGAATGTACATTAACTGACACACACTGATTTTCATTTTTTATGTTTAGAAACATCGACCTGTGACAGTGAAATATATAATAATAATAATAATAATAAAATACGTTTTAATTTATTCTATTATGTTCTCCATTGTCGCTGTGAAATATAACACCACTGATTAAATATATGGATGATTAAATATTACAATGAAGAGATGTGAAATTTGGTGATCTGATATAACAAATTAATCCAAACATCACATTCAAATGCACTAATAAAATTTAATTCATATTAATGTTGTTATAAGATATATTTGTGTTGACTTTTGATTAATAATGAATTTTAAAAAATCACAATAATTATGATATGATATAACAAATTAATCCAAACATCAAATTCAAATGCATTAATAAAAATTTAGTTAATATGAATATTATTATAAGATGTGTCGAATTTTGATGAATAATGAATTTTAAAAAATAACAAAAATATATTAAGCATTGTCATATCGCATGATGGAAGGATTTACAGTTCAGGCAATCACGTGATGTGTTCCCAAAAGGAACAATATTATAAGTTGTTAATTTCGCTAAGAATTACATGTTTAGTCCACAAAAGGAGATACAAAGTGAGTATTATCATTCAGACCAAGTAACTATATTTGTGCATATTTTGTATAGACATGTAGAGCTTGCTATCGATGGTTTTGATAGCGATGAAAATAATCATGAGGTGATTAAGGAGTACCATTTCTACATCAGTGATGATCGAACACATGATACATATTTTGTTCAGCATTTTTTTAATGTTATTTATAATGAATTGTTGAAACGAAGGGTCACTTTTAAAGAACATTGGGTATGGTCAGATGGTTGTGCTGGTCAATTTAAATCAGCAAGATCATTCTTTTGGTTGTCTCGTCTTCATAAGAGAACCAACATTTGACATACATGGAATTTCTTTGAGACAAGGCATGGAAAAGGAGAGCACGATGTGTTGGGAAAAATACTGAGAGGGGGGGTGAATCAGTATTTAGGGAAAACTGAAACTTTTCACTTTTTCATTCCTTAAAACCCAGACGCTACTTTCCTTTAGAAAACTCGCGTATACACGCGGATATCTTTCATGAAACTCGCGTATATACAGAGATCTAATTATGTCATTAGTTCTTTGCTTATATCATTCCATTATTCATTCATCAGATGTTCAATAAACAGTAAACATGTGCAGTAAGAACAGAATAAACCATCACACAAAGCATCACACATGAACACCAGGATTTTTAGGTGGAAACCCAAGTCGGGAGAAAACCACCGCTGCAGTTGCTCAGCCTTCAATATTTTATTATAGAGAAAACATCTTACAACATATGTGCCGGTGCAGACTCTACCAGCACGCAGGCACCCACCTGCGCTCGTTTACCAGCCTCTCCTGGAAGGGAGCTCCAACCCCCTGACTCGTTTACCAGCCTCTCCTGGAAGGGAGCTACGACCCCCCGATCTCGTTTACCAGCCTCACCCGGAAGGGAGCTACAACCCCCTGACTGAAGGCTACAACCTTCAGCACCACCTTGGACCACGTTTCATCAATTTTCACACATACTAAAGAACCCCTAGCTGCACACAAGTTACCTTCACTGATGTCCCGAGATACGCCCATTCACAAACCGTATACTTCGTACATATTATAGAACCACTGACTAAGACATGCGCTTTCTTCATTAAGCGCGTATATACGCGCTTCCTCTTCGGCAAAATAGCGTATGGTTCTTCAGATATTTTAGGTCATTGCATTTCTTCAGAACAGATACTTCACACATATTTAACCCTTCACTTCAGACAGATGTTCGCCTCTTCTTGGATCTAATCATTCCATAAACAGATCTAGCAAATACAAGCACATTTCAGATCTAGATCCCCTTCTTCATCATTGGTGCATCATACACTCAGATTTATCATTCATGTGTAACCCTTTCCATTCAGATCTACTTCAGAGAGAAGTATTCATTCAAGCTCAGAGATCTTGCACCCACACTCATGATTTGCACAATGAATTTCTTCTCCTTATATAGGTTACCCTTTGTCAATACCATGAGCCCCTTTTTCAATACCATGAGCCCAAAACCACATTACATCCGATGGTATTCCTGGACGGGGTCAATTAGGCGGATCATTACCCAATACAATCGGTCAATACCATGGTGATTACCCCTGGTTTTGCACTTTTAGAGCGCTTTAGCCCATACGCGACTTGGCACGTTCTTTTCCGCGTACATACGTGACTTCCCTTAGACAGATCCGCGTATTCCTTGAGATATGCTCTTTCACCATAGACTTAGCATAATCTGAATTCCTTTCTTCACTGCCTTCTGTACTCACTGTAGATACATCAGATTTACTTCATTAAGAACATATTCTATCAAGCTCAACTTCATCAAGTAATTTTTCATCATCTTCATCAATGTGGGTTGCCATCAAGGACAACACTCTGCATCATATTGCCAACAATCTCCCCCTTTGGACTTGATGGCAACCACAATGGTGTTTGGTTACCACAACAGAAAGGTATATTAAGAATACAATGACACCATTCTAACACCATGTCATTCTCCCCCTTTGACATCAAGAGCAAAGGGCGGACCAAAACCAACATACTCTTCCCCTGAGTTCATGCTGAATTTTCAAGCATATTTTCAATGAAGTACATGACTCTATGAACTTCCTATCACCAATGACTCATACTTACATCAAAGATCCATCCAGGTGGATTTACATATGAGACTCAACTACCCAACCAAGTGGGTTTACAAATTCGATAAGTCCTTACAAGACTAAATATTACAATCTTACATCATGGGTCTTAACAAGACCTTTTCATCAAATTACAAATGTGACTTTTCATAACCAACACCAGAAAATCCTCAAGAAGGAGAACATATTTCAGAATCATCATAATGCCAACAATGCATTATACTCAGCAACACAAAAGCTCCCCCTGAAGCTGTGCATCCAAGAATCCTTTCCATATGACTAAGGCTCCCCCTTAGTTTGTGCATCCTGAACACTTTCACCAACAAATCATCAAGGCATCTTTATCAAAACATGAGAAAAGAATTATGAGAACTGGAACACCACCAGATATACCAAACAGTATCAGAGATACCAAACAACACTGCAGCTGTGCTGAAGAGAGCTGACTCCAAGCAGAAAATTGTCAGCAATCAGACATACGTGGTTTTCTGTGCAGGAACTCGCGTATATACGCGACTGTGTTTCATGAAACCCGCGTATCCACTGCCATATTCTAAATTTATGCAGATTTGTTCTTTTGACTGGCAGAGAACACTCCCAGCTTCTGTCTTAGATACTCGAATGGTTCCCTGGGTAGAGGTTTGGTAAAGATATCAGCAACTTGTTCTTTGGAGGGAACATACTCCAACTTCACTGTTTGCTCAAGCACTTGTTCACGTAAGAAGTGATACTTGATGGGAATGTGCTTGGTCTTTGAATGCATAACAGGATTCTTTGAAATACTGATGGCACTTGTATTGTCACATTCAATGGGGACAGGAGGAGTACATTTGATTTGAAAATCTTGTAAGGTTTGCATCATCCAAAGGAGTTGAGTGCAACAAGATGCGGCAGCCACATATTCTGCTTCTGCTGTAGATAAGGCAATAGAATTTTGCTTCTTGCTGAACCAAGATACTAACCGGGGTCCCATATAGAATGCATCACCACTAGTGCTTTTCCGATCATCAACACTTCCAGCCCAATCTGCATCAGTGTAAGCATGAAGAGTAAGATCAGCATTCTTTGGATACCATAGACCAAAGTCTTGAGTTCCTTGAAGATATTTGAATATTATTTTAACAGCCTGAAGATGAGACTCTTTTGGATTAGCTTGGAATCGTCCAACAATCCCAACAACATGCATAATGTCTGGTCTAGTCCCAGTGAGATAAAGTAAACTCCCTATCATCGATCTATATTCTGGTTGATTCACCGTGGGAGAATCATCCTGAGAACTGAGATTGCATCCGGTTATCATCGGTGTACTTACAGGTTTGCATTCTTCCATGCCATACTTCTTCAGAATTTGCTTAAGATATTTTTCTTGAGATAGGAATATACCATCTGCAGTTTGATGCACTTGCAAGCCAAGAAAGAATGTTAGTTCTCCAAGTAAGGACATTTAAAATTCTTGCTGCATGTCTGAAGCAAATTTTTGACTCAAATATTCTTCATTACTCCCAAATATGATAGCATCAACATATACAACCACAATCAATAGTTTATCATTTTCAACTTTTGTGTATAAGTTGCTATCAGCAGACCCCTTTGAAAATCCTTGTTGACGAAGATATTTGTCAAGACGATAATACCAAGCCCTTGGAGCTTGTTTGAGACCATATAGAGCCTTCTTAAGTCTACAAACAAGATTTGCATCATTTCCCAAAATGAATCCTTCCGGTTGTTCTATATATACTTCTTCTTCTAGATCACCATTAAGAAAAGCAGACTTAACATCCATTTGATAAACTTTGATTCGTTGATAGCTTGAGAAAGCAAGAAACATTCTTATGGCTTCAAGTCTAGCTACAGGAGCAAAATTTTCTTCAAAGTCTATACCTTCTTGTTGAGTATACCCTTTGCAGACCAATCTAGCTTTGTTTCTTACAACATCCCCATTCTCATTTAGCTTGTTCTTGAAGATCCATTTGGTTCCAATGACATTTTTATCATGTGGTCTTGGAACCAATTCCCAAGTGTCATTCTTTTCAATTTGATCAAGTTCTTCATTCATGGCTTGCTTCCAACATTCATCTTTGCTAGCTTGATTGACATTGTGTGGTTCAATTGTGGATAGAAGTGCCAGATGATTAGAAGATCCCACAAGAGTTCTCCTTGTTCGTACACATGATTCCTTGTCACCCAAAATTTGAGATTCAAGATGATTCTTTTGCACATATCTTGATGGAGATTTTCCAGATAGATCATCTTCAGGTTCTTCATTGGATCCATTGTCTATATCATTTGATGTAGAAGGACTTAGGTCATCATCATCTTCTTTTGTTTGTTTTTCTTCTTTAGGAGCTGCAGGAGACTCATCAATAACAACATCAATGCATTCAACAATCTTTCGAAGCCTTTTATTGTAACATTTGTATGCTTTGCTTGAAGATGAGTAACCAAGAAATGTCCCTTCATCTGATCTAGGTTCAAACTTGCCAAGCTTTTCATCATTATTTTTGATAAAACATTTACTTCCAAAAACTCTAAAATGCTTCACAGATGGAGAATTACCATAGCAGAGTTCATATGGAGTTTTGTCACTATTTACCCGAACATGAGCCTTGTTGAGAATGTTAGCTGCTGTATGTGATGCTTCTCCCCAGAACATGTCAGGAGTTCCAGAATCATCGAGCATAGCTCTAGCCATTTGTTGAATTGTTCTAATCATTCTTTCTGCTATGCCATTTTGTTGTGGAGTACCTGCTACAGAGAATTGTCTTTTTATGCCATGTTGTTCACAAAATTCAAGGAATTCATTTGATGTATATTCTCCTCCTCGATCAGATCTAAGACACTTGATTTTTAGATCTACTTCATTTTCAACTAAAGCTTTGAAGATCTGAAATTTTTCAAATGCTTCATCTTTGTGTTTAATGAGCCCGATCCAACACATTCTAGAGTAATCATCAATAAATAAGATATAGTATTCTTCCCCACGTGGTGTCTTCTTTCTCATAGGTCCACATATGTCAGTATGAATGAGTTCAAGAGGCTTACTTGATGATCCTTCTTTGGCATTAAAATGTACTCTAGCCTGCTTGCCGAATTGACAAGATTTGCATATGATGCTTTCTGGTAGATTAATATTGGGAAGACCACGAACAGCTTGAAGTCTGCTTGCTTTGTTGATTTGAGAGAAGCTCAGATGCCCCAGCCTTCTATGCCATAGCCAATTTTCTGAAGACTTGCTCAAGTAACATTGATCTATACCATTTAGTACATACAGGTTGCTAGGATTTCTTTTTCCTTTTATAATGATTTTACCTGTATCAAGATCACGAACCACACATTCCTTTGAACTAAAGACCACTTCTGTTCCTTGATCACACATTTGACTTACACTTAACAAATTATGCCTTAATCCATCCACATACATGACATCATTAGCCTTCACCTTTTCTTTTAGAAATATTGACCCGTTTCCTTTAATTACAGCAGGAGTATCATTTCCAAATGTAACTTTCTTTTCCTTTTCTAGAGCATTATATGTAAGAAGTTTGCTTTTGTCACCTGTCATGTGTCTTGAGCACCCACTATCAATGTACCATTGATTTTCTTCACCTTCTGCAAATAATGCTATCCCACAATTTTCAACCTGTAGTTCTTTCTTTTTCCATATTTTAGAGCTTGAGGGAACATGTTTATTTGGCTGGATCTTGCTCCTGCATTTAGATTCTTCATGACCAAAGTTATTGCAATAAGTACATTCAACTTCATTTTGAAGAGGAGAAAAGTTGTTATAGGTATTCTTCTTTGGTTCAATATTCATTCTTTTCTTTCTTGCTTCTCTTTTCATGATGGTTTTATATGCAACACATTGAACAGCTTTATGACCAAAATTGTGACATGAGAAACATTGTCCATTGAAGTAGAAATTCCGGCGACCATGAAATCTTCTATTTGAATTTACCTGTTGGTTGTTGCTTCTTTGAGGGATCTCCTTGTTAGTGATCCTTGATTTGAGATGTTCATGCTTTACCTGTAAAGAATCTGTGTTCCCTTGCTGAGTGGATGAGTGAAGGGAACCAGTTGGGACTGCTTTCAGATAATTTAGTGCTGAAGTCTGCGAAGATTCCCCAGTATATCCAAGACCTGTTTTTACAAGAGGAGACCGTTGTATCTTGATAATCTCATCTAAGGTTTCTGAACCTTTAGCAAATCTAAGATTGAGAGTCTTCACTTTCTCATTATCTTTCCTCAGACTTACTATTTCACACTCCAATTCCTCAATGCGTTTTTCTTTGTCTTCAAGCTGTCTTTCAAGAGTCTCTATGATTATGTTCCTTTCTGCTAGGCTTACTTTGAGTTGATTGTTTTCTTCAAGAAAATCATTGTCCTCTAGAGCATCCATGAAAGTATCCTTTTCTTCTCTTTGTTCAAAAGCCATGAGAAGTCTAAAGTCTTCTTCACATTCACCCTCACTATTAGATGATCCATCACTGTTTTCATTAGTATAATAACTTTTCCTTGTGCTAGATCGATTCTTATTCCTTCTTGTTACTTCTTTTCCTTTAGCCGAGGTTTCTTTAAAAGGACACTTTGCAGCATAATGACCAACTTTTCCACACTCAAAACATTTGAAAGGAAGCTTACCTTTGAATCTTCCAGTTCCTAGTTGGATTTTTCTCACGAAATTCACCTCTTCTTCATCGGATATGTAGCTGGATTATTTGACGACTTCCTTTTCTTTTCCTCTTGCAGATACCTTAAATGCAGCTTCTTTGATTTGAGAAGGACCTCCTTGTCTCATTTCAAAAGCAGTCAAAATACCATGTAATTGAACAATAGTAAGAGTTTGCAGATCTTGCCTTTCTTCAATAGCTGAGACTTTAGAGTCAAATTTTGAAGTCAAGGATCTTAAGACTTTTTCCACCAGAGTAGTATTAGTTATGGTTTCACCCAAATTTCTCATTCGATTTACAACATCATCTAGACGAAGAAAGAAACTGGAAACACTTTCATCACTATGCATCTTCAAATTTTCATATTCAATTCTAAGAGTTTGAAGTTTTGCATTTTTTACCTTTGTATCTCCTTCATAGCTCAGAATGATTTTGTCCCATATTTCTTTTGCTGAATGTAGCTGCATCACTTTAGCAAATTCTGATTCAGACATGCTTCCTAACAAGACATTTACTGCTTTGGCATTGGTTTCATACTTCTTCCTTTCAGCTGCATCAGTAGGAATACTTGTCGGGTATTGATAACCTTCTTCCACTATTGCCCATACATCTGCACCAAGACTTTGCAAATACGCTTTTGTTCGTACCTTCCAGAATATCAGATTGCTTCCATTGAATAGAGGTGGCTTTATAGACATCACTTCTTCTTGATTTCCCATTGCAACGGATCTTCTTCAAGCGATCAAGCTTCTGCAGAAGAACCTCCTCTGATACCAATTGTTGGGAAAAATACTGAGAGGGGGGGTGAATCAGTATTTAGGGCAAACTGAAACTTTTCACTTTTTCATTCCTTAAAACCCATACGCTACTTTCCTTCAGTAAACTCGCGTATACACGCGGATACCCTTTATGAAACTCGCGTATACACAGAGATCTAATAATGTCATTAATTCTTCACTTATATCATTCCATCATTCATTCATTAGATGTTCAATAACATGTGCAGTAAGAACAGAATAAACCATCACACAAAGCATCACACATGAACACCAGGATTTTTAGGTGGAAACCCAAGTCGGGAGAAAACCACCGCTGCAGTTGCTAAGCCTTCAATATTTTATTATAGAGAAAACATCTTCTTATATGTCTTTAGTCTGGACTCCTGAAGCATCTGAGGCCTTACTGCGCTCGTTCCCCGACCTCTCTGGGAGGAGCTACGACCCACGACTCGTTTACCGGCCTCTCTACCGGAAGAGCTACGACCCCACGGCGAAGACTCGGCCCCTCGGCACCGCCGGACACGTTTGTCAATTTTCACCTGAGACTTGACCAACCCTGAGTTTGCATACGCGCTTCCCACTAAAAGCCACGGTATCGTATATACGCGCTTCCATTCACACAAACCAGCGTATACTTCTGTACATATTATAGAACCAATTTAATTGCGCATACGCGCTTTTCTTTCAGCGAAGCCGCGTATATACGCGCTTTCACTTCGGCGAACTAGCGTATGGTTCTTTAGAGATTTTAGGTCATTCCATTACTTCAGAACAGATACTTCACACAGATTTAACCCTTCACTTCAGACAGATGTTCACCTCTTCTTTGATCTAATCATTCCATGAACAGATCTAGAAAATACAAGCACATTTCAGATCTAGATCCCCTTCTTCATCATTGGTGCATCATACACTCAGATTTATCATTCATGTGTAACCCTTTCCATTCAGATCTACTTCAGAGAGAAGTATTCATTCAAGCTCAGAGATCTTGCACCCACACACATGATTTGCACAATGAATTTCTTCTCCTTATATAGGTTTACCCTTTTTCAATACCATGAGCCCCTTTTTCAATACCATGAGCCCAAAACCACATTACTTCCGATGGTATTCCTGGACGGGGTCATTTAGGCGGATCATTACCCAATACAATGGGTCAATACCATGGTGATTACCCCTGGTTTTGCACTTTTAGAGCGCTTTAGCCCATACGCGACTTGGCACGTTCTTTTCCGCGTACATACGCGACTTCCCTTAGACAGATCCGCGTATTCCTTGAGATATGCTCTTTCACCATAGACTTAGCATAATCTGAATTCCTTTCTTCACTGCCTTCTGTACTCACTGTAGATACATCAGATTTACTTCATTAAGAACATATTCTATCAAGCTCAACTTCATCAAGTAAGTTGTCATCATCTTCATCAATGTGGGTTGCCATCAAGGACAACACTCTGCATCATATTGCCAACACGATGGTGCTAGGGCATGCGTAAAATGTGCACTTAGGAGGCATCAATTGAATCACTCAGCTTCCCGACTTGCAAATTCTTTAGATGTTGTTAATTGGTGCAAAGACAATTTAAGTCATGTATCGAACCCAAGGATGGCTGATGTGCACAGGTAAGCGTACACATTTAACTAACAATATATTATACATGTCTAGATATATATATGTGTATGCATATATGTGTGTATTTTGTTATCAAGAAAATATTAAATATTGTTCAAAATTTGACTCATAAATGTGTGTGTGTTTTCCTCAAGCAGGTACTTTTGGAATATTGCAATGGGTGATGTTGATAGATCGTTGCCATTTAATTGCCTTGGAATCCCTCAAACAAGAAGTTTACACTCAATTGGGAGTAAGAACATGACAAATATACATTGCATTGAGAAACGAAAGTGGTCTTGCTTTTTTTCTGCATGTATTGATCAGATAGAGTCCATCGATGACTGTGAAAACCAAATTAAGAAATTTGTTAAACCATGGAAACACAAATAATTGACACCATTGCCCCTATTTGGAAACATGACTGACAAGGAAATGGACAATTAAGTTGTTGTGATTGACAACGATTATGATCGTGTTTCTGATATGGTTAGAGAAGGTGATGTCTTCGTTGTCATTGCACCAGAAAATAATCAAGAAAAAGTGCATTGTTATTTATTACAATGCACTATGTCTAAATCCACGTTACTGCAAGAGTATAATGATCCATCAAATTATACATACCTAATAAGTTCAATGGTGTTAATGGGACATTTCTTTGAAGAAGTAAAGAAATGTAAAGATCATATTATTTTTCAAGATTACCAGCCAGAGGTTATTTATGCCCAATATAGTCACTTGGTCATAGCAACTCGGTTGCAGTTGAAGCAAGTGAAGAGTAGAAAAAAACAACAAAAATGGAGGTTATCGATAGATGATCATGATGCCATTTTGGAAAATTTTCCACTAGCACATTTCATATGAGTAGAACACATTGTTCAAGATGAAAAATGAACTTTGATTCTAGGGTTAGAACATATAATTGCTACAATGCATTGGAATTTATATAGTTTAATACTATATTGTGGATTTCTTTCAAATAAATACACATGTGGATGGTTATATGTGTGTTTGTACGAACAATATATTATGATCTACTGGATTAGGGTGCTTTGCTAGATAATTTTAAGTTATGGTGATTTAATGTGTCCATCATGTTTACTCCTAGATGATCTTAACTCGCCCCTTTTTTTGCATGGATATGATGGTGATGAATGAATATTTAGTTAAATGTATATATATAATAATGGATTTAATGTGTCCATGTCGATTTAATGTGTCCATCATGTTTACTCCTAAATGATCTTAACTTGCCCCTTTTTTTTCATGGATATAATGGTGATGAATGAATATTTAGTTAAATGTATATATATAATAATTCCCAAGGCACCCGTGTGGTCACAACTTAGCAAAGCTGATACGAGTGCCCTCAAACGAAATGACCCGACCCAAACTCGTTTCATCGGGCACCCTCCCAAGGTGCAATGCCCTCTACCCGACTGAACGAATGCACAAGGGAGAAAATGAAAAACTGGTCCGCATGAACATGCAAAATTCACCCGTGCGGTCACAACTTAGAAAATCTAATACGAGCACCCTCAAACGAAACGACCCGACACGAACTCGTTTCATCGAGCACCCTCCCAAGGCACGACGACCTCCGCCTGACCGAACGAACGCACAAGGGAGAAAATAGCAAACCACCTGCACGAACGTGCTCAAGGCACCCGGGCGGTCACAACTTATCAAATCTGATACGAGCGCCCTCAAACAAAACGACCTGACCTGAACTCATTTCATCAAGCGCCCTCCCAAGGCACGACGCCCTTTGCCCAACTGAATGAACAAAAAAGGGAGCAAATGGCAAACGGCCCACACGAATGTGCACAAGGCACCCGTGCGGTCACAACTTAGCAAACCTGATACGGGCACCCTCAAACGAAACGACCCGACCTAAACTCGTTTCATCGGGAGCCCTCCCAAGGCGCGACACCCTCCACCCGACCGACTGAACACACAAGGGAGAAAATAGCAAACGGCCCACACGAACGTGCACAAGGCACCCGTGCAGTCACAACTTAGCAAAGCTGATATGGGCGCCCTCTAACAAAATGACCCGACCCGAACTTGTTTCATTGAGCGCCCTCCCAAGGCGCGAAGCCCTCTGCCCGACCAAATGAACGCACAAGGGAGAAAACGAAAAATGGCCCGCACGAATGTGCACAAGGCACCTGTGTGGTCACAACTTAGCAAAGATGATACGAGCACCCTCAAACGAAATGACCCGACTCGAACTCGTTTCATTAGACACCCTCCCAAGGCGCGACGCCCTCTGCCCTACCGAATGAACGCACAAGGGAGAAAATGGAAAACGACCCACATGAACATGCACAAGGCACTCGTATGGTCAAAACTTAGCAAATCTCATATGGGCGCCCTCAAACAAAACGACCCAACCCGAACTCGTTTCATCGGGTGCCATCCCAAGGCGCAACTCTCTTCGCCCAACCGAACGAACACAAAAGGGAGCAAACTGAAAACAGCCCGCACGAATGTGCACAAGGCACCCATGTCATCACAACTTAGCAAAACTAATATGGTCTCCCTTAAACGAAATGACCCGACCTGAGCTCATTTCATCGGGCGCCCTTCCAAGGCGCAACGCCCTCTGCCCAACCGAACGAACGCACAAGGGAGAAAACAGCAAATGGCCCACACAAACATGCACAAGGAACCCGTGCGGTCACAACTTAGAAAACCTGATATGGGCGCCCTCTAACAAAACGACCCAACCCGAACTCGTTTCATCAGGCGCCCTCCCAAGGTGCGATGCCCTCCGCCCGATCGAACAAACGCACAAGGGAGAAAATGGAAAATGGCCTGCACGAACGTGTATAAGGCACCCGTGCGGTCAGAACTTAGCAAAGATGATACAGGCACCCTCAAACAAAATGACCCGACCCAAACTCGTTTCATCGGGCACCCTCCCAAGGCGGGACGCCCTCTACTCGACTGAACGAATGCACAAGGAAGAAAACGACAAATGGCCCGCATGAACGTGCATAAGGCACCTATGTGGTCACAACTTAGCAAACCTAATATAGGCACCCTCAAACAAAATGACCCGACCTGAACTCGTTTCATCGAGCGCCCTCCCAAGGCGTGACGCCCTCTACCCAACCGAACGAACGCACAAGGGATAAAATGGAAAATATCCCACACGAACGTGCACAAGGCACCCGTGTGGCCACAACTTAGCAAAGCTGATACGGGCACCCTCTAACAAAATGTCCTGACCCGAACTTGTTTCATTGGGTGCCCTACCGAAGGAACGCACAAGGGAGAAAATGGAAAACGGCCCACATGAACATGCACAAGGCACCCATGCGATCACAACTTAGCAAACCTGATACGGGCACCCTCAAATGAAATAACCTGACCCGAAATCGTTTCATTAGGCACCCTCCCAAGGCGCGACGCCCTCCGCCCGACCGAACGAATGCACAAGGGAGAAAATGAAAAATGACCTACATGAACATGGACAAGGCACCCATGTGGTCACAACTTAGCAAATATGATACAGGCACCCTCAAATGAAACGACCTGACCAGAACTCATTTCATCGAGCACCATCCCAAGGCGCAAAGCCCTTGTCCCAACTGAATAAACGCACAAGGGAGAAAAGGGCAAACGGCCCGCACGAACGTGCACAAGGAACCCGTGTGGCACAACTTAGCAAACCTGATACAGGTACCCTCAAACGAAACGACCCGACTCGAACTCGTTTCATCAGGTGCCCTCCCAAGGCGCAACACCCTCTGCCCGACCAAGAAAACACACAAGGGATAAAATGGAAAGCAACCTACACGAATGTGCACAAGGCACCCTTGTGGTCACAACTTAGCAAACCTGATACAGGCGCCCTCTAACAAAACGACCCGACCCGAACTCATTTCATTGGGCGCCCTCTCAAGGCGCGACGCCCTCCGCCCAACCGAACAAACGCACAAGGCAGAAAACAGCAAACGGCCCACATGAATGTGCACAAGGCACCCATGTGGTCACAACTTAGCAAAACTGATACGGGTGCCCTCTAACAAAATGACCCAACCCAAACTCGTTTCATCGGGCACCCTCCCAAGGCACGATGCCCTCCACCCAACTGAACAAACGCACGAGGGAGAAAATGGCAAACGGCCCACACGAATGTGCACAAGGCACCCATGTCGTCACAAATTAGCAAACCTGATATGGGCGCCCTCTAACAAAATTACCCAACCCGAACTCGTTTCATCAGGTGCCCTCCCAAGGCACGACGCCCTCCGCCCGACCGAACGAACGCACAAGGGAGAAAACAGAAAACGGCCCACACGAACGTGCATAAGGCACCCATGCGGTCACAAATTAGAAAAGCTTATATGGGCGCCCTCAAATGAAATGACCCAACCTGAACTCATTTAATCCGGTGCCCTCTATTAGACAGTAATTTTTCACCGTCCCTGCAATCCCTCGTCCCGTATATTGGAGGGCTTATTCCGTGACCTATGAGTAGTGACAAGACCTGAAACCACTTTCATGGCATCCCCCTTGACAAGGAAAATCATTCCCTGAAGACAATTTTCTGTGAAAAGCCATAAAAATAGCCTTTTTAGCCTTGGTGCGACTAGCCAGTTCATCCCTCGTGCCAATTGGGGAAATCCACCAAAGAGGGCGTGCCAACTGGCGCTCTGTCCCAATGTATCACCCATGCTAGGCTTAATAAGGAGTGTTTTTTAAAAATAAATGGCGGAAGTTTGATTCCAACCAACTCCTGAACGAGTCTCTAAAATGAGTTGGGAGGTTTGGCTCCGGATCTCCATGTAGGGGAAGTGGTTTTCTACCTATCACAGAAGCTTCCTTGAGGATAGGGCCAATCCCACCATTGTAGGGATCCCAACTCCCTTTCCACCATCTATATAAGATTTTCATTTTCCCTTTGCATGCTAGCCTGAATAGAGCTTAATCAATTATAAGGAGATTATCGTCAGACAGCCGAAGAGAGAGAGACTTGTCCTTTTCTCGATGAGCTTTACTGAGACATACTCCTTTGTCGACCCGCCAAAGGAAGATCTAGCATTAGAGCTCAGGATGTATCTTTCTTTGTTCTGATTAATAATAAACAACTTCGATTATGGTTCCACTCAGATGTTCATGTTTCATGTTATGAGTTGTATCTTCTCTAACTGATACATAATTACATGTATTAGGTTTTACGCTTGTTTGTTTGTTGTTTCTTCTTGTGCATGTAGGTGTTCGATCGCATCGAGCGGGAGAATTGTGGTCTTCTAGAGCAAGGGACAGAAGCGCCATCTTCTCTAGAAATGACAGCCACGTAGGACTTAAGGTAGGCCTCTTGTCGCATCTTGGTCTTTTGCAATTAGGAACTTGCGTCTTAGCGTGACTCAGTTGTTGCTAGACCCGATCTGGGCTAGTAAGGACTGCCTCTATCCACAGAGGGGATTTACCTCTCCAACAAACTGGTGACTCCGTTGGGGAGACATTGATTGGAGTTTCTCTTGTCTTTTCAGTTGATTTTGGTCTTTGCCTACTTGATCAGCTCTTGTGGTTCACTCTTTTTTAGTGTTAAACTTTTGTTTAGCTTCACCATCCCTGATTTGCTTCTTAATTGCTCCTTTTCATCTTTTCCATTAGTAAACTTGACTGGCACGGTTTTATCACCCGCACCAATCCTATTCTGGCACTAGTTGTAGCCTGACAATCGCGCCAATCCTGTAAGGTGCTAGGGTTTGCTTCTTTTTGGGATTTCTGAGCTTGGTCTGTGGTTTTGGTGTCACTTTTTCGACTGCCTGAGTGTTCTGAAGCCTTGTTTGACTGACTGTGACCTTCATCCTCTAGTTTTTTTCCCTCTTCTATCGATTTTACATTCTATCCCTAGGGCATCTAGGTGCTATAGGGTGTCAAGCCTCCCGTGGGAGTTTTTGGTCCTCATTTGATCAGTCAATTTCGTTATTTCTTCTCTACATTCTTTTGGTGGTTGTCCATTTTTTTGTTGCATTATTTGAGTGATTGGCTTTTTCTTCATTCGAATTCCGCTTTGTCTCGTTTTGGGCCTAGATTACACGATTCATTTGAGTCTTTGGGATTTCTTTCGATTTGAAGGAATTCTTTGTCAATTTGAGGTCTGATTATGTGTTTGGCGTTGAGTGAACTTTCTTTTCTTTGCTCTTTTGCTTTCACTTCTTAGATTGCTCTTTTCATTAGTTTTCATTTTCTTTAGTGCACTTTTCTCTTAAACATTGAAAATACAAAAAAAAAATCTCTTTTTCTTTTGATTAGTTAATGTGAATTAAATCTTTTCTGCGTTATTAGTGATTTATAACTCTGAAAGAAAATCTTTTAGTTTCTGTTAGCTTGCATTAGAGACACTAGTGGTTATTTTCTGATCATTTCATTATTGTGTGAAATCTCTCAACCTTCCCGTAGTTAGCTATTCATCGAACGAAATGATACATTGTGGCATGTAGTGTGCATTTAGGAGGCTTTGAGACATAACATTTGGTAAGGCTTGAAAATTGAAACATAATTGAAGATCAACATTAAAATTATTCAATTTACCTTAAGGCAGCATTGAAACATTAATGAAACATTTAGAGGTCTAGGCTAGTGATGTGTTCCGGCGTCGTTAAACCTAGTAGCTGTCATTCGCCTCTTGACTTTAGACAGCACTAGTACGGACTTGTGCTCCATGTACCGTCGCGTATATAAAGGGAGACCCCACTAGGTTGCTATCCTTTATCCGTAGGAAGCCGAGTCTGCCGCCTTATACCCGTGATACACCGAACACAGCATTCGGGGATATTTCCTGCATGTACGTTAAGTCCTTGGTTGATTTCTCTTTCATTTTGAAACTAAGGTGTATATTGCAGTTCACGGATATCTGGTACACCCTTTGCCTACATTACCAGAGTAGTCATTTTGATCTTTTTGGCGCTTTAAATTTGAGAGGATCATCAAGCGCTTGTCCTTTCATGCTTGTTTCAAAACTGAAAGAGATAGAGTCACCTTTCGTCTGTTTCTCGACTCTTAAAACACGAAACGGTAAAGTTTCTAAGTTTCAATGTGGTAAAATAAATCACCTGCGATCACATGCCCTGTTAGAATTTTCTTGTTGGCTGTTTGATTTTGTGCCTTGATTTTTTAGCCCGTGTGTTTTTTTTTATCTCTTCCTTTCGTCGTTACTGTCATAGTGGAAAAACCCTCAGTTTCGTCTACTGGTAGTCCGTACACAGACAATTCATCAGAGGTCTCTCAATCCTCTGCTGAACCTCAGCAGCCCATCATCTCCGAGTTTCTCGACGGGGGACCGGTTCTATCTAAGCTTCCCTTTGGAGGACCAATTGAGTGCAATTGGCCCTTATCCAACGCTTGGCTTGGATTCGGAGTAGGGGAACATTTCCCTCCTCTTACATTGGGTTCGCCTTTTCTAGCTATTGTTATTCCTCCTAGTCCTCGTCGTCTGCTACAAGATCTAGCGACAGGTTCAGATATGGGCTCATCCAGCCATTATCCTAGTGAGGAAATCCCCACATCTGGTGAATATTACCAGTTTTTCCCGGAAGACAACCCCGATTTATCTGTCATGTCTTCGCCCGGTCCTTCACTTCCAGCGGGGTATAGATCTTTAAGTCAGATTATGACCGTTGTCGCCTCTATGGGGATATCAACTCCTTCTATAAGGCTAGTTATTCCTTCATTGGGGATGTCTCCAAGGACAACCATCACGTCATCCCCTCAGGTCACTTCAGTACCTGTCGGGCCCACTGTCTGTGTGGCCGCATCTACACTCGTTGTTACCACTCAGTCCGTAAGGACCGCGTCGCTTCCTGAAGATGTCTATATAGCACATGTTATTTCGGAGAGAATTTCTCCTGAAGAGTATCGATTTTCCCTACAGCAATCGAACCCGGAGGTCGGTCAATCCTCCCAAGATCCCAACCGCCCATATTTTTCGCATTATGCATAGGATGGTACACCCGTTTACATTTTTCCATATCAATACGATGAGCAGGGAAACCCTTTACGTCTACCCACTCCAAAGGCTTATCTGCATGGTCAAGGTTTTCCGTCTAACCAGGCTGGGCAACCTTTCAACCCACAAGGACAACCCTTTCAGGGCCAGCCTGGTTATCTTTATGACCCGCAAGGATAGCCCTTACAAGGCCAACCTTCGGGCTAGCAAGGGTTGTTATATGGTCCGCAAGGATAGTCCTACAACCCTTCAGGTCAACCTATGCAGCCTCACCCTGTGGTCCAACCAGGGCGACCTCAAGGACCCACAAGTCAACCGGGGTACCAACCAGGGCCGTTGTACGGTCCTGGGGGGAAATTCCAACCTTCTCAACCTATGGTGCAACCTCTGCAACCTCAGTTTCCTATTGGTCTGAATGTTGCTCAGCTAGGACCCCCCTATGGTCCTGTTGCAGGTCAAACTGATTATCAGGCACAAAATAGCCCCATTCCACCACTAGGCCAACCGGCCCATCCGGCACAACCTCGTGTCCCACATCAGCTAGGCCAACCTGTACAACCTGTGCAACCTATTCACTCGGGTCAACCTGTTCAACAAAGGCAGCCCGTTTAGCCAGGTCAACCTGTCCAACCAGGCCAACCTGCACATCCTGACAACCCTGCTCAACAGCCAATTTACTTGATGCCACAATCGAATCAGCCAGTGCGCCTTACTTATCAGGCTTAGCAGGGCCCCACCTATCAGTAGCCCGCTCAACCCCAAGGCGGTTACTATATTCAAGGTCAATTTCGACCGACTTATAACCCACCCCAAGGTTCCAATTATTATCTTCAACAACCAGGCTATACCTATACTCAGCAGCCAAATCCACATACTGCTACTAACTCATTGGTTCACCACCTCCTTCGTTAACAAAATCGCTCAAGATATTTCTATGGGGGCATGTGTGACTAAAGAACAAGCCATCGCGCGTGCCCAGTACCTTGATCTGGTGTACTCTCAGTCTAGCACGCTTTATGATATTTTGACTGATGCTCCATGGCCTAGGACCTCTAAAGCACCACCCACCCTAGCGGTGCACGGTGTTATTGGTTCTGTTTCTCAAAATTCTCGGAAATCCTCTAATGGGAAGAAGAAGTCCAATTCTTCCAATAATTCTTCTCTTCCCACCCCTCCAAATTCTGGCAAGACTGCGGAGGTCAACGCCGTTCAGGCTAATCCTAAGGAAAAATCCTCCAAAAGAAAGAAGAAGGGCAAAGTAAAATCCAAACCCGACGCCCCAAAACCAGAGTCTTCTAAACCTCGTACTGATGACGGTTCCCAACGTAAACTGAATTACCCCTGCCTTATCTGTGCAGGAGACCATAACAAATATTATCCCCGAAAATCTGAAGTTAGTCAACTTCTGAAAGGCTCCAAAGGGACTCTAGCAGTTCTCAAAGAACCGTTCCCGTCTCAGCAGACCCATATGGTTGAGCAGCCTTCACCATCTATACCATTTGGGTCCCAGGTCTTCGTTATGAATGGTGTTGCACCTGTCTCAATTGCTACGCATTCGAAGGATTATGCCGGATCACACCAGGCAACTGGAAAGGAAGTTGTGGATGGCCCACCTCCCCCACCTGTCTATGGTCCTTTGGAAATTGAGAAGTCCAACACTAAACCTGTTATGAGGCCACCTTCTAAAGGTGTTCTGCAAAGATCTTCCTACAACCAAAATTCCCATGCCACTCAGCACTACAGTATTTTTGAGGATTTGGCACAGGCGCCTTCTGCAATGTCTGCATTGGAAGTGCTTCAAATTTTCCCATCGCAACGGAAATCTCTGTTGTCTGCAATCAGTGGAATCGATCCCGCCGATTCTAATCTTCTCACCTTCGACCTAGAAAATTTTGTCCCCCAACTTCCACGTCAAATTTCTCTTGTTATAAAATTTGGGATCAATGGCCTCAACATCCATAGAGCCATTGTGGATGAAGGTGCTTCCACCTGTGTTATGTCATCTGCCTGCTGGAAGGCCATTGGCTCTCTGGATTTTACATCATCCCCCAATTCCCTAGATGCATTTGATGGTCAGGAATAAAAACCCCTAGGTGTTCTCGAGAGTTTGTCGATTACGTTACAAGGGAAGACAGTCAACGTAGAAGTAGAAGTGGTTGACACCAAGCTTAACTACAATCTTCTTCTTGCCCACAGTTGGACTAACGCTATGCTATGTGTGCCGTCCACCCTCCTCCGGCTTCTTAAGTTCCCTCATGAGGGAAAAATCGTTACTGTGGATCAGTTGTCTTTCTTCACCTCATCCTCTGAGAAAAACGTTCCTTACGTGGATCAGATCCCCAATCCCCCTGACAGTGTAGGACCCGGTCTCTTCAAGGACCCCATCCTCATGGGTATTTTTCTCGCACCACCACCGCACACCGTTCAAGTTAATATGGTCTCTAAGTCCAATGACCCTTGGATCATCCCTTCGTCTGAACAGGTGACCTCTTTCGGAGAATCGATGCCATTAACTCCAATTGAGATTAATTATTGAGAAATCGTCATTGCATCTAATTCTCCTCCTGAACATGCTGCTTCGAGCATGGCTATAAATATATATTCTCAATCCCCTTGGCTCGGTGATGCAGATTCGCCTGACCCTTTAAGAGAATTTTTCCCTTCTGACGAAGCTACTGTTGAAACCATGTCTTTTGAAGATCTGCCATGGAGCGATGGACATCATCGTTCCTCATTCATGCCTGGCGTGGGGGAAATTTCTGATTGTCTAGAGCGTGATTTATCTGGTTATCCCCCTCCTAAGCCTCTTCTGTTGAGCTCATCAGAGCATAGTTCCTCTTCTTGTGTTAAGCTCCTAAAAAAATGAAACAAGTTGTTACGAGGATAGTTCTTTTAAGTGTGTCAACCTCGTTAAAATAATGAAACACGAGCCCATTCAATTCGAGTTTTGTTAGATCAAATCTCTTTTGTTTTTGAACCTTCACTCGATTTCCTATGGACTGAAGCTTGAGGGGCATGTACCTCGAATTGAGACACCATGCTGGGGGGCATGCCCGTTTTCCTTTTTTCAAGCATAGTTTGCATGTGTGTTTTAAGCTTGCATAAAAATAAAACTCATTTTCAAGCATTGTTTGGATATGTGCTTCCATGTGTGCTTTTAAGCTTGCGTAAAAATAAAATGTGATTCAATGCATTTTGTGAAATTTTCCATTGGATCGTTTATTGTGTAACTAATGCATCAGATAACAGTGTATTAGACATTTGCATAGCATATAAAAAAAACATCATCACATGTAAAAAGATCCATCCATGAATAGATATATATGTGTGTGTGTGTGTGTGTGTGTGTGTCAAATAGTTTGCATTACATCACATAAAATCAAAAAATATACATGTCTTTTTTAATAATAGCCGGAGACAACATGTCTCTCAAAAATATGCATATGAAAGCCCTAGATGGCTAATCAGCGTGGTGCTCATGGTAACATGTCACCGTGAGCACCAATCACCTCAGCAGTCGATGGAGGTGACTAGGCACCCCCACAGTGTGTCGCTAGTAAGCCAATGGGACGTTTTCCAGCCGTGCATAGTCCAATATTCCCCGGGCAATACCCTCCAAGTTCTGGATCAGCTCACTCCCTTCGCCACCATCAGCTTGAAGGTCATATGCAAGAGGGGTCCTTCGTGCAATAGGCGACATGCCCGCAGGCCTCTCTAGGCCAACATCTTCATACACATAGAACTGTTGTTAGAGTAGGCATCTATCATAAAAGAATCATAAATACATTTTTTTAAAAATTAAAAATAGTCATACCCAGCTCCTCGTCCCAGTCCTCCCCCTCCGAAGTGGAAGATCTGGGTCTCCCGTGAAGTTGGTACTTACATAGGGCCAATCCTCAACTACAATCAGCTGACGCCGTAACCATACAAAAAACTTAGGCCTCCAGGACATCTGCTGGCCCCCTCCTGACCTGGGCATAAGTGCTTCCCATCGAGCCATCCTCGGCTCCCTCAATGACAGCTCGGTGACTATCGCCCCTTGGCCCTGGAAAATTGGTAATTGTTTCAGAATGAACGACACCAGAATGGAACCATACCCAAACTGTTTCAGTTTGGCCTTCTTGCACTTTGTCAACTGTCGTTTGATGTTTGTTGTCACGGCAGTGGCCCAATCAAAAAGTGTAGGATTCATGCATTCAGAGGCTAGTAGGAGCTATGCTTTGGTTGCCTCGTGTGGGGCCTGTGATCCTGCAGCCCGCGTAATGGTGTGAGGCACTACTCGAAGTGCTAGATCGCGGACAGTGTGGATGTCTACTTTCCCACTACTCGATACTATTTGTGCCCCTGGGTACACTCTTTCCATTACCGTCTCCATTTTCTCCCCAGAAGATCTACTGCCTGTCATGATTGGCACTGGGCCTCTATGCGACAATTCGGTTATGAAATAAACATCAGAGACTTCGAGTGCTAGTACTTGGTCTTGAAGTTTGAACACTTCTTCATTCTCATCCCATATGCTAACCAAATACTGCAATAGCTCAGGTTGAGCTCTCAAACATGGTGTGAGGAAAAACTTCTTGAGACCACAGTCCCGGAGGGCGTTCATGCAAGCTTCATTTTTCCTGGCCATTTCGTCCTCTTCCCCATGTTCCCTCTCCTTCCACTCAATCACCATTGTGGCTGGATATCTACACCAACATGGTCAAAAATACCTTATTAGATCTCTGCAACACTTAAAAATTCATTTGAGTGGCTCACATTTTGGTAAATTAACGCGGAAATTTGAGTTGCACCATTGGCGCGACTGTTTTGCTAACAGTCACGCCAATTGGCGTGACCCCTGTGCAAAAAGGAGCCAATTGGTGCGGATCCGTGCCCGATACCCGCACCAATTGGCCGAGCCCTAAATTTGCAAAAGGTTTCCCCAGAGGTCAAATACACAATGGAAATTTACAAAAAATGAATCAAAACAAAGTTAAGGGGAGCGCCTCTTACCTGGAACAAATGAGAATTCGGATGATGTACTGGATTCATCGCAATCACCACCGCAAGTTCACACACCAAAAGCTCACTGTTGCTCTCCAAATGAGGTAAAAAGTAAAAGTGAATATGTTTTACCATTTTTGGCTTTTCAAAGTCAAATTAGGTTTTGAAAGTCATTTTTCCCAATATTTTAATATATTTTGTCGAAAAATGGATTTTACACTCGCTTTTATGTGTAGCAACAGGTTTTTACATGGCTTGGACAGTGATGCGAGTTGTATTTTATACTTTTTTTGACTCGGTAAAAACATGAAAAAGTCATTTTTGGAGTCATCTTTCAACTCTTTTCTAACTCTCTAAACATGAAAATATTGAGGAGTCCCTTGTCATTTCGATCTCGTTAAACTAGCTACGAAACGACATCTATCCTGTATATGTTTACCCCTTCTTCGGGCTAGGATAGATTATTTACGAAAAAGGAATACCCAAGCCTATCATGACTAGGAGGTTTTCTCAGACATAGTTTTCTACCTTTTCGGATCTGAGGAACTATTTACTAAAAGGGACCGTTGGAGTTTACTTTTCTGCTGTCTTTTCAAACTCCCTAAACATGAAAAGACACCGATTTCTTCCTTTTTCAGACTCATGAAACCTTGATGACATCGGATTTAGTCATAATGACGATATTCGAGTTTCTCCTTCCAAGGGCTCGTTAAATGTACTAGGATGGATTCGTCCGAAGGACGAACTTATATTACAAGCATATGCTATCCCCTTCAGGCTTGTTCTCAAAAATAATTGGGGTACTCGCCAGAAATGGTGGGGAAAATGGAACAAGTATCATCGTCGTGTCAGCAGTATGTCGCTCTTGAACATGGCACTTGTCCGCATTCGTGTCGGGTTGGGGACATCTCATCTCATTTTCTGCTTGCCTCCGTGGGTTTGGGTAATCCCTTTTGACCTCTCATCTGCTCTTTGCCTCATCATCATGACCTCTTATCTTTTGATGTCAAATACTGCCAAATCCACTATCGTGCCGCCGATATGTTCAAGAGAAGTTGACCTGTACAAGTTTCAACCTTCCTCTAATTCTCATCTGATCCTGATTCACAAACATTACTTTCCTCTGTCTCGCATCGATGATTTGGGAAACACTATGGCCCACCTTCAATCAAGGTCACTTCCTGTCGACTTCAACTCATTATCCAGGAAGTTGATTCAGAGACTCCCTTCCGGTACCTTGGAGCTTGCATGCCTCAATGGCAGGTTCTTCGCATTCGACGCAAGGTTTTCACCATTGACCTTCGATCGGATGATTCTGTGGGTGTTCGACGCCAACTCACTGTTCAAATTCCATGGATTTTACCTATGGTACCTTGAGGGCCATTGTCATTATTGGTGGTTCCTCTCGCGTCTATTAACAGCTTTCATCATTGGCTGGTAATCAGACGATGTTATTGCATGTTCGACTTCAGCTCACTTATTCACATGTCTAAACTTGTACTTTGTTCAGGTCGAGATGGAGCACAAGACCATGGGTTTTGTCTGCTAGAATCCAGGCTGAGATTTTGTGGATTATTATGATTGGTTACATGACTCATTGATTGGATGGTTGCGACCATACCCGAGTCTATTTATCGATCCTTACTAGATGGCTGCGTCCATGCCTTGGATCTTGATTATTGTATGCTCTGTTACAGATGGCTGCGCCCATATCGCGTATATATCATGTATTTGAGATATCAATTGTAATTTTCTACGCAGGTTTTCCAACGACAGTGTTTTCAGTTGGGCGCATTCTCGTAAATCATTTCACCCCTCTCTCTCTTTCGGGCCTCATGCTTTAGGGGGCATCTGTTACACAGTAATTTGTCATCATCCTTGCAATCCCCCGTCCCGTACATTGAAGGGCTTATTCCGTGAACTGTGAGCAGTGACAAGACCTAAAACCACTTTCATGGCATCCCCCTTGACAAGGACAATCATTCCCCTGAAGACAATTTCCTATGAAAATCCCTAAAAATAGCCTTTTTAGCCTTGGTGCGACTAGCTAGTTCAACCCTCGCACCAATTGGGGAAATCCACCAAAGAGGGCACGCCAACTGGTGCTATATCCCAATGTATCACCCATGCCAGGTTTAATAAGGAGTGTTTTTTAAAAATAAATGGCAAAAGTTTGATTCCAACCAACTCCTGAACAAGTCTCTAAAATGAGTTGGGAGGTTTGGCTCCGGATCTCCATGTAGGGGAAGTGGTTTTCCACCTATCATGGAAGCTTCCTTGAGGATAGGGCCAATCCCACCATTATAGGGATCCCAACTCCCCTTCCACCATCTATATAAGCTTGTCATTTTCCCTTTGCAAGCTAGCCTGAATAGAGCTTAATCAATTGTAAGGAGATTATCGTCAGACAGCCGAAGAGAGAGAGACTTGTCCTTTTCCCGACGAGCTTTACCAAGACGTACTCCTTTGTCGACCCGCCGAAGGAAGATCCAACGTCAGAGCTCAGGTTGTATCTTTCTTTGTTTTGATTAATAATAAACGACTTCGATTATGGTTCCACTCAGATGTTCATGTTTCATGTTATGAGTTGTATCTTCACTGACTAATACATAATTGCATGTATTAGGTTTTACGCTTTTGTGTTTGTTGTTTCTTCTTGTACGTGCAGGTGTTCGATCGCATCAAGTGGGAGAATTGTGATCTTCCAGAGCAAGGGACGGAAGTTCCATCTTCTCCACAAATGACAGCAGCGTAGGACTTAAGGTATCCCTCTTGTCGCATCTTGGTATTTTGAAATTAGGAACTTGCGTCTTAGTGTGACTCGGTTGTTGCTAGACCAGATCTAGGCTAGTAGGGATCGCCTCTATCCACATAGGGGATTTACCTCTCCAACACCCTCCCAAGGCATGACGCCCTCTGCCCGACCAAACGAACGCACAAGGGAGAAAACACCAAATGGCTCACATGAACATGCACAAGGCACCCGCGCGGTCACAACTTAGAAAACCGGATATGGGCGCCCTCAAACAAAACGAACCGACCCGAAATCATTTCATAGAGCGCCCTCCCAAGGCACAACGGCCTTTGCCCGACTAAACGTACGCACAAGGGAGGAAATGGAAAATGGGCTGCACGAACGTGTAAAAGGTGCCCGTGCGGTCACAGCTTAGCAAATCTGATACGGGTGCCCTCAAACAAAAAAACCCGACCCGAACTCATTTCATCGAGCACCCTCCCAAGGTGCAATGCCCTTCACCTGACCGAACGAACGCAGAAGGGAGAAAATGAAAAATGACCTGCACAAACGTGCACAAGGCACCTGTGCGGTCACAACTTAGCAAACCTGATACGAGCGCCCTGAAATGAAACGACCCCACCCGAACTCCATTCATCGGGCGCGACACCCTCCGCCCAACCAAACGAATGCACAAGGGAGAAAACAGCAAAATGCCCGCACGAACATGCACAAGGCACTCATGGGGTCACAACTTAGCAAACCTAATACGGGCGCCCTTAAACGAAATGACCTGACCCGAACTTGTTTCATCGGGCGCCCTCCCAAGGCGCGACGCCCTCCGCCCACCCCTTGTAGCAATAAATCCAAAAGAATTTAGATGAAATTATTATTTCCAATGGAAAAAAACTCAACTCTCATCAATTTTTAAATATAGATGAAGAGAAATGGTTTGGTAAATTTCAAATTTAAGGAGAAAATTTATTCAAACTAGCTTATAGTTCGCATATTGATAGCTTCAAAAAATTATCCTACAAATGTCAAATGTCATATGTTTCTATGTTCATTTGAAATTTTTCTATTTTACATGTGCTTGGAAAATATTGTTCAGAACATGGAATAGATCCTACAAAGGAATATTCAACATCTTGTAATCGAGATTTAGTTAAATTTCTCCAAAATTTTGTCTTTAATCGTTTACATATTGTACACATCCCCTTGTAATATGTATTTTGTTTTTTCAATATTTTGAAAGTTTCAACATGTTGTATGGAAAACATTCTTATACCTTATTTTTTACAAGGCATTTCCCTTTACTTGGAAGTTGCTATTTTAATTTCTTTTGGAAACATTTTTATGACTCTTTTCAAGTATCATGAATTTTCTTATTCATAATTGTATTTCTAAATAGTATAATATATAAACCTAACACATGAATAATGTATGTTATTACTTGTAATAATGGTTTCCTCATTAATCATCATGGAAGTATCAAATATAGTTTAATTATTTTTTATCTATTATTATTATAATCCAAACTCATGGGCATGGGTGCATTAAACTAGAAAGTGTTATCTTCCATGTGTTGTACAACTTGTCATTGTCATCCTTAAAACTCTTTTTTATTGAGATATAACCACACCATATAATCAAATTTGCATTGGTGGGTTGTTTTATGTTGATCATAGTCCTCCATATAACAATTTTAAGTCATGTGTAGGTTCTTGCACTTCCAATGGATTTCTCAAATCTTGATTGTGACCTTAACAATTTTTGCCTTCATAATTATCATTTGTAAATGGGTTTTTAGAAAATATAAACAACAATTAATCAAAAATATTTTTTTTATGATCCTTTTCAAGTGTCGTGAATTTTTCTATGCAATATTGTATTTTAAAATAGCATAACCTATGGATCTAAAACCAAGCATGCTACTACTCATAATAATGGATTTTCAAAATAATCATCAATCGTCATGTAAACCTCAAAAAAATTTACCCTTCTTTCTTTCTGTTAATAATGTCAAAACTATTCATAAAGGTGTGTTTAGCTATGAATTATTTCGTATGTCAGAGATTTTCGCTAGTAATGGATTTCGCACTTTTATATTAAGAGATAGATATCCCACCCCTTGTAGCAATAAATCCAAAAAAAATTAGATGAAATTATTATTTCCAAAGGAAAACAACTCAACTCTCATCACTGTTTCAATATATATTAAGACAAATGGTTTGGTATATTTCAAATTTAAGGAGAAAATTTACCCAAACTAGTTTATAGAGAATATATTGATAGCTTCAAAAAAATACTCCTAGTTTTTAAAATTGGAAGAAGGATTAGCTTTGTTATTTTATTTTTTATCGATGGAGAATAAAATTGGAATGCTAGGAGCATAAAATTGGAATCATAACAAATATATGCATATTCACTTTGAAAAGGGTTTAAAATCACTAAAGGAATAAGAATGAATTCAATCATTATGATTAATGACTCTAGGATAATTATCATTCATATGATTAAACAACCATTACGAAAATTGATGATCGGGGTTCATTTGTAGGCATCAATAATAAGATAACCCTTCGAGGATTCTTCAAGGGTGTCTTCAATAACCCTTTCCTAAGTAAGATATATCTCCACAGACTTCTTAATAGGTGCTTCCAAAACTTTCGTTGATTGTTCATTGTCCAATGCCTCACTTGTCCAAAATAAGTCTCCAACAATGGTCTTGATGTTGGACAACTCCAACACTTCAACAATATTTGTTGTGTTCCAAGAGTGATGATACACAGTCAAGGTAATTACAGCAACCAAGGTCTTCACCATTTCGAGAGGCAGTATTATTGTGTTGAGACTATCTAGCAAGGAAAACCGACCCAAGAATGATGATGCACAGTCAAGGAAATTATAGAAACCAAGGTATTCAACGTTCTGAGAGGTAGTATTATTGTGTTCTGACTGTCCAGCAAGGAATTTTGAGCAAATAATGATGATACACATTTAGGTCAATTACAGCAATCAAGGTCTCCACCATTCTGAGAGGTAGTATCACTGTGTTGAGACTATCCAACAAGGAAATGAGCAGAAAATCTATACACAGTCCAATACGGTTGTAGTTACTACACAGGAATCATTGTAATCTTCCACAATTTGAGCTTAGGAGTCCACCACAACTTGAGCAAGGAGTTCACCACAATATTAAGGATTCCACCACAGTCTAAGGTAAGTTTTTTGATGACACTGTCTGAAATTAAGAAGTCTGAATTTATGTTGTCATTGTCCTAAGCTATAGCAAGGGACACATAAATACATGTTGATAGTAGCAAGGGCCAATACTCTGCAACATGTTGTAATTGTTACTAAATACTTGGAAAAATTCAATAACTGTTTCAAAACATAAATTAATGCTCATGAAGAATTAAAAGTTAAAATTAAATTTAAAGCAAATTATCAACAACCAAGGATATTGATAAGCAACAAAAAATTTAAACCAACATTTTCCAGAACATATCACTTGCCTCTTATGAAATATTAGATCATTGATTGGAATATATATAGCTTGGTGGAGAAATATTACAAAATTAAATTTCATTAGTGATATAATATCACTTGAAATTATTCTTTTGATGACAAACATAACACTCATATTTTGAAATTTCTTTCAACTCGGGAAACTAGACTCCATCTGAGCTTCCACAAAAATAGTAAATAATTGTAAGTTTGCTTGCAAGGTCAAATAAAATACTCATGTTGAACTTAAAATATATTTGATAGCATGTGTACATAGAGTATACACAATGCATGCATGAATACTTGACTACATAAATCTCTCTGACTGTCTCGATTATGAAGTGTTCCCTCCATCGGCGGCATATCATAGGTCACTTAAAATGTTAAATATGAGAGGTAAAAATTGACTGTTTGGTCATCTTCATCATCTTCCAGCCAATAAATTTAAAGAATCTTTAATGGCTTCTCATAAGTTTCATTATTTTCATGACTTTACAGGTTCTCAATCTTCTCAACTCCTTCAGCATCATCAATATATTGTAAATAGAGATTTACACATCCAGTGTTGCCTAGAACCTTCTCTTCTTCCCCAAATTTCAAAATATTCTCTAGCCCTTCAAGACAAACAGTTACAATTCTTGGTTCTGGAAAGACTAGATGATCACATAGATGCTTAATGCATCCTTGCTTCACAATATATCTGCAACCAAAAGCACAAATTAGTAGTTTGTCTAGGATGAGATTACCCAATGTTATCCCTATAACTGTTATGATAAATAATTTTTTATATTGACCATTTATTGACATAATACTCTGTTGAATAGACGATGACTTATAAGAGAATTGAAAAACCTCTCACATCTATTCAATTTTTTCTTTGCAACCTCCAACATCATTGTAAGTAGCATCTGGCTTTTCTTCAACAGTCATAATTGTCACACTGGGATCAGTCTTAGGAGGAAAAGGGATCTGAATCTGATACTTATTGCGATCAACCCTACATAAAGAAAGAAGACCATCAATCATTACATTCCAGACAAAACCCACAAGGTGTGACCTGAAGTAATCTCTAAAAAAATTTATGAAATTAATGCAAACAACATAAAACATTAGATTTGAAAACATAGTAATGCTTCACTAACAAGTAATGTGATATCTCACTTGTCAGTGACACTTAGAATTGATGGATAATATCGCACTCAACACTAAAGGAAACAAACTCCCTAGAAGACAAAGTGAACATAAAAGGATGGTTTTGCAAGGGGGATTTTATTAACTGACTTGACATGCATGCCTTATTCAATATTAGTAGGGGAGACTTTATCACCTAGTCCAACCACAAACTGCATTCCAAAGAGACAACTTTGTAAATACTACATGCAAGTCAATGTGGCTTTCGGGAAACATTGGGTTTTGAATTCATGAGTTTTGTTGCGAGAAAAAGACTAATCACTGCAGCTATAGTTTTAGTGTAAGAGTAAAGTAGCAGTTTTGATTCTCGCTGCACCTATAAGAGAATAATGACTTTACTGTATGATCACAACACAACCTGGAGAAATAGGCATACCTTGGAAATTTGTTTAAAATGTATGACATACTTGGATTCATCAGTTTTGGTTTAACGATCTGCATGCACCTTGCTACCTGGATGAAAAAACAAAACATATTCATATCAATTAGATGTGACAGAGACTAATACATGCTTGACCATTTTTACAAAAAAAATATATATATATGATTAATCAAACATAACGAATTTAACTAATTTGTTTAACATTGTTCTCGGTAAATAAAAATCAATTAACACAAACATGATATGCATCAAATATTGTCACATATATTTCTTGGGAAAATCCATTCCTGGGTCTAATGTTCAACAGTTGACCCCCAGACTAAGCTACTCTGAAGCAGGTCTGATATTTCAATGTTCGACACCTTAGCTGAATCTAATGAAAAATGTAAACTATAAGAGAATTGACAAACCTTTGGCAGATTATTATCTACCATTCCAGCTAGCCTTCAAAGGCTTACTCAAATTGTTGGGATTAAGAAGCCAAATAAAGTCCACTCCATAGATATTACCATGGTGATTGCGATGGCTAACCCACTGGCAAACCAACAGCTCATTAATTAGAAATTTGCAGTTCACCACAAGTTAATTTCGTTTTTGTTCCATTTTCAAGAATCAATACCAAAAGGAAAAGGATTGTAAAACCTAAAAACCTGTGACCAGCATACAACTAAATGGTACAAACCTTATGAGCATCGGCATCACTGTCTGTGTAGTGGTGAGCAGTATCATAGGAAGAAACAAAACCTTGAGACCGCAGGAATTTTTAAACATGCCCCCGTTTGCTTCCATTCCAATCCCTGCATGGTACTACTACTTTAGAAACTGTAACCAAAACAAATACTGTTAAAAGGAATAAAGAATTGGAATCCGTATGGTGAATTAAAAGGGTTGGAGGTGGGTTTGACCACCCTGCCACCTGTATACATATGGTTGTCATATTGTATGGGGTCGTGGAGTGTGGAGCCGCCGCATGGGCAAACCGGCGGACCCGCTGGTGGTGGGTTCTACTCCCACCGGCTCTGGTGTATATATATATAATTCATAACAACATTTTTCCATGGGTGTCAACCGGGGACCCCTTTTTTTTAATATTTTTTTTTTACATAAAACAAATAGGTCATTTTTTGAAACTTCGATTTTGGACTGAAGGAGTGATTTTAACTAGGCGACAATTTCGCCCAGAATCTGGCCTGGGTTGGTCAGAATCAGGTGATCTGGTTTGGTCCAAATTGCATCCTCCTTAAGTTTGCCCAGCCACCAAGTCAACTCATAACTTTGACCTCTCCTAACTCCTTCATACGGACTTGGAATTGAGTGATGTATGCATCGTTGGAGTCAGAATGATGAGATCTAAAACTTCAACCTGGTTCAAGAGATTTTCAAACACTTTGATTTTTTAGCCTTGTACTCAAGCCATTTCTACTTGTACCTGTTTAATCCTGTTAAGTCCCTATATTAATAGTGTAGCCCCTTAGTATGTTAGTGTAGCCCCCCTTATTGTTATTATTGTACCCTTGTAACCCCCATTTTGTTATTATTGTGCCCTTAAATTATTATTTTTAGGTCGGCTAGGATTACATTATGGCCCACTAGGAATACATTATGGCCCCATGGACTCCTATATATAGAAAGGAGGTTTTGTAAATTGTATCATCCAAGAATTGTTCATTTATGTAATGTATTGGAGGTTTCCCCCTCGAAGAGGCTCATTTCTAAGGCGTTGATATCTCTTTTCTTCTCTTTTTGGAGCTAGTTACACAACATTTGGTATCAGAGCTTGGGATTCTAGGGTTTCGTTGCTCCAAACAGGTCATCGTGGAATTTTCACTATAACTTTTTTTCTACGAAGTTTCAGAAGCTGACAGTTTTAGGGTGCAAATCTGAAATCCTGAGGAAGATTTTCTAAAAATTTCAGAGCTTGGTTCACAATATTTTCGGAGATATCATCTGTGGAAGTTAGGTCTTTTTTCAAGCTCCTAAACAGGTCATCGTGGAATTTTCGCTATAAAATTGTTTCTACGAAGGTTCAGAATCTGAAATTCGTATGGTGCAAAGCTGAAATCCTGAGGAAATTCTTCAAAAAATTTCAGAGCTTGGTTCACAATATTTTTGGAGATATGATCTGTGGAAGGTAGTGCTTTTTCAGGCTCCTGAATTGCATCTCAAAGAGGTGATCGTGGGAAAAGTTCAATAACTCTCTCTCTGGGCAATGGATTTGGGTGCCGTAAAAATTGGTCGCAAGTACACGGACTGTAATTTCTTGGCTATCAATTTCAGAGACAAAGGACGAAACAGTGACACGTGGCAAGTCCTACAAGTTTTCTCTACTGAACCAATCCAAAATTAGGTCATTGTGGGATATTGGACACAACTTTGTCTTGGGGAATCCAAATTAGATCATACCTATGGCATTTGAAAGAAGCTTTAGAGGGATACTACAGGGCTGAATTTTAGATATTTAAGATTTTCAATCACAGATATAATACAATTTCAATATCAAGCTCCTCAAAAGCAAGAAAAAGGTGTGTATTGTTTTTTTCCGAATTGCATAAGTCTTGTTTGAAGAATCAAGTTGAATTGATTCCAAGGGCATATTGGAGAATTTTTTTTAGTAATGGGTGCTATTATGCCTCCAAAAAATAATTCCATACCCATTAAGCCCTCAGAAAGCTATACTATGACGCATGGGGAGGAAGAATTTCAATATGAGATATCAAAATTACGGTACCAAGTGCAACAAATTTCGATCTTACGAAGAGCAACCGAAGATGAAATAGATGGTTTAAAAGCAGAAATGGAGGCTAAGTTGGATGGTTTGAAGGATAAAATAATAGCTAATATGGATGATAAATTAGTGGAAGATCACAACGAGCATCAACAACAAGTTCTCGAACTCTCAAAGGATAACCCAACTTTGGTGCAGAATCTAATGAAACAACAGGAAGATCAACATCATATCGAAAGAAGTTATGAAGCAGTCATAGAAACAAGAACTCAACAAGTACGATCAATTTCAAAGTATCTCAGCACGTGGAAGAACTTTCCTGTAGAATATTTCACATGGGAGGATGAGAATTTTATACAGAAGCATCAAGAAATAATCAAGCGTTGAGGACAACACTTGTTGAAGGAGAAGGGCATGTTAAGTCCCTATATTAATAGTGTAGCCCCTTAGTATGTTAGTGTAGCCCCCATTATTTTTATTATTGTACCCTTGTAACCCCCATTTTTTTATTATTGTGCTCTTAAATTATTATTGTTAGGTCGACTAGGATTACATTGTGGCCCACTAGGATTACATTATGGCCCCATGGACTCCTATATATAGAAAGGAGGTTTTGTAAATTATATCATCCAATAATTGTTCATTTATGTAATGTATTGGAGGTTGCCCCCTCGAAGAGTCTCATTTCTAAGGCGTTGATATCTCTTTTCTTCTCTTTTTGGAGCTGGTTACACAACAAATCCACCTGGATCAAATGCACCAGTGCGTACATGTAGAAGGTGCCCCAGGGCGGTCGAAGGAGAATGCACTGGGCCATTAAGGTATAAAACTGCATGGGGCGTAGTGTTGGTGATACAACGCATGGGGTCGTTCTAATTGGTCTTGGTATTTTTGTGGTGCCCATAGGTCGTATCAACACACCGGTGCATAGACTTATAGAAATGCACCGATGTGCAGTATCACACAAATGCACTGAGATTTATAATTGGTATCGGTATTTGTGCAGTGCCCATAGGTCGTACAAATGCACCGATGCATATAGACACATAAATGCACTGGTGCATAGTATCACACAACTCCACTGAGATGTATAATTGGTATCAGTATTCGTGCGGTGCCCATAGGTCATACAAATTCACCAGTGCGTATAGACAGATAAACGCTCTGGTGCCAATTATCACACAAACCCACCGAGATTTATAATTGGTATTAGTATTTTTGTGGTGCCCAGAGGTCGTAGAAATGCACCGATGCGCTTCAGAATATAAACGCACTGGTGTACAGTAACTGACACACACCGATTTTCATTTTTTATGTTTAGAAACATTGACCTGTGACAGTGCAATATATAATAATAATAATAATAAAATACATTTTAATCTATTCTATTATGTTGTCCATTGTCGCTGTGAAATATAACACCACTGATTAAATATATGGATGATTAAATATTACAATGAAGAGATGTGAAATTTGGTGATATGATATAAGAAATTAATCCAAACATCACATTAAAATGCACTAATAAAAATTTAATTCATATGAATGTTGTTATAAGATATATTTGTGTTGACTTTTGATTAATAATGAATTTTAAAAAATCACAATAATTATGATATGATATAACAAATTAATCCAAACATCAAATTCAAATGCATTAATAAAAATTTAATTAATATGAATACTGTTATAAGATGTGTCGATTTTTGATGAATAATGAATTTTAAAAAATCACAAAAATATATTAAGCAATTTCATATAACACGATGGCAGGATTTACAGTTCAAGCAATCACGTGATGTGTTCCCAAAAGGAACAATATTATAAGTTGTTGATTTCATTGAGAATTACACGTTTAGTCCACAAAAGGAGATGCAAAGTGAGTATTATCATTCAGACCAAGTAACTATATTTGTGCATATTTTGTATAGACATGCAGAGCTTGCTGTCGATGGTTTTGATAGTGATGAAAATAATCATGAGGTGATTAAGGAGTACCATTTCTACATCAGTGATGATCGAACACATGATACATATTTTGCTCACAATTTTTTAATATTATTTATAATGAATTGTTGAAACGAAGGGTCACTTTTAAAGAACATTGGGTATGGTCAGATGGTTGTGCTGGTCAATTTAAATCAGCAAGATCGTTCTTTTGGTTGTCTCATCTTCATAAGAGAACCAACATTTGACATACATGGAATTTCTTTGAGACAGGGCATGGAAAAGGAGAGCACGATGGTGCTGGGGCATGCGTAAAATGTGCACTTAGGAGGCATCGATTGAATCACTCAGCTTCCCGACTTGCAAATTATTTAGATGTTGTTAATTGGTGCAAAGAAAATTTAAGTCATGTATCAAACCCAAGGATGGCTAATGTGCACAGGTAAGCGTACACATTTAACTAACAATATATTATACATGTCTAGATATATATATGTGTGTATTTTGTTATCAAAAAAATATTAAATATTGTTCAAAATTTGACTCATAAATGTGTGTGTGTTTTCCTCAAGCTGGTACTTTTGGAATATTGCAATGGGTGATGTTGATAGATCGTTGCCATTTAATTGCCTTAGAATCCCTCAAACAAGAAGTTTACACTCAATTAGGAGTAAGAACATGACAAATATACATTGCATTGAGAAACGAAAGTGCTCTTGATTTTTTTCTACATGTATTGATCAGACAGACTCCATCGATGATTGTGAAAACCAAATTAAGAAATTTGTTAAACCATGGAAACACGAAGAATTAACACCATTTCCCCCATTTGGAAACGTGACTGACAAGGAAATGGACAATTAAGTGGTTGTGATTGTCAATTATTATGATCGTGTTTCTAATATGGTTAGAGAAGGTGATGTCTTCGTTGTCATTACACCAGAAAATAATCGAGAAAAAGTGCATTATTATTTATTACGATGCACTATGTCTAAATCCACGTTACTGCAGGAGTATAATGATCCATCAAATTATACATACCCAATCAGTTCAATGGTGTTAATGGGACATTTCTTTGAAGAAGTAAAGAAATGTAAAGATCATATTATTTTTCAAGATTACCAGCCAGAGGTTATTTATGCCCAATATAGTCACTTGGTCATAGCAACTCGGTTGCAGTTGAAGCAAGTGAAGAGTAGAAAAAACCAACGACAATGGAGGTTATCGATAGATGATCATGATGCCATTCTGGAAAATTTTCCACTATCACATTTCATATGAGTGGAACACATCGTTCAAGATGAACAATGAACTTTGATTCTGGGGTTAGAACATATAATTGCTACAATGCATTGGACTTTATATAGTTTAAGACTATATTGTGGATTGCTTTCAAATAAATATACATGTGGATGGTTATATGTGTGTTGGTACGAACAATATATTATGATCTACTGGATTAGGGTGCTTTGCTAGATAATTTTAAGTTATGGTGATTTAATGTGTCCATGGTGATTTAATGTGTCCATCATGTTTACTCCTAGATGATCTTAACTCGCCCCTTTTTTTGCATGGATATGATAGTGATGAATGAATATTTAGTTAAATGTATATATATAATAATGGATTTAATGGTGATTTAATGTGTCCATGTCGATTTAATGTGTCCATCATGTTTACTCCTAGATGATCTTAACTTGCCCCTTTTTTTTCATGGATATAATGGTGATGGATGAATATTTAGTTAAATGTATATATATAATAATGCCCAAGGCACCCGTGTGGTCACAACATAGCAAAGCTGATACGGGTGCCCTCAAACGAAATGACCCGACCCGAACTCGTTTCATCAGGAGCGATGCCCTCTGCCCGACCGAATGAATGCACAAGGGAGAAAATGATAAACGGCCCGCACAAACATGCACCAACCACCCGTGTGGTCACAACTTAGCAAAGCTAATATGGGCGCCCTCAAACGAAACGACCCGACACGAACGCGTTTCATCGAGTTCCCTCCCAAGGCGCAACACCCTCCGCCTGACCGAATGAATGCACAAGGGGGAAAACAGAAAACTACCCGCACGAATGTGCACAAGGCACTCGTGTGGTCACAACTTAGCAAATCTGATACGGGCACCCTCAAACGAAACAACCTGACTCAAACTCATTTCATCGGGCGCCCTCCCAAGGCGCGATGCCCTTTGCCCAACCGAACGAACACACAAGGGAGAAAATGGAAAACGGCCCGCACGAATGTTCACAAGGCACCCGTGTGGTCACAACTTAGCAAACCTGATATGGGCACCCTCAAACAAAATGACCCGACCTGAACTCGTTTCATCGGGCGCCCTCCCAAGGCGCGACACCCTCCGCTCGACCAACTAAACGCACAAGGGAGAAAACAGCAAACGGCCCGCACGAATGTGCACAAGGCACCTGTGCAGTCACAACTTAGCAAAGCTGATACGAGCGCCCTCTAACAAAATGACCCGACCCAAACTTGTTTCATCGAGCGCCCTCCCAAGGCATGACGCCCTCCACCCGACTGAATGAATGCACAAGGGAGAAAACGGAAAATGGCCCGCACGAACATTCACAAGGCACTCGTACGGTCACAACTTAGCAAAGCTGATACGGGCGCCCTCAAACGAAATGACCCGACTCGAACTCGTTTCATCGGGTGCCCTCCCAAGGCGCGACGCCCTCTGCCCTACCGAATGAATGCACAAGGGATAAAATGGAAAATTACCCACACGAACGTGCACAAGGCACCAGTATGGTCACAACTTAGCAAATCTAATACGGGCGCCCTCCCAAGGCGCGACTCCCTTCGCCCAACCGAACGAACACACAAGGGAGCAAATGAAAAATAACCCGCACGAATGTGTACAAGGCACTCGTGTGATCACAACTTAGTAAACCTGATACAAGCACCCTTAAACGAAACGACCCGACCCAAACTCGTTTCATCGGGCGCCCTCCCACGGCGCAACGCCCTCTGCCCGACCGAATGAACACACAAGGGAGAAAATAGCAAATGGCCCACACGAACGTGCACAAGGAACCCGTGCGGTCACAACTTAGCAAACCTAGTATGGGCACCCTCTAACAGGACAACCCGACCCGAACTCATTTCATCGGGCACCCTCCTAAGGCGTGACGCCCTCCGCCCGACCAAATGAACGCACAAGGGAGAAAACGGAAAACGGCCCACACAAACATGTATAAGGCACTCGTGCAGTCATAACTTGGCAAATTTGATACGAGTGCCCTCAAACGAAATGACGCGACCCGAACTCGTTTCATTGGGCACCCTCCCAAGGCGCGACGCCCTCCACCCCACTGAACGAACGCACAAGGAAGCAAACGGAAAATGGCCCGCACGAATGTGCACAAGGCACCCGTGCGGTCACAACTTAGCAAACCTAATACAGGAACCATCAAACGAAACCTCCCGACCTGAACTTGTTTCATCGGGCAACCTCCCAAGGCGTTACACCCTCTGCCCAACTGAACAAGTGCACAAGGGAGAAAATGGCAAACAGCCCACACGAAGGTGCACAAGGTACCCATGTGGTCACAACTTAGCAAAGTTGATACGGGCGCCCTCTAACAAAACGACCCGACCCAAACTCGTTTCATTGGTGCCCTCCCAAGGCGCGACGCCCTCCGCCCTATCGAACAAAAGCACAAGGGATAAAATGGCAAACGGCCCGCACAAACATGCACAAGGCACCCGTGCAGTCACAACTTAGCAAACTTGATACGAGCACCCTCAAATGAAATGACCTAACCTGAACTCGTTTCATCGGGCGCCCTCCCAAGGTACGACGCCCTCCGCCCGACCGAATGAGCGCATAAGGGAGAAAACGGAAAACAACCCGCATGAACATGTACAAAGCACCCGTGCGATCACAACTTAGCAAATATGATACAGGTGCCCTCAAATGAAACAACCCGACCAAAACTCGTTTCATCGGGCGCCCTCCCAAGGCGCGATGCCCTTCGCCCAACCGAACAAATGCACGAGGGTGAAAACGTTAAACGGCCTACAAACCTACACAAGGCACCTGTGTGGTCACAACTTAGCAAACCTGATACAGGCACCCTCAAACGAAACGACCCGAATCGAACTCATTTCATCGGGCGCCCTCCCAAGGCGCGACACCCTCCGCCCGACCGAACGAACACACAAGGGAGAAAATGGCAAACAACCTGTACAAACGTGCATAAGGCACCCTTGTGGTCACAACTTAGCAAACCTGATACAGGCGCCCTCTAACAAAACGACCCGACTCGAACTCGTTTCATTGGGCGCCCTCCCAAGGCGCGACGCCCTCTGCCTAACCAAACGAACACACTAGTGAGAAAATAGCAAACTGCCCACACGAATGTGCACAAGGCACCCGTGTGGTCACAACTTAGAAAAATTGATATGGGTGCCCTCTAACAAAACGACCCGACCCAAACTCGTTTCATCGGGCGCCCTCCCAAGGTGCGACGCCCTCCGCCCAACCGAACGAATGCATAAGGGAGAAAATGGAAAACAGCCCGCACGAACATGCACAACGCACCCATGCAGTCACAACTTAGCAAACCTAATACAGGCGCCCTCTAACAAAATTACCCAACCCGAACTCGTTTCATCAGGCGCCCTCCCAAGGCAAGATGCCCTCCGCTCGACTGAACGAACGCACAAGGGAGAAAACAGCAAATGGCCCGCACGAACGTGCATAAGGCACCCGTGTGGTCACAACTTAGCAAAGCTTATATGGACACCCTGAAATGAAACGACCCAACCTGAACTCGTTTCATCTGGTGCCCTCCCAAGGCATGATGCCCTCCGCCTGACCGAACGAACGCACAAGGGAGAAAACAATAAACGGCTCACACGAACATGAACAAGGCACCCATGCGATCACAACTTAACAAACCTGATACGAGCGCCCTCAAACAAAACGACCTGACCTGAACTCATTTCATCGAGCGCCCTCCCAAGGTGCGACACCCTTCGCCCTACTAAACGAAAGCACAACGGAGAAAATGGAAAATGGCCTGCATGAACGTCCACAAGGCACCCGTGCGGTCACAACATAGAAAATCTGATACGGGTGCCCTGAAATGAAATGACCCGACCCGAACTCATTTCATCGAGCGCCCTCCCAAGGCAAGACGCCCTTCACCCGACTGAACGAACGCACAAGCGAGCAAACGAAAAATGACCCGCACGAACGTGTACAAGGCACCTGTGCGGTCACAACTTAGCAAACCTGATACGTGCGCCCTCAAACGAAACAACCCCACCCGAACTCGTTTCATCGAACGCCCTCCCCAGGTGCAACGCCCTCCGCCCGAACAAACGAACACACAAGGGAGAAAACAACAAAAGACCCGCATGAACGTGCACAAGGCACTCATGGGGTCACAACTTAGCAAACCTAATATGGGCGCCCTCAAACGAAATGACCCGACCCGAACTCATTTCGTCAGGCACCCTCCCAAGGCGCGACGCCCTCCGCCCAACCCTTGTATCAATAAATCCAAAATTTTTTAGATGAAATTATTATTTCCAAAGGAAAAAAACTCAACTATCATCAATTTTCAATATATATGAAGAGAAATGGTTTGCTAAATTTCAAATTTGAGAAAATTTATTCAAACTAGCTTATAGCTCGCATATTGATAGCTTCAAAAAAGTATCCTACAAATGTCAAATGCCATAGGTTTCTATGTTCATTTGAAATGTTTCTATTTTACATGTGCTTGGAAAATATTTTTCACAACATGGAATAGATCCTACAAAGGAATATTCAACATCTTGTAATCGAGATTTAGTTAAATTTCTCCAAAATTTTGTCTTTAATCGTTTACATATTGTACACATCCCCTTGTAATATATATTTTTTTTTCTCAATATTTTGAAAGTTTCAACATGTTGTATGGAAAACATTCTTATACCTTATTTTTTACAAGGCATTTCCCTTTACTTGGAAGTTGCTATTTTAATTTCTTTTGGAAACATTTTTATGACTCTTTTCAAGTATCATGAATTTTCTTATTCATAATTGTATTTCTAAATAGTATAATAAATAAATCTAACACATGAATAATGTATGTTATTACTTGTAATAATGGTTTCCTCATCAATCATCTTGGAAGTATCAAATATAGTTTAATTATTTTTTATCTATTATTATTATAATCCAACCTCATGGGCATGGGTGCATTAAACTAGAAAGTGTTCTCTTCCATGTGATGTACAACTTGTCATTGTCATCCTTAAAACTCTTTTTTATTGAGATATAACCACACCATATAACCAAATTTGCATTGGTGGGTTGTTTTATGTTGATCATGGTCCTCCATATAACAATTTTAAGTTATGTGTAGGTTCTTGCACTTCCAATGGATTTCTCAAATCTTGATTGTGACCGTAACAATTTTTTCCTTCATAATTATCATTTGTAAATGGGTTTTTAGAAAATATGAACAACAACCAATTAAAAATAATTTTGTTTATGATCCTTTTCAAGTGTCATGAATTTTTCTATGCAATATTGTATTTTAAAATAGTGTAACCTATGGATCTAAAACCAAGCATGCTACTACTCATAATAATGGATTTTCAAGATAATCATCAATCGTCATGTAAACCTCAAAAAGTTTTACCCTTTTTTCTTCCTGATAATAATGTCAAAACTATTCATAAAGGTGTGTTTAGCTATGAATTATTTCGTATGTCAGAAATTTTCGCCAGTAATGGATTTCACACTTTTATATTAAGAGATAGATATCCCACCCCTTGTAGCAATAAATCCAAAAAAAATTAGATGAAATATTATTTCCAAAGGAAAACAACTCAACTCTCATCAATGTTTCAATATAGATGAAGAGAAATGGTTTGGTATATTTCAAATTTAAGGAGAAAATTTACTCAAACTAGTTTATAGAGCATATATTGATAGCTTCAAAAAAATACTCCTAGCTTTTAAAATTGGAAGAAGGATTAGCTTTATTATTTTATATTTTATCGATGAAGAATAAAATTGGAATGCTAGGAGCATAAAATTGGAATCATAAAAAATATAGGCATATGCACTTTTAAAAGGGTTTAAAATCACTAAAGGAATAAGAATTAATTCAATCATTATCATTAATGACTCTAGGATCATTATCATTCATATGATTAAACAACCATTACGAAAATTAATGTTCGGGGTTCATTTGTAGGCATCAATAAGAAGATAACCCTTCGAGGATTCTTCAAGGGTATCTTCAATAACCCTTTCCTAAGTAAGATATATCTCCACAGACTTCTTAATATGTGCTTCCAAAACTTTCGTTGATTGTTCATTGTCCAATGCCTCACTTGTCCAAAATAAGTCTCCAACAATGGTCTTGATGTTGGACAACTCCAACACTTCAAAAATATTTGTTGTGTTCCAAGAGTGATGATACACAGTCAAGGTAATTACAGTAACCAAGGTCTTCACCATTTTGAGAGGCAGTATTATTGTGTTGTGACTGTCTAGCACGAAAAACCGACCCAAGAATGATGATGCACAGTCAAGGAAATTACAGCAACCATGGTCTTCAACGTTCTGAGAGGTAGTATTATTGTGTTCTGACTGTCCAGCAATGAATTTTGAGAAAATAATGATGATACACATTTAGGTCAATTACAGAAATCAAGGTCTCCACCATTCTGAGAGGTAGTATCACTGTGTTGAGACTATCCAACAAGGAAATGAGCAGAAAATATATACACAGTCCAATACAGTTGTAGTTACTACACAGGAATCATTGTAATCTTCCACAATTTGAGCTTAGGAGTCCACCACAGCTCGAGCAATGAGTTCACCACAATCTTAAGGATTCCACCACGGTCTAAGGTAATTTTTTTGATGACACTGTCTGAAATTAAGAAGTCTAAATTTATGTTGTCATTGTCCTAAGCTATAGCAAGGGACACATAAATACATGTTGATAGTAGCAAGGGCCAATACTCTGCAACATGTTGTAATTGTTACTAAATACTTGGAAAAATTCAATAACTGTTTCAAAACATAAATTAATGCTCATGAAGAATTAAAAGTTAAAATTAAATTTAAAGCAAATTATCTACAACCAAGGATATTGATAAGCAACAAAAAATTTAAACCAACATTTTCCAGAACATATCACTTGCCTCTTATGAAATATTAGATCATTGATTGGAATCTATATAGCTTGGTGGAGAAATATTACAAAATTAAATTTCATTAGTGATATAATATCACTTGAAATTATTCTTTTGATGACAAACATAACACTCATATTTTGAAATTTCTTTCAACTCGGGAAACTAGACTCCATCCGAGCTTCCACAAAAATAGTAAATAATTGTAAGTTTGCTTGCAAGGTCAAATAAAATACTCATGTTGAACTTAAAATATATTTGATAGCATGTGGACATCAAATATACACAATGCATGCATGAATACTTGACTACGTAAATCTCTCTGACTGTCTCGATTATGAAGTGTTCCCTCCATCGGCGGCATATCATAGGTCACTTAAAATGTTAAATATGAGAGGTAAAAATTGACTGGTTGTTCATCTTCATCATCTTCCAGCCAATAAATTTCAAGAATCTTTACTGCCTTCCCATAAGTTTCATTATTGTCATGACTTTGCAGGTTCTCAATCTTCTCAAGTCCTTCAGCATCATCAATATATTCTGAATAGAGATTTACACATCCATTGTTGCCCAAAACCTTCTCTGCTTCCCCAAATTTCAAAATATTCTCTAGCCCTTCAAGACAAACAATTACAATTCTTGGGTCTGGAAAGACTAGACGATCACATAGATGCTTAATGCATCCTTGCTTCACAATATATCTACAACCAAAAGCACAAATTAGTAGTTTGTCTAGGATAAGATTTCCCAATGTTATCCCTATAACTATTATGATAAATGAATTTTTATATTGACCATTTATTGACATAATACTCTGTTGAATAGACGATGACGTATAAGAGAATTGAAAAACCTCTCGCATCTATTCAATTTTTTCTTTGCAACCTCCAACATCATTGTAAGTAGCATCTGGCTTTTCTTCAACAGTCATAATTGTCACACTGGGATCAATCTTAGGAGGCAAAGGGATCTGAATCTGATACTTATTGCGATCAACGCTACATAAATAAAGAAGACCATCAATCATTACATTCCAGACAAAACCCACAAGGTGTGACCTGAAGTAATCTCTAAAAAAAATTATGAAATTAATGCAAACAACATAAAAAATTAGAGTTGAAAACATAGTAATGCTTCACTAAGAAGTAATGTGATATCTCACTTGTCAGTGACACTTAGAATTGATGGATAATATCGCACTCAACACTAAAGGAAACAAACTCCCTAGAAGACAAAGTGAACATAAAAGGATGGTTTTGAAAGGGGGGTTTTATTAACTGACTTGACATGCATGCCTTATTCAATATCAGTAGGGAAGACTTTATCACCCAGTCCAGCCACAAACTACATTCCAAAGAGACAACTTTGTAAATACTACATGCAAGTTAATGTGGCTTTCGGGAAACATTGGGTTTTGAATTCATAAGTTTTGTTGCGAGAAAAAGACTAATCACTGCAACAATATTTTTAGTGTAAGAGTAAAGTAGTCGTTTTGATTATTCTAGGCATACCTTGGAAATTTGTTTAAAATTTATGGAATACTTGGAATCATCAGTTTTTGGATTAATGATCTGCTTGCACCTTGCTACCTGGATGAAAAAACAAAACATATTCAGATTAATTAGATATGACAGAGACTGATACATGCTTGACCATTTTTACCAAAAAAAAAAATTGATTAATCAAACATAACGAATTTAACTAATTTGTTTAACATTGTTCTCGATAAATAAAAATCAATTAACACAAACATGATATGCATCAAAGATTGTCACATATATTTCTTGGGAAAATCCAATTCTGGGTCTAATGTTCAGCAGTTGACCCCCAGACTAAGCTACTCTAAAGCAGAGGTCTGATATTTCAATGTTCGACACCTTAGCTGAATCTAATGAAAAATGTAAACTATAAGAGAATTGACAAACCTTTGGTAGATTATTATGTACCATTCCAGCTAGCCTTCAAAGGCTTACTCAAATTGTTGGGATTAAGAAGCCAAATAAAGTCCACTCCACAGATATTACCACAGTGATTACGATGGCTAACCCACTGGCAAAACAATAGCTCATTAATTAGAAATTTGTAGTTCACCACAAGTTAATTTCGTTTTTGTTCCATTTTCAAGAATCAATAACGAAAGGAAAAGGATTGTAAAACCTACAAACCTGTGACCAGCATACAGCTAAATTGTACAAACCTTATGAGCATTGGCATCACTAACTGTGTAGTGGTGAGCAATATCATAGGAAGAAACAAAACCTTGAGACCGCAGGAATTTGTAAACATGCCCCCGTTTGCTTCCGTTCCAATCCCTGCATGGTACTACTACTTTAGAAACTGTAACCAAAAAAAATATTGTTAAAAGGAATAAAGCACGGACCTTACCCACAGAGAATAATAGGGACAGAAGGAAGTTTATAGTCTTTCTTCTAGGTTTCCAAATAATATAGGATTTTTTATACCTGTTACAGGTAAATTAATCATATTAATATAAAAGGGAATTACAAAAGTAAATTAATCATAATAATATGAAATGGATAGGATCCTAATCTAACATAGTTGTTTCACATTGAACCAAAATTCATTAAATGAATATGAGGAAACCCATACACATTTTATTGAGGTCAAATATATAGGATAGAAGGAAAAATTAGTACACATTTCCACATTTGCTTCATAAGAGCTTGTAGGCTTTCCAAAGGAGGTGGCATGCTCTACCCCACAATCTGCAAATCACAAAATAGATAACTCCCTTGACTGGTTGAAGAATTCCCTGGAGTAGAGGACTACAAGAAAGAAGAGATCAAGTACAGAGGAACAAAGGGAGTGGGTAGCCATATAGGAAATTTAAATATTTTATCCATAGGAGGGCACACCATCTGATATTTGTTAGCATGTTAGAGAGGCTGCCAAGGCCAAGCATGAACTACATATTACTGATTAAATTCCTTCTAGAGTATGAGCAACACATCTATTATGGGGGTGATGATGTGTCACATCAATATGTAGATTTGAAGGTCCATTTTTTACCCTCCAGCCTATAAAAATATTCTTTCCTCACATTAATTTACATTTTTTTGGCTATGATGTAGGAATACTAAAGGGTTCTCATCATAATTGGTGGCTTAATGAGGTTAATGTACAAGAAAAGAGAATTTTTTAGTAATTTGATGATGCAAAGGCATGTTGGAGGAAGCTAGATGAATTGTAGGAGGCTTGTATCCATAATAAATGGGATAACATAAAAGAATTTGTACAGATAAATAATGTACTTAATATAGAATATGAGCATAGATTGCAACAGAATGTGAAATTATCCATACAATTGACATGTGATCTTTGGTTATTTAATATTGTTTATTCTTATTATTCTGATTATGAAAAAATCTTGCATTTATTGGCCAATTTGGACCCATACATCCCTTGTCGGATGAGAATAAGGTGATATTTTATAGTGAGATCAACAATTGTTACCTCTTTCCCTTTTTTCCTCAGGTGACAATCAACAATGTCCTTTTTACATTTTATTTTCTAGTGTCACAACTGGAAAAAATACTGGATGTTATTTGGTCACTACAGGACAGTAACGTGTCCTTTTTACATTTTACATTTTTTTACTGTTCTTGAAACCATAAAAAAATTAATAGTTGATTGTCAGTTAGTTCATAAATTGCCTTTGAGAGAAATAAATGACCACCTCTGTAGTAATACACTTAGATTATCAATTAAATGTAGCTGTGACATTTTTTCTCTTCATGAGCCGAATGTTGTTGAGACGTTATCTAACCTTGAGCCCAAGAATCCAATTTACCTTATGTACCAAGATGAGGGGAAATGCCATGTGATTTTCCCCAAAAGACGCATTACGGTGAATAAAAGTACCATATTTAGATCTATAATCCACAAATCTAAAACAATTCCAAGACAAATGAGGATATGCCACCTATTATTGTACTTATATACCAGAAAAATGTACAAATGCTTCCCAAAGCCCAAGGGGTTAGCTCAAACTTTTGTCATTGATGTTGCTGGGCATTTGTCTAGTTCAGTGCCAGCAGGTGCCTGCTTTGAATCCTCTAGGGTGAGGCACACTAGTCTACACTGATAGGTTTAATAGGGATGTCATCCATGATTGTGAAGAAGCTTCCCTTGGGTTTCCCACAAGGTTTTCCTTGGAAAAAAGAAGTACAATGCCTAAAATGGCTCCTAAATCTATCTATTTCTGTGGGATTGTCAGGTTGGCTAGATTCTAAAGAAAATGTATTCAGAAAAAGGTGGAGAAATGGGTGTATATTTATTATTTGAGAATCATTACATAATCATAACAACTAAGAGCCAAAAAACTACAGGTAGAAGTACAGAGAATCCGTCTATAAAACAACATAAAACATGAAGTTATATATATTATGATAAAAAATTAAATAAAATGCAGTTAGAGACTAGCATTACACTTGGAATCTACCATTGATTTTCATACATAATAGAATTCAGAGTTTGACAAGAGTAGAAAAATGCACCTTGCGATCTTGCTCCTCGGCAAAATACTCTCTATTAACATCACTCCTTGGAATAGCCTCATTGGATTTAATGGCCAAGGTTGTATCTCGAACTTGGAATGGCAATCCATATTCAAGATCAAGCAGACACACCTGAAAAACGTTTTTGAGTTTACAGCATGTTTGGAAAACCTCTGTTTTATTGTACCTTGCATCATGGCCTGGTCTCCACCTGAAAACTATAAATGGTGTGGTGCAAATTTTACACTCTTTGACAAAATTTGCTTTTGTCTGCACCCAAAAAAAAAAATCATTTAAACTCAATTCAACCACATATATGTCAGTTCTTTTATAAGCCATATATATATATATATACACACATTACATATAGTACACAAGCGCTAAAATTTGAAATAAGAACATTCATGCATAAGAAATAAGTAATGATACAATAAAATAACTAGAGAAATAAGACAGGATACTACCTCTGAAAGTCTATCTCTCTACTATTTCAAACTTTCCTACTGTGTTGTTCCTACAGACAGTACATCATAGAGTTGTAAACATCAGCACCTTCCAAAATTTTAAAAAATTAATATCATCCTTCTTGACCACATTCTCATGTTTTGATTTGAACATTAAAGTGAGCTAGCAGCCTAGAAGAGTAACTAGCATGGTCAATGATCTCAACTCAACTAAGCTATTGTGAACCACATGCTGGAATACAATCATAACCTGACATTAATGCATACCACATAAAATGTTAGTTATGAAAACATAGTAATGCTTCACTAAGAAGTAAAGTGATATCTCACGTGTCAGTGACACTTAGAATTGATGGATAATATCACACTCATCTCTAAAGGAAACAAACTCCCTAGAAGACAAAGTGAACATAAAAGGATGGTTTTGCAAGGGGGGTTTTTTAATAACTGACCTGACACACATGCCTTCTTCAATATCAGTAGGGGAGACTTTATCACCTAGTCCAACCACAAACTGCATTCCCAAGAGAAAGATCTTTAATAACACCAATTATAATTAGTTGAAAAATACCTCTTGGTATAATAACCAAGAATGATTGACATAGGGATGGTCAACATAAAAGTTCAATAACAACTATAGATCACCAATTTATGTTTAAACATTCCTTTTACAATGTTTCACATCACGCAAACATGAATTGGAAACCTTGACTAATGAGCACCGCGTGATATCAATAAACAATTATAAATACATTGATGTACACTACATAGTGACTATAAGAGTATCCACATGGAGGACTAGAATGACTTATATGTATCGTACAACTCCTAAGAAAACTAAAACCCAATTGTAATGTATTGATGCAAATAGGCGAAACATTAAGGGTGATGTGATCGATATTGCCATTTTTATTGATAGAGTGATCAAAGAAATTACCCTCCCCTCCCTTTTCAGTTTTGGGTATCTCCTTCATGGTTTATAAAACAAAAAAGAGAATAAAAGTAAGATTTACAGTTTATTTTTTGTTTACATTAATGAACCCCCACAAAAAAAAGGATACTCAAATTAAGTGTCTTCTTCTTTGTTTAATGATGTGAACGGAGAGATAATGGTATTCTTGGTACGAGGTGTTTTCTTCATGAGTTTTTAATGAGCCTAAAAAATATAAAAGTATGCTTAGAACCCTTCACATATTAATGAGCATGAGAATAATAGAAAGTTATATTCCTTGAAGAAATAACTAATATAAAGGGTAACAGCTTATTTCAAACTAACGAAATCATTGTAAGTAAATACAAGTAGATATGTTATTAGGATTTTGTATAGTTGTTACAAGATTTTACTTACACAATCAGATACTTAGGTTCACATTGCACTTTTGGAAGCCTCTATGAGCCATGGTATTATTCCTAGACCTCCTTCGGTGGTGCCCATAACCCTACACCTTCTCCTCTCCAACATTAAATTCATTTACGATCAGCCTTACCTAGTGTTTACACCATTGAAGCTCCTTCCAGTTGGACATGGCTATATCCTTTTGAAGTCTTCACCTTTGTGCATACCCATACTCGATTACACCCCCACTTAACAACTCCAATGCCATGACAAAGAGCCAAATCCTGTTGAGGTTCCTCTTCTCAAGTAGAAGGGAGTGCTCAAGGCACAGTTCAAGCTCATAAGGAAGCACGGAGATATCATTCCCAAACCCCTGCTCCTATACAACAGGAAATCAACTATGTTGATATTGAATTTCATGATCAACATGATGAGAAAATTTTTGAGGAGGTCTTCGCCTCTATGGTTGAGTGGGTGATTGATTCAGGCCATAATTTAGGGTGCCAAAACCAATATTTATGTATAATCTAGCTATACTAGAACATGAAATCGTTCCCCAACAAGTATTTTCTTAGAGCATAATGAAGCTCGCAGGGAGATATTATTACAAATTGATGAACTACAAATGGAACACAACGATCCCAGTTTACAACACTGTGACATCTCTACCAAGTTGGCCCTTCAAATTTAATAGATGGGACGGAGAACAAAGCCGAGAAATAAATATCAATCTTCCTAGGGGTTGCATGGTAATAGCATGGGCTGCCACTATTCATGCCATGGACAATGAAACTAAGAGCTTGTTGTGAAATCTTGTGCCCAGATTGAGCATACAGTGTTTAAGTATTGGCATGAAGGATTAAGTCCTTAATGAGATCACAACTTTTTCATTATGAATAAACCTTCAAACCACAGCACAAGACATTAAAGCCTATGAATCTAAGAATTGAATATTTCTACTCAAAAGAGCTTATTCTATTGTAAACTACTGCTCAGTAGAGCTTATTCATTTCCTATCATGTTGTAGCATGTGCCAAAATAAGGCTACCAGTTGAAATTAGTGAATTAATGCAGCCACCTCATGGATACAATGGTCCTTTCCTGTATGCTTAGTCATCATGCAAAACTACGAAACCTCGAAACAAAATTTTTTGCAGGATGGAATATTGTCATTGTTGGGCTACAATATAACCTGGGTACTTGCAAATGAAAAATGTCATCAATTTTGATGCAACAGTGGACATGATCTGCCACGAGATATGTGTATCTGTCCTGAAGAGGATTTTTGTGATATTTTTCAAACCACATACTGCCCCCTTTTCTTGAAACTCTCATTTTTCCATAACATGAGAGCACATAATATTGTCTAAATCATTGTTGTTAAAGGTCTGTATTTGATAGATGAAAACTTGTCACAAGGGATGCATGATTTGTAATTCTGTCTTTTAAGGAATATTGATTCCATAGTCTTCCATAACCATTATTAGGCCACCACAAGTGCTAGTAATGCAACCCATCTGGCAGTTCTGCACCTAAGGCTCTAAGTGATAGACCTATAAATAGTTGGGGAATGCAGTCCACTGTCATAGCTACAGAGTTTCCCCTGAGAGATCACATCCACATTATTACAGGAAAAAAGTTCTGAAGCAATAATATGTAGTGTAAAGAACTCCTTGCTAGTTATTATGGAGTAGAAAGGCCACCAGACCAAATTCTTCCAACCCTAGGTCACTGACTCTACTAGTTCTTATGTTTCAGTAGGGGTAGTGTCTTCCTAGTGTTCTAGGATTTCTTCTGCCCTTACTTTTTTTTTTGGAGTAGCAGGGGTTTGGGTGGTGGTAGGAATGTATCATGTCCTCTTCTTTCCTGGAACATAGGGGGGCCTATTTTGATGCCCTCTCATTCTCTCGGTGGTTGGTTTGCTACTAATTATCTCAACGTAAATATCACTATACTTCTATGGTGTAATAGAATTTGTCTCTTCTTAATATGAATTAGTAGGTACTTTGTAGCCAAGGGATTCATGACAATATATTCTTCCTCCTTCGCAATTGCAATGGGTGGAGTCACACAACATTGGGCTCATTTAGTGAAGTTGCAACCATTGGAGTTGCAATGACTTCTTCCCAGGATTTTCTTGCTTTGTTTAGAGCTTGTACCATGAGTAACTTGATAAGGACATGGTGAGAGATGAAATATCTTGGTATGTTTGCTTTTTGTGCATGGGCTTCTTTATTTTGCAGGGACTTGAGTAGGAATTACAACATATTGACATTGTGACAGTGTCTGAGATGTTAAAGGAAACAAATTTTCATATTCCTCTAAGCCAAATGAAGCACCTATACTGTTAGTAACCTAGTGAATTGACTATGGCTCAAAGTTTTTACTGAAAATTAAATATTAGTTTTAGCATTCACTAGATACATAAAGGAACCTCTCAACTATCTATAAATTCACTAGATAGCCTGTTTATAATGTGGCAATGATACCAATAAAGAAATGGTAAGAGGTTACCATGGTTTAATGTAGACTCTCTGACCCAGAGCCTACACGATCTCCTTGAGGCTCAGTCTGCATCATGTCAATATGGGGTGTAACCTGAAAAGTAGAAACCAAATTTAATAGAAAATTTTGCGAAAAGAAATATAATAAACATTATAAATATGCTTAACGAAAAGTATCGATACCTGTGTCACGACTGGAACCTGAGAAGGAATAATCTCTTCAAGCAACCCTTGATGTGTAGCGCTAACCTGAAAAATTCCATAATGTTAATACTCATACCATATAAAATTATGTGACATAAATTCAATTTCAATTTTACGTACAAAAATATAGATAGATAGAAATTAATATGGCACCTGTACATGATCATGTCCATGATCTACAGAATGAGGACCAGGGGAAAGGCAATGTTGTTCTAAGAATGTTGAAAACTGCATAAGTTAAATAAAGATATTGGCGTAATTTTTTGGATCTACTAAATGTATATACACCAAAAAAACATGTTACATGCACTCTAGCTCATCTTATAAATGTGTATTTTAAAATATATCAAAACATGCTTGTACATACCTCGCCCATGGTGTGCATTTATCGTGTAATGGATCGCTCATAGAGGTCTCTACATGTGGATGCATACTCCATAAGCTCATCTCTCTCCATCTCCCTCAACACGTCATTTGGAATACTCACAAATTAATGAACTCATGCACTAGATGAAGGTTGTCTTGTCCCTAAGCCGACTTCCACCCCTCCTAAATCAGCTACAATATGTTCTTGTATCTTCTCCCTCATTTGTGACGTAGCACTAGAGATATGGGCTAACTCCTCTGGAAGTGTAACTACCCTAGGTGGTCGAGGTGCTGAACGAGGTGCTGGAGGCCTAAACCCAACATCTCGCATAGCATCAGGTTGTTCATATGTACGACCTTTTCCAACTCCATAGAATTTGGACTCGGTATCTGTATAGTTAAGGTCCATGTGCTTTCGGAATTGATAAAAAAACATCCTAACAAAATATTGCGGCACCTCATCATTATTTGGGAGCTTCCTGTATGCATACAGGACCTTCTCATAAATATAAGGTGCAATATTGGGATCATTGAATCTTGCAATCTTTAGACATTTTTTGTCTTCAGGCCGCATGTCAAATAGTGACAAGGCCATTTCTTTAGTGACCCTACTTTTAACTTTGTTGTAGGAGTGGATACCAATCACTGACGCTCTCCTCCTATGCATCATGTCAAAAAAAACTTGGGTTGATGGTCCAACCCCACGATAAGTCTCTATCAAACTCTTCAAATTGTGAAAAACAATTTGGAGAAAATTTCGACTAGGGGCAGAGAGATTGCAACTTTGCAATTCATTACGCAATCTCATGGAATGCCCCCTCATCCCATCAACAGTAAGGAGATGGTATCTTCCCAGGGCATCTGCTCAGAAATATCACCGAGATGGGTGTAAAGGGGATCATAGCTCGGATTTCGAGCAAACTCATGAACCCTATGACCTCTACCCCTAGGAGGGTGACCACCACCATCTGTAACATGTTAAATTATTTCGCATATTAAAAATTAAATAATTTATAAGAAAAAATTGTATTTAAAAAACTTGTCAGGTCATTTGAATTTACCTGGTGGAAAAACTATCTCTTCCTCTTTGCTCATACTAGGATGGTTCCCTTCCAAGGAATGAACATCTCTAACACCCACTGTTCAAAACATTAAATTGTTTTATAACACAAGTACATGAGACACACAATAAGTTTCACATTAAACATACATCAAACAATAAATTTTCCTTTAGATTTTACCTGGAGGAGAAGTATCCAAGTGTGGGATGGATGCCACAGGCTGAGACATTGTTCTCCTTTTCCCCTCACCAGCAATAGAGCCAACCCCAAATCCTACATTTTCACCTAAGGAGCATAATGTTTTCACATTAAACACATGTCATTTGAAAAAAAAAAAAATCACCTATTCAACATTGAATATAATGTAAAATTGAACATTTTAACTATCAATTGATCTAATGTGTACCTATACCGTGTATAAGATAATCCTCAGAATGGGCACTATGAAATTAGGGGCGAATGGGAACAGGTATATGGGGTTCCTCTTGTTCAATTTCCTGTCCCACCTATGCAGGACAAACAAATTTCCCATTAATAAATTTTCACAACGAACAATAAATATAATATACTTGAAAACATGACATAACTAAACAACCAATGTACCTGATAATCCTCCTCTCATGGAGGGGTCTATGTAGGGCTCGCCTGATGCCATTGTTTCTATAGTATCAAATCAAATGTATGCCCCTCATAAGAAAATTAGAAAACAAATTATCAATCGACAATCATGTCATCAGCTAAAAGGTCAACCAAGATAGAGTTTGCAGATTTATCTGAGATGGTAAAGTAGCTAAAAGGGATGCGGATTCACCTGAAATAGAAGTAACTGAAGGCATAGACTGAAGGTGTAAACTGAAGGTATAGACTGTGGATTGATGAAAGCTAGTTTGAGAATAATACAGTGCGGATACTTACAAGGTTACAATGTAGATATCGCAAGGGTTGTGATAAATTCTAAAGTCTAATGAAAGGAAGGTAAATATGTGATTTACTTTCCTATAATAAAAGTATTACTTATTCTTAAATCATTTTTGTCCTGTACACTTTAGTAATTGACTTTATGAAGGATTAATTAAGAAGAATACATAAGAAAACAAGCTCACAAGTAATTATCAAGAAGAGAATTTATAACCCCTCTGGGTTCTCAACATGGTTTCAGAGCTATGGTAAAAGATGATCACCTTATGGCTTCAGAGGAGTGGGATTCCCTGGGCATTGTCTAATCATTATAAGTTTTGTATTTTTTTTTGGAATTGGGTGAAAATTTTTGGTCAGATCTTGTTCTTTGTTTTTTGAAATAGGTTTTTGACTATATATATAGATTTCACTACTCAAACTTTTGATTCAAACAAATCCCTACCTGATTCTAGGCTAATTAGACAAAAAAATATGCCTGAAAACCTTCTAAAAATTCCTTGGGATGCCTTAGGTACCTTGGCTTGGGAGTCAGCTTCAGTCAATGATCCAATTTTTCACTAGTGTTATATTATGGTAAGATGTTTTTAATTTGGCTTGATAACTATCGAATGAAATTTATGTATAACATATATTTGAAAAAGGTTAAATCATAAATGTTTTCAAGTTTTCATTTGTTTATTATAATGGGTGGAATTTTTTTTTTGCGGGGTAAAATTGAGGTGGTCTTCCACTTGATTTACCAGTCCTCTTGCAATGGGAATGTACGAGGATGTGCCATTGGATTTCTTTGCAAAACGTGTATCATTTATCCTTCTCATTCGAGTGTATTAATACAATAAAACTAAAGTAAAGGTGGGTGAAAAATATAAAAACTTACTAATTTTTATGCATGCCTTTCTCACCAAGATGAATTTCTAGAACAAGAAGTGCCCAAAAAAAAATTATCTCCTCTCATCAAAAAATTTAGACCAATCAATGAATGAATGAAAATCACATTCCTTCTACAGGCATTCCCATTTAGGATTATTTCCCTTAGTGCTCAGATGACCTATCACATCACTTGTTGGATGATGTGAATCCTAACATCCAAACTAGTAGTGGAGGATCCTTTCATTTGTCAAATCAAGCTTCTACCTCCCCAAATGCTCTTCCTTCATCTTGACATGACATTTTTCCTATAGGTACCAACTCCCTAAATGATCCTCTATCATCCCAACATGATGTCAGTTTTGAAGCCACCACAATCTCCTTGGATTGCATCCTTTATGACTCCCTCCCATCTCACAAACACTCTATCCTCCCGAAAAATGTTATTCCCCCTCCATTTTTGGCAACATAATCTAGGTTTTTCACTATAACAAGAAATCCACATTCCATCACATTTGATTTCTTTTTTGTGTAGCCATCATCTGAACTAATAGAATGGTTTATTGGGAGTTTCCTTTAGTCAAAACTACTAAATGGATAATTCAAAAAATAATAAATGAACCCTCTAGTGCAGTAGTATTTTGAACCACTTACCTTGGGACTAGAAGAAAGACAAAGGAAATGTCTTAAGAGGAAAATGGAGGATCCCAACATTATCCTAAGAGATATTAGACTTAATGACATACAACATATGGATGACTCCACCATTTTAGGTCAATATTCCAACATAAGCTTGTTGATTGATTATCTAAAGAAGTGGATGACAAAGAAGTTTCTTTTAGTGCTAGGATACTCTCTACGTTTCCTCATAATTTCCATAAGATTGTATGCCTAGGTCACTTCCTCAAGGGTCACACGAGAAAAATAGTGTATAAGAAATGGTTTTGGGGTAGTTAAGCCTTATACCTTGAGAGTTGGAGAATCAATTTGACAACCATTCTGAGAATTTATAGGTCATCCTCATCTCAATGCATATGCTAGGACTTCCTATTCATCTCTATTTTATAATAAAAAAAATCAAAATATAGGAAATAGTTTGGGGTTTTTCTATAACGTGAACTTCTCAATTCTAGTGAGTAGATATATGGCCATGGCCAAAACCCTGGTGGGTCTAAACCTAGCGTAGGGTGTGGGAAACTTCATCACCATAAAATGAGACAACTTATCCTATTACCAACCACTTGACTATGAATTTTTTCCATTTGAGAGTACAAAATGTAGGGTATATGAACATTTGGTTGTGGATTGTACCACTGCTAGGGCTAGGAAAAATTGGGTGTAGAGGAAGAAGACAACCATAAAAGTGATAACACCATATTTAAATCTAGATATCCCCACCTTCAGGTTAGATCCTATTTTAAAACCTCCATAGAACATCACTGCTACTTTCATGGTGCCTTTGGAGACACCAGTTCCCCTAGTTCCATGTTCACTAATACCTCTTCCAACATTTCTTATTCTTTCATATGAGAAGACTCATCTAGAATCATCCACAGAAGCTTTCTGATATTTATTTGAAGACATTACAATTATGTCTTTCCCTCCTCCCCCTCAATTATCTCTCTTGTTCTAGTGCCCCTCTTATTTTTTCAACTTTATCTCCTTATATTCATTACTCTGTACCCACACAAATTATGGAGCTTTTATGATTTTTTCTTTCCTTTTAGTTCCTCTACAACTCACCACCCCTCAAGGTCATTCCCATCACCCCTTTAAACCCCCTTCCCACAAGCCTTCCTCCCTACTCCACATTGGACTCTTATCCCCCCTCTAAGTCTCCTAAACTCTATCTCGAATTCTCATCCTTAAGGCATGGTTACAATCTCTGCTCCTGAAATAAAGTAGAAGATACCACTTTCTACATACCCAAAACCATATCTCGGCCCCTATAACTCTTTGTGGGGAGGTTATTATGACTCTATGGGGATAGATGGCTTAAACCCAAGGTCAAAGGCACAAATAAAATATCTCTCGAAATCCGATATTCCCAAATTCAACAGGGCTTTAAACTTCTAGAAGTAATCCATTCTATAAAAAATAATACTATCCAGCCTATTTGGAGTAGCACAATAGAGTCAGAGGAGGTGGGTAATTATAAGAAAACACCTACAAATTCACAGGTTCAACAGGGCTTTAAACTTTTAGAAGTAATCCTCTATACATTTCCCTTTATTTAGGCATATGATAAAATTGGGTTTATTTAGTGATTTTTTCACTGTTTTCAATAATAATTAGAAATTGATCTAATACCTAGTGTTTCTACATTTTAGCTTGTTGTGACAAAAGTGGAGGGACATATTTCTTTGATACGAACATCTTGAAAGAAAGAAACATGAATAAAAATGTAGCTAACGAGAGCACTTGACTCCCTTGAGCTGTAGATAACCTTCCTTCACCTTCGCTCTCCAATTGTATTTTTTTTCTTTCGTCTCCCCTCCAAAAATAAAATCCCCCCGCACACTTCACCACTTGACCTCTACATGTTCCTATTTCGAAGAGGTTTTCTTCCCTCTCACAGAAACTCTTATATCGAAGAGGTTTTCTTGCCTCTCATGCAAATTTAGACTCCCCGTCGCCTCTTCATAAATTAATAAATGAAACTCCCAGTGATCATCCTCTCACACACTAGATTTTATACCAAACAAATGATTACATATCTTAATAAATGAAACTCCTAGTCATTGTCCTCTCAGACACTGGATTTTATAACAAACAAATAATTACATATCATTGCGATATGAAGTACTATTAATATTAAATTTTGAGAATTCGAGAGATATTGTGGAAATAATATCCATAACAAATAAATTTAGTGGTTAGGGTTTGAAAGATAACTTATTATTATTAAAATATTTGGTAGCAAAGAGAGTATGGAGGTTTATACAAGGTGAGGTTTTATGGGCCGACATGAAAAAAGGAAAAATTATTGGAGAAGAACCACCGAACGGGGTTTATATGCAAGGAAATAGAACCGCATCTCTGAAAAAATAAATATTCAATGCTCAGCTGAAGAAGCTTACTTGGTTAGCTAGATAATAACGATGGCTCGGCAGCGGCAACTCCACTCCAAACGACAGCTCCAACCCAAACGACAGCTCGAAAATGTAAACAATAGTGCAGAATGTCGGGCGAGTTAAGAAATTTGGGGTTTTATTATAAGAATAAAACTCTCGGACGAGAGTTAAAAAAATCTCGTCCGAGAGTCTTCCCAAGAGTTTATGTCAACACAACTCTCGAACGAGAAAATACCTAACTCTCATCCGAGATAATTTTAACTCCAGTTAAGCCCAATAAAACTCTCGACTGAAACATTAAAAATCTCTCAGACGAGATTTTTAAAAACTCTCGGTCGAGAAATAGAGTTGACTATTTTCTCGGACGAGAAATTAAAAATTTCACCCAAATTCTAGCCCTCCGCCAAAAATTGTTTCCCAACTTCGGGACTTCACCCTTAACAAATTATTTTATGAAATGATATTTAGCATCAATGTGCTTTGTCCTCTTGTGAAAAACAGAATTCTTTGATAGTGCAATTGCTGAATTGTTATCACATAAAATCGGGGTTGCTTTGTCTTGTTCATGACATAAATCTCGCAGCATCCTTCTCATCCAAACTGCTTGATATGATGCTGCTTTTTTGGCGACATACTCAGCTTTTGTTGTTGATAATGAAACTATTGGCTACTTCTTGGAAGCCCATGAAATGAATCCAAACCCAAATGAAAAATATATCCTGATGTGCTCTTTCTGTCATGAACACTTCTAGCCCAATCACTGTCAGTGTAACCAATCATCCTAAAATCATCTGTTGCGGAGTGTAGAACACCATACTCCTTCGTCCCATTGACATACTTTAAAATTATTTTGTTTGCTTGCCAATGTGTCTCCTTGGGTGTTTCCATGAAACTTGACACCAAACTTACTACATACAGTATATCAGGCCTGATTGCAGTCAAATACATTAGGTTGCCCACCATAATTTTGTATAATGTTGGATTGACATTGCTGCTGCAATCTTCCTTGCTCAACTTCAACCCCATGACAGTTGGAGATGGTCCTTGCTTGTTGTTTTAGCATATTGAACCTTTTTAAAATCTCTGCAACATGCTTTGCTTGAGAGACAAAAATTTCATTTTTTGTTTGCTTCACTTCTACGCCCAAAAAATATCTCAACAACCCCAAGTTAGTCATTTCAAACTCACTTTTCATGACTACTTTAAAATAAGCGATGAGAGAATCATCACTGCCCATGAAAATCAAATCATCTACATACAAAACAACAATAATAATCTTACCGTCATTTTCTTTCATGTAGAGAGTAGGTTCACCATCATATTTTTCGAACCCATTGTCCATCAGGTAAGCATCTATCCTGATGTACCATGCACGTGGTGCTTGCTTTAGCCCATAAAGAGCTTTCCTCAATTTACACACCTTGTGTTCTTGGCCTTCTACCTCATAGCCAGGAGGTTTTTCAACATACACATCCTCTTTCGACACTCCATTCAAGAATGATTACTTCACATCCATTTGATACACTTTCCATTTTTGTTGTGCTGCTATTGACAACACTGTTCACACTGTCTCCATCCTTGCGACTGGTGCAAAGGTTTCCTCATAGTCTCTTCCATGCTGCTGCTTGTAGTATTTGACAACTAGCCTTACTTTGTGCCTTTCTATCTTTCCTTCAATTTTGCTCTTGGTCTTATATACCCATTTCACTCCAATGACTTCTTTTCCTTGTGGAAGGTCCACTAACTCCCATGTGTCATTCCTTTCTATTGCTCCTATTTCTTCATTAATTTCTTCTACCCATTCTCTTCTTTGAATTCATCTTCAAAATGTATTGGGTCATCTACCAGCACTAGCACTATTATCAACTTCTTCTTGCTCATAAATTTCACATAAATTTCTGAATTTTGGTCTTCTTATACTTGCTGAAGATGAGCTTGGTGTTGAGGTTGAAGTAGATGGAGTTGTGGAGCTTTGTGGTGTGCTTGGAGAAGCACTTACTTGATTTCACAATGCTGTCCTATTACTTACTTGTGATCAGGGGAAATTTTAGGGGCTAATATTCACAGATGGGCTAATTTTCCATGCTTTTTCCAAAAAAAATATTTTCCAATTTCCATTTTTCCTAAAATCGATTCACCCAAATTTTATAAGAAAAAATGATTTTACCCTAAAACTTGCCAAAACTTTATAGAGACTATATAAAATCATTAGAAGTTTTAATATTTTTCCTAAAATATCAACAAGCATTTTATATTTTGCATATGGATTAGTAATATTCGTCAAGATTTCTAATCTTTAAGATAACTTTCCATCTTTAAAATTTTCCCTTCTTGAGGTGTGTTTTGTTGAGCTTGTGTGGGTGGAGGAGGAGTTATTGTTGAGGAATTACTTGCAGCAGTCAATTCCTCTTTGTCTTCATGTGAAATTCATGTCTTCACATTGATTGTCTTCTCTAAACTTCCATCCCATGCTTCCTCTTCTATGAACTGAACATCTCTGTTGATTATTACCTTCTTGGTTAATGGATTGTAGAGCTTGTATGACTTGGATTCATCACTGTATCCAAGAAATATACATTTCTCCCCCTTGCCGTCCAACTTCTTCCTCAACTCATCCGGGACATGTGCATATGCCACACATCCAAACACTCTCATGTGAGTGACAAATTGCTTTCTTCCACTCCATGCTTCTTCAGGAACTCTATTCATGACACTCTTGATTGGACATCTATTAATGATATACGTTGCACAAGAGACAGCTTCAGCCCAATAATCATTTGGAAAATGTTTTTCTTTCAACATGCTTCTTGCCATTTCCATGATGTTTCTATTCTTTATTTCTAAAACACCATTTTTCTGATGTGTATACCTTGTTGTAAATTGCTTGTGAATTACATGCTCCCCGCAAAAGTGTGGGAAGTCTCTTGAAATATATTCACCACCTCTATCATTTCTACACACTTTTATGTAGTGTCCACTTTTCTTCTCAACAAGATATTTGTAGTGGTGGAAGTGTTCAAACAATTCACTTTTCTGTTTCAGGAAATAGACCCATGTCTTTCTTTTGTAGGCATCTATGAATGTCAAAATGTAGTGGCTGCCACCAAATGATGGTGTTTGCATTGGTCCACAGAAATCTGAGTGGGCTATCTCCAAAGGTGCTTTTGCCATTATTGACTTTCTTTCTGGAAATGATTCTTTGTGTTGTTTTCCCAAGATGCAACCTTCACATAGGTTGTTCGGTTTCTCTATGAGTGGCAATCCCTTCACAATGCATTTTATATTCAACAAATTCAAACCTTCAAAATTGAGATGAACAAATCTCAAATGCCATAACCAATTCTCATCTTTGACTTCTTCTTGAAAGTTTTCTTGTGTGCCAACTGCTATAACACCTTCTTCCTTCAAGTCTAATCTCATCTTGAGAGGAAACATTTTGTTTTTTGCCATATGAACTTTTGTAATGAGTTGTCTACTTGGAGGCTTATCCATTATTGTGCACACATCATATTTAAAAAATACATTGTAGCCCTTTTGTATGAGTTGTCCAATGCTTAGGAGGTTATGCTTCAAGCAAGGGACATAATAAACATCTGGCATGAACTTCTTCTCTCCCTTCTTTGTTAGTATGTCTACTCTTCCTTTTCCCATGACAGAGACCTTGCTATCAGTCCCCAATGTTACTTTTGATTTCACACTTTCATCTAGATTGTAAAACATTCCTATGTTTCCAATCATGTGGTTGCTACACCCTAAATCTAAGAACCATACATCTCCTTGTTTTTCTTGTGCTACATTACAAGCTAAAAACAAACTACCATGGTTCTGATTTTCCTTTGTGAAATTTACACTAGGTTTGCTACCCACGTCATATTTCTTCTTTCTACATTCATTTGCATAATGACCATACTTTTTAAAATAATGACATTGAACTTGAGATTTATCATACCTCTGACCTTGTACTTGATTTTGGCTTGAGCCTTGACTTGGATTTTTATTGCTGCCCCTTCCACTTGTGCTTTAAGGGCTACTTCTTCCACCTCTATGTGGGCTTCTTCCTCTTCCTCGGTAGTTTGATCTTCATTGACCTCGACCTTGACCAAAAGACACTTGTGTATTTAATGTGTGCTCCAATGAGGAGTTTGTTGCTTTGTTCATTCTGTGCTCATGAGACAACAGTGATGCATGAAGCTCATCATTGAAAATTGTGAGAGATCCTTTGTCTCTTCTATGGCCACAACTATGGCATCAAACCTTGATGGAAGAATTTTTAAAACTTTCTCAACTATTCTCCTTTCCTCAAGTGTCTCACCATGAGACCTTATTTGGGTAACAAACCCAATCACATGTGTAAATAATGAGTCTATATTCTCAGAATCTTTCATACATAATGTTTCAAAATCTCTTCTCAACATTTGTAGTTTTGTTGTCTTCCCCTTTTCCATGCCTTGGTAGGCTCTCTAGAGTGTATCCCATGCTTGCTTGGACTTCGTTGCTGCTGCAACTCTTGGGAAAATAATTTCATGAATTTCTTGAAAAATATAGAAGAGGGCTTTGGATTCCTCCTTCTTATTGTCTCTCAACAAATCTCTTTTTTCTTGTGTCAAAGCATTTCATGCTGCTGCATCTGCTGGTTGTTGGAATCCATTTTCCACCAGCTCCCAAATATCTTGTGAGGAGAGTAGGGCCTTCATTGTAATAGCCTAATAATCGTAATTATTTTCATTAAACTGTGGTATTTGTGGATTATTCAAGCTTGTGCTTGCTACTGCCATTTTCACTGTGTTAAAAAAACCTTCTCACTGCTGGAGAATGTGCTTCTCAAAAAAAACTTTCAGCTCTTCAGTAAGAACACTTTCTTTCATTGAGAGAGTAAACCTGCTCTAATACAATGTTGGAAAATCTGGTATGCTCCGATACCATGTTGGAAAATATGATGGAATGCTCTGCTACTATGTTGGAGAATCCACGAATATGAGAAGCTCAAAAGAATAGGGGAAATGCATAGCCCTCAATACACAGTTTACACAGAATGCGGAAAAGTAAATTAAAACAAATGACAGCACAGTTTGCTCACAAAAATATAGAGAGCCACACTCACACAGAGAGATAGAAAACCAGAGAAATTTTCTATTTCATTCTTCTGCTTCAGCAAGTTCTTCTCCTTACAAAAACATATGAGAAAATTTCCTACTTAATACAAAACGGCGGAGCTTGACAATTAAATGGTAGTTCAATGCTCTACCCGATAGATAAAAAAAAACGTTCTTCTATCATGCTTTGGCTTTCTTCATTAAAACAATGCACAGAGCCTTGTACGTTGGACAATCCTTCAAGTTTCAGTTGTGAAATCATATCGCATCCATGCCCACATCGCAAATCATACTTCGGCGGTGACAACATTTAACTTGGGCGCTATCCACCTGAGCTTGCGCAATGTGATGTATGCACGTCGAATCATTTAACATTTCGCGTGACGCAACACTTAACCGTGGTAACTTAATGGAGAACTTAAGAACTTGTGATTGCAATGTGTGATGACGATATCGGATCGCACCATCGCAAAGTTTTGGGACAGAGCATAAAATGCAAGGGCTAAGTTGTACGAAGCACGAAGTATGACGCGCTAAACTGTGGGCAATGCAAAAAGGCACAGGTAAAGGAAAACAAGAAATACAAAGGTTTGTTTGCGGATTCGGTAAGTGTAGAAGTTAGAGGGTCCCACCGATATCGCATCAGCAAAGTAATAGGATTGCGGTAATGCATTAAGATGAAAGACTAAAGGTTTGCGAAGTTGCAATGCGAGCAAGAGGTAGGTGAATACAACGGGAAGGGAATTTAATGGAGAGTGATGACCGGGTACAATTTTCTGAACATTGCAAAAAATTGCGTTAAGTAAGTTGCGGATTGCCATGCCTGGAGCTCGTCCTTCCCTACAAAAACATTTTAAATCAAGTATGGTTGCTGCCAGTTTATTCAATGTTGTGGTTGGGAGTAATTTCCAACCTATTCCATCCACTTCAGTGAACAGGAATACAATGTGGTGGTCAAAATTTTCAGTTAAAAAGACCAGTTATGTTTTCTCATAGATAAATGGGTTAGTTTCATTCAGCAGGAACTTTTAACTTAGGAGGTGTGATTGATTTCTTTGAAAATAAGGTTTCTTTCAAGGAGGAAAAAAGAGAAAATTTTCATTAATGAAATGTTTTACATTTGCTTACATCTTGTTCACTTTTTACTTAAAAACAATAGTTCACATCAGTATCTTCTGTCTCTTCTATCTGACCAAAAATTTACCCTACATATCTACAAAGACAAAGAAGAAAAATAATAAGACCGCTCAAGAGAGAATATGTTCATGACCAAAGATGTTACCACAGAAATATCAACAAAAATATGGCAGAAGATGATCGCCTATTACCCAAAGAGAGAAATCAAAAAAAAAGTTGTCCAGATTGATCATTTACTCACCCTATTATAATTTCTGCTTTCCAAAAACACAATTAGGTCTCTAATCGCATCATAAAGGAAAATGGTCTAGGCGCACATACTACCAATGGAGGAAAATAAATAAGAAAAGAAAGGGTCAAAAATGAGATATTTTCATCCACTATGCACGCCTCTGGAGGGCCTGAAAGAATCCCGAGCAGAGACCAAGAACTTCAGAAAATTACAAAAGAGCCTTGGCTTTGAATAGAACCATCCAAAACCTTTTCAAAGTGAATATATCCAAGCTGAAGAAACAAAGCACGCTTTGAGAGGGAATCAAATTCAATGTTTTGTTCTCTGTAAATGTGTTGAAAGGTGACCTCTTAGAAAAGATCCTTAAGGAAAAAAATTTGTTACATCTGTTGGGCCTCTGTTGGGCCTCTATTTTGCCTTGCTTTATATCACCTTTTACTCGAAATCACTCATGCTTTTGTTTAGCTTGAATAGTCATTGTCATAGTTTTGTGCATTCTCGGAGATAATAAGTATTTGCTATTCCTTTGTTTTAATGAGATTTAAACGTTAAAGACATATTTAATAATAGTTTGTGTGTTTGCAGGTTTAAAAAGTTGGTTATATTCCTATTCTGATAGAGGTGAAGTTCCTACACCACACATTCTTGCACTAGTATCGATAGGGTTCCTGCATAACACATTCCTGCACCAGCATTGCAAATTAATAAGTCTGCTCAAAATCCGCATAATTTCTAAATGGCCAAGTTTTACCTCAGTTTTTGTGCAGATGAAGGTAAATAAAGAAATTTCATGACATGGGTTTCTTTCCCAGTATAGGAAGTTGAGTGAAATGTGGGCCGTTTTCCAAAATATGTAATGGTTGAAGAGATACGAAGGGCGCTCTGGAGGCAGTTTGTTAAAATTACCAAATTTTCTAGAATTCTAGAAAAATCCCAGAATTGGAAAATTCATATTAAATCTCTATTCTTTTAATAGGGGAACGGTTGTACTATTATACTATGCAATTAGAATTGGTTACGATTCAATCCCCATATTCCTTTCAAAGGAACAACTTGTTTTAATCATTATGAAATATTATAAAAGGAGGAATGATGCACGTAGAAAAGGGGGGGTGGAGGAGCGACGCTACAACAGTGTTGTTGTAACTTTGTTTTGTTGGTATCGCCCAAATCTGGGCTGGACTCCGTATTTCATGATGTACTTTGCCTTTGTGAATTAATAAGAAGAAGGAGCTCCACCTCATGCTTTTCCAATCTTATTTGTTCCTTTAAACAAATGAGTTTTATCTGAGATACTGAGCAGTGTTTCTATTTGAAAGGGGAATGCGCTAGTTGGCTAGTGCCCAACCAACCCATCATGTTTACCCTATTTTTTGTTCTTGTAATTTATGTTTATACTACCAAGTGTGATTTAATGTACAGCACATGAATCCCTGTTTGAATGAAAGTGGATTGGCAGTGTGAAGTAGTTAGGATTTATTTTCCTGCATCAAAGGAGGAATGATGCACGTAGAAAAGGGGGGGTGGAGGAGCGACGCTACAACAGTGTTGTTGTAACTTTGTTTTGTTGGTATCGCCCAAATCTGGGCTGGACTCCGTATTTCATGATGTACTTTGCCTTTGTGAATTAATAGGAAGAAGGAGCTCCACCTCATGCTTTTCCAATCTTATTTGTTCCTTTAAACAAATGAGTTTTATCTGAGATACTGAGCAGTGTTTCTATTTGAAAGGGGAATGCGCTAGTTGGCTAGTGCCCAACCAACCCATCATGTTTACCCTATTTTTTGTTCTTGTAATTTATGTTTATACTACCAAGTGTGATTTAATGTACAGCACATGAATCCCTGTTTGAATGAAAGTGGATTGGCAGTGTGAAGTAGTTAGGATTTATTTTCCTGCATCTTATTTTGGATTGGTTTTCCCCGCCTGGTCCAAGCAGGAGAAATAACCCTACACCAGTGCATGTTGGTGTGTTATTCACTTTCTGTAGTTCTGTTTGATTCGGTTTCCCCGCCTGGTCCAAGCAAGAGAAATAACCCTGCACCAGTGCACGTTGGTGTGCTATTCACTTTCTACGATTCTGTTTGATTGGTTTTCCCCGCCTGGTCCAAGCAGGAGAAATAACCCTGCACCAATGCACGTTGGTGTGCTATTCACTTTCTACAGTTTTGTTTGATTTGGTTTCCCCACCTGGTCCAAGCAGGAGAAATAAACCTGCACCAGTGCACGTTGGTGTGCTATTCATTTCAGCAAACCTTTCTAGTTTACTTCCCACAATTTTCTTTCTTTCATTAAACACTTTATGACAGGATAAATGATATGGATTGTTTCTTTATTTCTGCACTCTGTTAAAATCAGAAACATTCATTTTTATGTGTGAAATTTGATTTCCTAGTATACTAACACTTGCTGTAATTAAACACTTATTTCAAGAATTAAATGCTAAGTGCAAGAAAATCTGATCTGGTACAAGAACTAGTTTCTTGCCACGGGATCTGAGTGCTTTGAACCTGGAAAAGCTCAAGCTCTTGCATGAGGTAAAAATACTTTTGGTAAAGACACCATTTATACCTCCTGCATAAACCTTTGTTCCTGCACTAGTGCAACCAGACTGTGATAGTGCAGGACAGATTAGTGCAAGAAGGAAATCTCTAAAGAAGTAGGTTTAAGGGCCCATTCTACGAGACTGCCAAGTGTCTCTACTAAAAAAAAACATAACACATACTCAGTAATTAAAAATTGATCAGTTGGAGTGATTGCCTTTTTATTTTGATTCCTTTGCAAATGCATTCTTTCTTGTTCCAGCACTAGATTACTTTGATGATTCAGTTATCTTTTGTGCAAGATTTTCTTTAAAGTAGGAATTTCTATCAGGAAAATTCATACCATCTACTGCATTTCCTGTGCTTTGTCTCTAAGTTTACGAATCCCCCGGGTTGACAATTAAGTGTTGAGGAGTTTGCTTAAGTCCAATTCCTGCACCCAAAATTTTGGCGCCGTTTCCGGGAGGCGATTTGATTTGGTAAGAATTTTCTGTTGATGCAATAGGGGTAAGTCTGCATTTATCTTTTTGTATTTGTTTATGCAAGTGTGGTGAGATTTATTTCAGCCAATAAACTTTAAAATCAATTATCTTCAGATCCTAATCTTTAATGTTATATCATTTTTGGGGTGTTGTAAGAACCCCTGTTACTAATATGTGTGTGGAGACAAGGACTATCAATCAACCAAATGGACTTGAAGATGATAAATATAAAGGACCTCTCACAAGCCCTAGCAGCTGTTGGGATCTTGACCTCTACCACTCAGGAAGAGAACTTTTTGACAATATTCAAGAAC